>CM065486.1:600000-1100000 GCA_032873175.1 Leptopilina drosophilae | reverse complement strand
TTACTTGTTTATTTACTTATTCACATCTATTTACTTGTTTATTTATTTACCTATTTATTTACATATTTATTTACATGTTCATTTACTTATTAACCTATTTACTTGTTTATTTACTTATTTACATCTATTTACTTGTTTATTTATTTACTTATCTATTTACATGTTTATTTACCTATTTACATTTTTATTTACTTCTTTGCCTACTCATTGATTTCTTTTTTTCAAGAAGGATATAAAATTGGAAGAATGTGGTAAATAAGTTAATAAGTAAATAAGTAAATGAGTAAATAATGTAAATAGAGAGGTAAATAGTGAGGTAAATAAAGTAAGTAATGTAAATTAAGTATATAAGGTAAATAAAGTAAAAAAAGTAAAAAAAAGTAAAAAAAAAAGTTAAAAAATGTAAAAAAAAGTAAAAAAAAAGTTAAAAAATGTAAAAAAAAGTAAAAAAAAGTAAAAAAAAAGTTAATAATGTAAAAAGAGAGGTAAATAAGTAAATCACGATGTAAACACTGTATTTACCTATTTTTATCATTTGACGTGTAAACCTTCTGGAAAAAGGCCCTTTTTTGCAAAGTACAAAAAATTAAATAATAATCAACTTTTACATAATTATCTGTTATGATTGTAAAATTCGATTATTGGGTCACTAAAGTGTTTACATAACTGCGAGGGAATTTTTTTTTTTTTTTTTTTGATTTTTCGTTTTATTTTTAATTATCAATAATCTGAATATAAAGGAAATATTTTTATCGCAAATAAGTCAAAAATAAAATATTTGTCATCGTTCATCTGCATCGAATGATTTTTTTTTTCTCATAAGTGGGGCATGCAAGGAAGAGTTTTTTCCCCTTCGCGATTATTTATCATCGAGATAATAGGAATGAGATGCGCGATAATTAAAATAATGATGCGAAAAAAAATTGCAGTATAAATAGGGGTTTGATTGGGAGGAAAGAAATCATAAGGCACTTTCACTTCTTTCTAATTGCTTCAAAGTAAAAAAAAAAAAAAAATCAAAATGTACTTTACAAAAGTCTTGTTGGTTCTTGTTGTTTGCTTGGTTGCCATGTTCGGCACGACGCTTGCATGCAAAGGCACTGGCGCCACTTGCAGTCAGAACAGTGAATGTTGCAGTGGAGGTTGCAGGGCGTACTTTGGATCGATGAGGAAGACTTGTTGGGAGAAAATTCACGGCTGGTGAGTGGGAAAATTGCTCGATTTTTCCGAATTTTTCTTTCTTCTTTTCTTCTTTTTTAATTTTCAAAAGAAAAAAATTTCCTTTTTTTAATTTTCAAGAAAAAAATTTTTTTTTTTATTTTATTCACTGAACATTTGCTGGTTTCAAGTAAAGTTTCGGTCATTTTAATTAAATCTTTTTATTATTATTATTATTATTATTATTATTATTATTATTATTATTATTATTATTATTACTATTATTACTATTATTATTATTATTATTATTATTATTATTATTATTATTATTATTATTATTATTATTATTATTATTATTATTATTATTATTATTATTATTATTATTATTATTAAACATTTTGATCGCTTCATTACAAAAATTTATTTATTGCAAGTAAACTTTTAGTTATTTTGAAAATAGAGTTTCGTTGTTTCAATGAAAAATTCGTTTTTCTTGCAAAACAAAATTTTTGTTCGTTTCTTTATTAAAATTTTGTTGTTTTACTAAAAAAAAAAATTGCTTGTCTCAAGCAAAATTTTTTGAATTTTTTTTTTCAACAAAAAAAATTAATTAATTTAATTAATTAATTGTTAATTAATTAATTAATTTGTAATTATTTTTTCCAGATTCCTTTGAAGACAATAATTTTTGAGGGCTCGACTTTTGTGGATTTACATAGCGAATAGAAAATAGATTTATTTTTTTCTTCTAGATTATACATTTATATATATAATAAAATAATGTTTTTTATGAATAAAAATACGAAAATTTAACCTAAAAAAAGAATTGTTTATTCATTGTATCTTAAAAATTGCCTCCCCATCCAAAATTTATATTAATTAATTGACATTCAGGATAATTCGATTTTTTTATATAATAAAATTAAAATAAAAAAATAAATTTATAATAAAATAAAAAATGGTCAAAAAAAGGCGTATTTATTTTGAATAAAATTTCAATAAAATTTTTTTTTTTAAATAACTCGAATCAATTGAATTTTTGTTCTAATAATAATATTGTATCCAGTAATACAATTCATTATTACCAAAAAATTCAATTGTTTTAAGTTATTTAGCAAAAAAAAGTAGTATTTTTGGCTAAATAATACCTTTTTGGTAAATAACAATTTTTTTTGGATAAATAATTATTTTTCCGCTCAATAATATCATTTTTTGGCTTAATAATAATTTTTTTCGTTAAATAACTATTTTTTTGGCTAAATAATACCTTTTCGGTAAATAATAATTTTTTTTGGGATAAATAATTATTTTTCCGCTCAATAATATCATTTTTTGGCTTAATAATAATTTTTTTCGTTAAATTACTATTTTTTTGACTAAATAATTATTTTTCGGCTCTAAAATTCGTTTCTTTGACTAAATAATTAGTTTTCGGCTTAATAGTGTCACTTTTTCGATAAATAATTAGTTTCCTGCTTAATAAATAAGCGTTTTGTCAAAATGATTATTTTTCGGCTAAAAAAATGTCAAGTTTTGGTTAAATAATTTTTTTCTTGCTTAATAAAATTACGTTTTGGCTAAATAATTATTTTTCGAGGTAATAGTATTATCACTTTTTGGGTAAATAATTATTTTCCGACACTAAAATTCAGCTTGTCGACTGAATAATTATTTTTTGGCTTGATAATATCACTTTTTTTGTAGTAAATTTTTCTTTTTTGCAAAACTTAATTATTTTCATAAAAGACAATCATTTCGATCGGCAGGAAGTCAATTATTTTGGGAAAAAGTATTAAATTTTTTTCTTTTGTTAATTAAATTATATTTTTGAAAATTCTAACAAAAACCTTTCGCAAGAATTTAATTATTTTTATAAATTATAAATAATAAGAAAGTTTTTTTAGGAATTTAATTCTTGTTTATTAAGTTTGTCAATTAAATTTGTTAATTAAATTTTTAAAAATGTGTTTTAAAGAATATTGTGGGTAATAACGCACACAACATTCAATTTATTGTCAAAAATATTTCAATAGAATTCATTCTAAAATTTATTATTTTTAAAAACTTTTCTTAATTAAAATTGAATATTTAAAAGAAAAATTCGCAAACACAATTCAATTATTTAAAAAGTTGGTTTGTAAAAATCTTCGTAAGAATTCAATTTTTTTTTATTGAATGATAATTTTAGGAATTTATTTATTAAAACAAGAATTTGCAAAACAAAAAAAATTAAATATTAATTAAATATGAATTAAATATAAATGTAAATAATAATAATAATTTATTTATATAGTAAATATAAATGTAAATAATAATAATAATTTATTTATATAGTAAATATAAATGTAAATAATAATAATAATAATAATAATTTATTTATATAGTAAATATAAATTAAATATATTTTCTTTAATTTATAACAATTTTTCCATAACTATTGCCATGGAAAAAAATTTTTCTTAACTTGGAAAAATAAAGAATCTTTTCTTCAAAATAATTTCTATTTATTTATTTATTACAATTTTTATTGTTTTTTTGTTATTTACAGTTGGTTATTATTTATTGTTACATTTTTTTTGGTTATTTGTTAATTATAATTTTTTTGTTTTTTTTTTGCAATTTCTGTCGTCATTACATTATTAGTTTAAAAAATTATAATCAACAATTTCTTTTTTTCCTAATTTTATTATTATTGTCATTATCATCATTATTTTTATCATTAGGTGCTATAGAAGTTCGTTGATTGTTGTTGAATTCATCAAAAAAGTCCGATCTGAAAGCAAAAAAATTTTTTATTGTTTTAAAGAAATTTGAATGTTTTAATAAAAAAAAGGAATAATTATTTTTCTGCTTAATAAATATTGTTTAGTTCTTTAGTACTAACTCTTTGACTAAATAGGTATTTTTTGGCTGAATAAAACTACTTTTTAGCTAAATAATTATTTTTCGTTTTAATAGTTTCACTTTTTGGCTGAATAATTATTGTTCGGCTAAATAGTTTCACTTTTTGGCTGAATAATTATTGTTCGGCTAAATAGTTTCACTTTTTGGCTGAATAATTATTGTTCGGCTAAATAGTTTCACTTTTTGGCTGAATAATTATTGTTCGGCTAAATAGTTTCACTTTTTGGCTGAATAATTATTGTTCGGCTAAATAGTTTCACTTTTTGGCTGAATAATTATTGTTCGGCTAAATAGTTCCACTTTTTAGTTAAATAATTATTTAACTAAAACTATTTTTTTATTTTTTGATTAAAAAAGTATTTATTTCGCCAAAAAGTGATACTATTAAGCCGAAAATAATTATTTTCGGTTTAATAGTATCACTTTTTGGCTAAATAAATACTTTTTTAATCAAAAAAGCAACTTTTTAGCTAAATAATTACTTTTCGGCTAAATAATGATAATTTAAATAAAAAAATTCAATTTTGCCGAAATGAGAAAAAAAATTTTTGTCTAATGAAAATCGTAAAACTCACCAGCCGTGAATTTTCTCCCAACATGTTTTTTGTGTTGATCCAAAGTACGCCCTGCAACCACCACTGCAACATTCACTGTCCTGACTGCAAGCTTGGTCGACTTTCTTGCAGGCCAAACTCGTGCCAAACATGCAAACAATGCAAACGAGAAGAATCAACAAAGTCTTTGTGAAATACATTTTTTTTTGCTTTCAATTTTGCTTTTTTAATTAAAAAGAAATTAAATGAAGTCAAATTCAGTTCTGATGACTTTCAATAAAAATCCTCCCTATTTATATAATTTGGTGTTTTTGAATTTTCATTAATTATTTAAAAATATTATCTGTATTTTAATTTGCAAACGGGGAAAAAAAGGTGGACGTCACCTTGCTCCACTTGAAATCAATTATTATATTTTAATGATAAAGTGTTTCTTATCCGGATATTGATAAAAATTAAAAGGAAACTGAAACTAAAATAATTCTTTCTTCGTTAATTATTAATGTATTCTTGTGATAAGAATAAATGTTATTTGCTTTTTGTTTAAATTTTTTTCTGGTAATTTTATTTATTTAAATGTTTTCCTTTTTAATTGTTTCTAAATTTAGAATAAAACCAAATAGAATGGAAAAAAATAAAATTAAATTCAATAAATAAAAAAAAACACCGAATTGAATCGAATTTAGTCGAATAAAAATGAATAGAATAGAAAAGAATCAAATTAAATTCAATAAATAAAAAAAACCGAATTGAATCGAATAGAAAAGAATAGAGTAGAAAAAAACCGAATTTAATCGAAAAAAACATAATTGAAACGAAAAAAATATTAATAGAATTTGATTTAAAAAATCGAATTGAATCGAATAAAACTGAATAGAGTAGAAAAAGAGTAAAATAAAATTGAATGAAATCGAAAAAAGTCAAATTAAATTCAATTAATAAAAAAAAACCGACTTGAATCGAATAGAAAAGAATAGAGTAGAAAAAAAACCGAATTTAATCGAAAAAAATGTAATTGAAACGAAAAAAAAACAAATAGAATTTGATTTAAAAAATCGAATTGAATCGAATTTAATCGAATAAAACTGAATAGAGTAGAATAAGAGTAAAATAAAATCAAATGAAACTGAATTAAATCAAATAAAATTGAATGAAATCGAAAAAAGTCAAATTAAATTTAATAATTAAAAAAAACCGAATTGAATCGAATAGAAAAGAATAGAATTGAAAAAAACCGAATTAAAAAAAATTAATTAGAAAAAAATTTAATTGAAACGAAAATAACAAATTGAATTTGAATTAAAAAATCGAACTGAATCGAATTTAATCGAATAAAACTGAATAGAGTAGAAAAAGAGTAAAATAAAATCAAATGAAACTGAATTGAATAAAATAAAATTGAATAGAATAGAAAAGAATCAAATTCAATAAATAAAAAAAACCGAATTGAATCGAATAGAAAAGAATAGAATAGAAACAAACTGAATTAAAAAAAAATTAATTAGAAAAAATTAATTAGAAATAACTAATAATAATAAATAAATAATAAATAGAATAATTAGAAATAACAAATTGAATTTGAATGAAAAAAACCGAATTAAATCGAATTTAATCGAATAAAACTGAATAGAGTAGAAAAAGAGTAAAATAAATTCAAATGAAATTGAATTAAATCAAATAAAATTGAATGAAATCGAAAAAAATCAAATTAAATTCAATAATTAAAAAAAACCGAATTGAATCGAATAGAAAAGAATAGAGTAGAAAAAAAACAGAATTGAATCGAAAAACACAGAGTAAAATAGAAAAAACCACGAAATAAACAAAATAGAATTAAAAATAATTAAGCAAAAAAAGGAATTGAAGAGAATGGAAGAAAAATTAGTTGAATTAAATTAAAACGAATTAAGAATTATTAATCTTTATTTTTCGAGATCAAAAATTTTCAAATACATTTTATAAATTTTTCGTTGACTGTCGTGAAAATATTTGCAAAATTCGATCTGAAACAAGAAAAAAAATTTCCATAAGTTATGAAGAAATTAATGTTTTGACAAAAAGATTATATTATTGTTTTACTAAATAATTATTTTTCGGCTTATTTGTTCAACTTTTTGACTAAACTGTTTTTTTTGTTGCTAATATCACTACTAATTAGCTAAAAACTTAATTAAACCGCACGAAATTATTGTATTTAGCCAAAAAATGAGATTTTTGACGAAAAAATTATTGTTTAGCAAAAAATATCATTTTTTGGCAAAATAGAAAAAATTATTTTTCAGCAAAAAATATTATTTTTTGGCAAAATAGAAAAAAATATTTTTTAGCAAAAAATATAATTTTTTGGCAAAATCGAAAAAATTAATTTTTAGCAAAAAATATCATTTTTTGGCAAAATAGAAAAAATTTGCCTACATTAAATATTGTGTTGTTAAGTAATACGATTTTTTTTGCTAAATAAAAAATATCTTTAGCAACAAAAAATAATTCGGCTCAATAATATCACTTTTTGGCTAAAAAATTATTTTTGGGCTTAATAGTTTCACTTTTTGGTTAAATAATTAGTTTCTGGCTTGAAAAAATTACGTTTTGACTGAATAATTATTTTTTTGGCTTAATAATTATGGCGTTTAAGCTAAATAATTTTTTTTCTGTTTAATAGTTTCACGTTTAAGCTAAATGATTTTTTTCGGCTTTACAGTATTAATATTTAGCTGAAAAATGATTTTTCGGGTCAAAAAATGGTATTTTTGTCTAGATAATTATTTTTCGGCCTAATAGTTTTACTTCTTGGCAAAATAATTATTTTTGACGCAAAAATGCTACGGTGGCTAAATAATTATTGTTCTGTTAAATAATACTATTTTTTTATAAATAGTGTCACTTTTTTGCTGAATAATTTTTTTTCGACTAAAAAATGCTAATTTTGTCTATATAATTATTTTTCGGCCTAATAGTCGCACTTTTTGGCTAAACAATTATTTTCGAGTAAAAAATGCTAATTTTGTCTATGTAATTATTTTTATTTTATACTATATTATATTTTATATATTAATATTATTTATTATTATTGTTAATATTATTATAAATTTATTATTATTATTATTTATTTTTTATATTTATTTTATATTATATTTTTATTATATTTTATTTTTATTATTTTAATTTTGTATTTTTTTTATTTTTTGGTTTAATAGTTGCACTTTTTTGGAAAAAAATTAATTTTTTACTAAATAGTGTCACATTTTGGCTAAATAATTATTTTCGAGTAAAAAATGCTAATTTTGTCTATGTAATTATTTTTATTTTATACTATATTATATTTTATATATTAATATTATTTATTATTATTGTTAATATTATTATAAATTTATTATTATTATTATTTATTTTTTATATTTATTTTATATTATATTTTTATTATATTTTATTTTTATTATTTTAATTTTTAATTTTTTAAAATTTTTTTGGTTTAATAGTTGCATTTTTTTGGATAAAAAATTATTTTTCCACTAAATAGTGTCACTTTTTGGCTGAATAATTTTTTTTCGACTCAAAAATGCTAATTTTGTCTAAATAATTATTGTTCTGCTAAATACTACTATTTTTCTGGCAAAGTAATTATTTTTTAACTGAAGAATTCGACTTTTTCGGATAAATAATTATTATTTGAGATAAAAAATAGATTTTGGCTAAATAAAAACATTTTTTTTTGAGTAATTAAAGTCGACGAACTCACCAGCCCTTAATTTTCTCCCAACATGTTTTTTGTGACGATCCAAAGTACTTTCTGCATCCGCCACTGCAACATTCACTGTCCTGGTTGCATTTTTCGTCAACTTTCTTGCAGGCCAAAGTCGTGCCCAGCATGCAAACGATGCAAACGAAAAGAAGTAATAGAATTTTTGACGAAAACATTTTTTTTACCCTTTTTTTTATTTTCAAAGTGATAATATATTGTAATCACGAATGAATTGTGGAAAAAGGAACTCAACTATTTATAGTAGTTCAGTTTCTGCTAATAATATATAATAATTTATCAATTTTACAAAAGAAATAATTTTTTCCTTTTTCTGTTTTTAGAATTGATAAGGAATCGTTTTTTCTTTTTTTTTTAAAGAAAATTATAGGTTTGATAAGAAAAATTCTCTGAATAGTTTAATGAAACATTAACATAGTAATGAGTTTAGGTGATATTTTCTGTGTTTTGTAAAATTATTGTCAGGTTTTTCCCCCTATTGTTGAGAAAGACCTTCAATTTGGTGAATAACGTAAAATTATATACGGAATGGAAAAATTTTTTTTAGGATAAATAATTTTTTCGGACAAATAATTTTTTAAATTAAACATTTTTATTTTACTGGATTTTTTACTGTAATTGTATTTAACATATTTATTACACTTAAAACATTTAATACTTTTAATAGATTTAATACATTTAATACATTCAATAAACTTTATAATTTTTTTTACATTTCATGGCCTTGATTAAAATTTACAAAAATTCTTTGAAAGACTTCATGTGACGAGGAAAAAAAAATGCTGCAACTTTTAGGAAATCTGAAAAAGATAAATATATAATAAATAAAAATTAAATAAAAAAAGAAATAAAAATTTTTTTAAAAATAAAAAATAAATAAAATGAAAATTCAAATTAAAAACTTTTATTTAATTTTACATAGAAATTGAAAATGTGAATTTGATTAAGAATTCGATGTTATTTAGAAATTTAGAAATTTTTTTTTCAATTTAAAATTGAATTTTTATTTTGAAATTTATATTACTACTTAAATTTCATTTAGAAATTCAAATTATAATTAAAATTGAATATTGAAATTAAAATTAAAGTTTAATTTTGAAATTAAAAATAAAATTGCAATTTCATAACAAATGAAAATTAAAATTTCATTACAAGTGAAAATTGAAATTTAATTTTGAAATTAAAATTAAAATTGAAATTTTATTAAAAATGAAAATGAAAATTTCATTACAAGTGAAAATTGAAATTTAATTTTGAAATTAAAATTAAAATTGAAATTTTATTAAAAATGAAAGTGAAAATTTTATTTTGAAATTCAAATTAAAAACGAAATTTCATTTTAAAATTCAAACTAAAATTGAAATTTCCTTTAAAATTAAAATTAATTATTGAAATGAAACTTAACATTAAAATGTCATTAAAATTAAAACTGTTATTTAATTTTAAAATTCATATTAAAATTGAATATTCAGATTAATATTGAAATTTTATTTTGAAATTAAAATTAATATTGAATTTACATTAAAAATTGAAATTTAATTTCAAATTACAGTTGGAATTGAAATTTTATATAAAATTCAAATTAAAATTCAAAACTTCATTTTGAAATTAAAATTAAAATTGAAATTTCATATAAAATTCAAACTAAAATCGTAATTTTATTCCAAATTAAAATTGAATATTCAAATTCAAGTTAAAATTGAAATTTCATTTGGAAATTAAAATGGAATATTCATTAAAAATTGAAAAAGATAAAAATGCAATAAATAAAAGTTAAATGAAAAAAGAAATAAAAATTGTTTTAAAAATAAAAAAAAATATTCAAATTAAAAACTTTTATTTAATTTTACATTAAAATTGAAAATGTGAATTTAATTAGGAATTCGATTTTATTTAGAAATTTAGAAATTTTTTTTTTCAATTTAAAATAAAATTTTTATTTTGAAATTTAAATTACTATTGAAATTTCATTTAGAAATTCAAATTATAATTAAAATTAAAAATTGAAATTTAATTTTGAAATTGAAATTTAATTTTCAAATTGAAATTAAAATTGAAATTTAATTTTCAAATTGAAATTAAAATTGAAATTAAAATTGAAGTTTAATTTTGAAATTAAATTTTAAATTGAAATTCCATTACAAATGAAAATAAAAATTTTATTTTGAAATTCAAATTAAAAACGAAATTTCATTTTGAAATTCAAATTAAAATTGAAATTTCATTTGAAAATTCAAACTAAAATTGTAATCTTATTTAATATTAAAATTGAATATTCAAATTAAAGTTAAAATTGAAATTTGATTTAGAAATTAAAATTAAAATGGAATTTTCTTTAAGAATTGAAATTGAATTTTCAAATTAAAGATAAAATTAAAATTTTATTTTAAAATTAAAAATCAAATTTAATTAAAAATCAAAATTCGAATTGAATTTTCATTAAATATTGAAATTTCACTTTAAAATTCAAATTTAAATTTAAATTTTATTCTGAAAATAAAATTAAAATTGAAATTTCATTATAAAATTCAAACTACAATTGTAGTTTTATTTATAATTAAAATTGAATATTCAAATTGAAGTTAAAATTGAAATTTTATTTGTAAATTAAAATTAAAATGGAATTTTTATTAAAAATTGAAATTGAAATTTTATTAAAAATTGAAATTTTATTAAAAATTGAAATTTTATTAAAAATTGAAATTTTATTAAAAATTGAAATTTTATTAAAAATTGAAATTTTATTAAAAATTGAAATTTTATTAAAAATTGAAATTTTATTAAAAATTGAAATTTTATTAAAAATTGAAATTTTATTAAAAATTGAAATTTTATTAAAAATTGAAATTTTATTAAAAATTGAAATTGAAATTGAAATTTCATTTAAAATTGAAATTTCATTTAAAATTGAAATTTCATTAAATATTGAAATTATAATTGAAATTTAAATTTAAATTTCCTTAAAAGGTGAAATTAAAATTGAAAACTCATTAAACATTGAAATCCAAATTCAAATGATAATTGAAAGTTCATTAAAAATTGAACTTTAAATTAAAATTGAAATTTCGTTAAATGGTGAAATTAAAATTGAAAACTCATTAAACATTGAAATTGAATATTTAAATTAATATTAAACTTGAAATTTAACTTTAAAATTGAAATTAAAATTGAATATTTGAATTAAAATTGAAATTGAAATTAAAATTTGATCAAGAATTCGAATTCATTGCAAAATTCAAATTAAAATAAAATTTTCATTCTGAAATTAGAGAAATTAGAGAAAAAAATATAAATGGATGAAAAAATGAAATATTTTCTCTCTCACCATCCGTAGATTTTTTCCCAACATGTTTTTCTCCACTGTCCAAAGTAAGCCTTGCAACCGCCACTACAGCAGTCACTGTTAAAGTTACAAGTTTGTCCCACACGTTTGCAAGCAAATGCCGTGCAAAACGTGGCAATTAGACAAACAATGAGAACCAAAAGAGCTTTTGTAAAATACATTTTTAATTTTTTGTTCTTTCTTTCTTTTTTTTGTCAAAAAGTGAAAATTATTTTCTACACTCTATCATTAATTATTTCACCTAAAGACAAAAGGTAGTGCGCGCCCCTTTATATATGCAATTTTTCAGAACAAAATACTTGGTGCATTGATAAGAATATTAATATTCTTAGAAATCAAGTGGTTAACAATAAATCAATTACTACATCACACACACTCGATGTGATATCAAATTTTTTTATTTTCTGTGCGGGGAATTTTTCAGGGGATTAAAAATTCTACATTTTTTATTCATTTTATTCTTAATCAAATCAAATATGTTTTTTATTGTTTTTAAAAATTATTTTCGCATTTGTTTATTACCTCTTGGATATTATGTGAATTTTTTCAATTTTTTTGGTCAAGTTTAAAAAAAAAATTGACACTTTTTGTATAATTTACATACTTTCGAATAATTTAATTATATAAATTGAAAAAATAAAAAAGTTATTCAAAAATCAAATTTTAATTGAAATTTCAGTAAAAATTCAAATCCAAATTGAAATTTTATAAAAAAATTCAAATTTAAATTCAAATTTTATTAAAAAATCAGATTATACATGAAATTATATTAACAATTCAATTTTAAATTAAAATTTTACTTAAAATTCAAATTTTAATTGACAAATTTTAATTTTAATTTGATTAAAAATTCAAATTTAAATTAAAATGTTTTTAAAAATTTAAATTTAAATTAAAATGTTTAAAAAAATTCAATTTTAAATTAAAATGTTTTAAAAAATTCAATTTTAAATTAAAATGTTTTAAAAAATTCAAATTTAAATTAAAATGTTTTAAAAAATTCAAATTTTAATTTTAATTTTATTAAAAATTCAAATTTAAATTGACATTTCAGTTAAAAATTAAAATTTTAATTAAAATTTCATTAAAAATTCAAATTTGTTTTGAAGTTTTATTAAAATGTTCAAAAATCTCTTAGTTTTGCGAACACTTTAATCATTGAATAATAGAAATTTATTAATGATAAAAATTACATTCGGAGAATTGAATATTTATTTACTTATTTACAATAGTAAATGTAAACAAATAGTTGTTTTTTTATTTATTTTTAATTATTAATTTTATTTACTTATTTTATTTCCTTTATTTTATTTCTTCTCAATTAAATATTAATTATTAATAATTTAAACAACATTAATGCTATTAATAATTAATTATTAAATTGATAAATGAATTGATAAATAAATATTATAATGAGCTTTGTTTTGCATTTGAATGCAATTTTCTGCATCAATTATTGTCGACAATATGTTGCAATGTTAATTTTTTTTTTTTTATCTTTTGAAGACACTCATTGCTGAATAATTAACATTTATTTGTTTGCAATTGTTTCGTTGAGTTTCTTGATAAAAATAAAATATATCATCACTTTAATATTAAAAAAATATTACTATTTATCAGTCGGAGTGAATAGAAATTTAAATAAATAAATTTATAGTCAAAAAGATGATAAAAATAAATAAATAAATAAGAGAAAATTAATTAAAAAATAATAAAAGTGAAACAAATAAATAATAAAATAAATAAATAAAATAATAATAAATTATTATTAATAAATATTAATAAATATAATAAAATAAATAAATAAGAGAAAATTAATTAGGAAATAATAAAAGTAATGTTAACATAAAAGTATAAGAAAAAAATTAAAAGATATAATAAAATAAATAAAAAAATAAAAGTAGAGCAAATAAATAATAAAATAAATAAAATAATAATAATAATAATAATAATAATAATAATAATAATAAATTAATTAAAGCTAAAAAAATGAATACGAGAGAAAAAATAGATAGAATTAAAAATGAAATATTTTTTATAATTTAATTTTCATAATTTTTTAATTAATTTTTAATTTTTTTAATTTTTATAATTTTTTATGACAATGAAAGGTGAAACTTCACATTATCCATTGAAAGAAGGAAAACATTTTGCAGTTGGTTTTAACTCACTGATAGAAGATGGCAGCACTCAGAAGTATTTTTAAAAATATTTGTTTATTTATTTATTTATTTAGTTATTAATAAATAAAAATTTAATAGAATTGAAAAAATAGAAATTAAACAAAAAAGGAATAAAAAAGATTTCTGAAAAAATAAAATTTTAAATATTTATTGACTTAAAAGTTCAAGAAAACAATGAATAAAAATAATAAAAATGATAAAAATTATTTCTATAAAAAAAAAAAAAATAAAAAATAAAATTAATAAGAATTATTTCTATAAAAAAATAAAAAATTAAATTTGTTAACTTGAAAATTGAAAGAAAAATTAAAAATAAACAAATTGAAGAACAATAAAATGAAAATATTTTCTGAAAATAATAAAAATCTTCATTTCATATATAGTTATCATTAAAAAAAGCCTTTTTCATGTAAATAATTACTCACTATCTTCACTTTGTAGACATAATTTATTTACAATTTTTTTTGTACACTAAAATACTTATTATGATAATGAAAATAGTTTTTAGTTATTACTTAATAAATTATTTTTTCTTGTTTTGCAATCATACAATAAAACCGTTTCTCTCACTTTTGAAAACTAAAATTTACTAGACATTTTTTTTGTTAAATAGTTTTTCATTTTTTCAATATAATTTAATTTATTTTTATTCAAAAAATTTTTTTCCTCTCTTCTTAAAAAATGAAGAAATTATTATCAATAATTCTACTCACAAATTCACAAACAACATTCGCTCGAGTTTCATTCATAATTTTATATTTATATAATAATCGTAGGAAAACAAAGAAAATTAAATTGAAATCAAAGTAAAAATTTTTTTTGAAAATTTAAATTTTAAATGTAATTAAAAATTGATATTTTAAATGTAATTGAAAATTTAAATTTATTTTAAACTTTCATATTAAAATTTAAATTTTAAATTAAATAATTCCTATTAAAATTTAAATTTTAAATTAAATAATTCCTATTAAAATTTAAATTTTAAATTAAATAATTCAAATTAAAATTTAATTTAAGAATCCAAATTAAACATTTCAATTTATTTTAAAAATCCAAATGAAAATTGGAAACGAAAATTTCATTAAAAATTCAAATTAAAATTGAAATTTTATTAGAAAATAAAATTAAAATTGAAATTTTATTAGAAAGTCCAAATTAAAATTGAAATTAAAATTAAAATTTCATTAGAAATTGAAATTAAAATTAAAATTTCATTAGAAATTGAAATTAAAATTAAAATTTCATTAGAAATTGAAATTAAATTTTCATTGGAAATTTAAAATTCAAATGGAAATTTAATTAAAAATTCAAATTAGAATCGAAGTTTTATTAAAAATTGTAATTAAAATTGTATTAGAAATTGAAATTAAATTTGAAATGTTTTTAGAAATTACAAATTAAAATTGAAATTAAAATTGAAATTTCATTAGAAATTGAAATTACATTGTCATTGGAAATTTAAAATCAAAATTAAAATTTTATTAAAAATAGAAACTTAAATTTGAAATTTCTTAAAAAATTGAAAATTCAAATAGAAATTTTAGTAGAAATTCATATTAAAATTTCCTTAGAAATTCAAATTAAATTTTCATTAGAAATTTAAAATTAAAATTGAAATTTTATTACAAATAGAAACTTAAATTTGAAATTTCTTAAAAAATTGAAAATTCAAATAAAAATTTCATTACATATTCTAATTAAAATTTTAGTAGAAATTCATATTAAAATTTCATTAGAAATTCAAATTAAATTTTCATTTGAAATTAAAAATTAAAATTGAAATTTAATTTAAAATATTTAATTAATTAATTCATGATTTCTAATTATATCCGCAGTTAATTAAACTACAAAATAAAATTAAAGTTCCCCCGAAAAAAATTTTATTACTTCGATTCCTTTTATGTTTAACTAATTAATTAATTAAAAAAAAAAATTTTTTTTTCATTGGGAAAAAAGGTACTTTGATTGGAAAAAAGGGAGAAGATGGAAAGGGGGGGGGGAGGGGGGTAAATTATTTTTTAGGAGAATCAATATTATCCTCCTCGGGATGTGCCGCATTCCATTCGAGGGCTTTCAAAATTTCCGGTGGAATTGGTGGCGGTGTTGGTAAATGTGCGCCTTTCGGTTGAAAACCCTCCTCATTGGCAATGTATTCCAATTGAATTTTATTTCCCTCAGTGTCGGTGTAGGAAAATTGTCCAACTGCCTCCATTGCCTCATTATCGGAGCCGGCATTTTTCACATGGCCCTCCTCCTCGGCTGCAATTCCATTGCCCGCCTCGTAACTCCATTTATAGGAGCCATCTGGATTTGGTCCCTCTTGACTTTGTCGTATTATGGGAATTGGCGTGCTTCCCGATTGTTGTTGGGCCAATGTCACTGCGACGAGTGCCGCAAATATTAACACCTGTAAAAAAGAAAAAAAAGAAAAAAAAATTTTTTTTCTACTATTTTTATTTATTTTTACGTTTCTATTTTTCATTTTTTGTGTTCTAATTACTGTTAATTTGTATTTATTCACTTTGGCAATTTTTTTTCACATATTTTTTAGCTGAATTTACGTTAATTTAATGAAATTGTTCGTTGAGGGTGAGAGAAGCGGCTCCCCACCACGCGGCAGGGACGCTACGCGACGCGCAAGTCCGCGCGCAGTGGTGGGGGGACGCCTCTCCACGCTACTTTACTTTAAACACTTATTGGGAATATTTTTCTTGCAGAAAAAAATAAAAAACCTGCTTTTTGTCTATTTTTGCAAGTAGAGAAGTTTTTTAAATTAATAAAAAAATAAATAAACAAACTAGTAAGTAAATAAATAAATTTAGGAGTGAGTTGACTAATAAAAAAATTGTTAGATACAAAAATGACTGGGTAAAGAAGTTAGTAGATAAAAATAAAGAAATTAAATAAATTAAACAACAAATAAATAAATTGGAGAGGGGATAAAATTAACAAATTAATAAACAAATAAATGAATTGGAAAGTGAATAAAATTAACAAATTAATAAATTAATCAACAAATAAATTACAATGTAAATAATATTAACAAAATAATAAATAAAAATTAACAAGTAAATAAATTAGATAACAATAAAATTAACAAATGAATAAATTATTAAACAAATAATATTTACAAATAAATAAATTAATAAACAAATTAATAATTAGTAATTAAAAAGTGAATTAATAATTAACTCATAAGTAAATAAATAAAGTAATGAACTAATTAGTAAATAAATAAAGTAATTAACTAATTAGTAAATAATCAAATATACAAATAAAAAATATGTCAACAAATAAATAAATAGATAAGCAAAAATTGTAAACAAATAAGTAAACAAATATATTATCTATTAAATATTTATTCAAAATAAAATTAAAAAAAACATTTGAACAATAAAATTATAAACAAATTGATAAACAAATTGATAAACATATAAATAAACAAGCAAATTAACTATAAACAAATTAATAAATAAATACATAATTAGTAATTAAAATGTGAATTAATAAGTAACTAATAAGTAAATAAATAAAGTAATTAACTAATTAGTAAATAATCAAATAAACAAATAAATCAAATAAAAAATATGTTAACAAATGAATAAATAAATAAGCAAAAATTGTAAACAAATAGGTAAACAAATATATTATCTATTAAATATTTAATCAAAATAAAATTAAAAAAACATTTGAACAATAAAATTATAAACAAATTGATAAACAAATTGATAAACAAATAAATAAACATATAAATAAACAAGCAAATCAACTATAAACAAATTAATAACAAATAGATAATCAAATAAATAAACATATAAATAAATAAGCTAATTAATTATAAACAAATTAATAAACAAATAGATAAACAAATAAATAAGCAAGTTAATTTTAAACAAATTAATAAACAAATAGATAAACAAATAAATAAGCATAAATAAATAAGCAAATTAATTATAAACAAATTAATAAACAAATTAAAAACAAGTAGATAATCAAATAAATAAACATATAAATAAATAAGCTTATTATATATAAAGAAATTAATAAACAAATTGATAAACAAATAAATAAACATAGATAAATAAGCAAATTAATTATAAACAAATTAACAAACAAATAGGTAAACAAATAAATAAGCAATTTAATTTTAAATAAATTAATAAACAAATAGATAAACAAAGAAATAAACAATAATAAATAAGCAAATTAATTATAAACAAATTAACAAACAAACAAATAAATAAACAAATAAGTAATTAATTACTTAACTGGTTAGTAAACAATACTGATAGATAAATTTGAATATTTTTTAATAATTAGTTATTTATTGCTATTGTAATTTATTATAACAAATTGTTAATAATAAAAATAAATTGAGAAATAAAATTTTTAAATGTTGCTACGTAATAGTTTAGGGATTTTTTTGTTGTTGTTTACAATATTTATCTTTCGGAATAAATCGAAATCAAAGAGAAGAATAGAGAAAAGTGATTAAAATCATTGTTGCTTAATTTATAAAGATGTAAAAATACAAATCAATCAATGATTATAATTGCATTATGTAATTCAATAATTTCCTGGTTGCATAACGCGAAATAAATTATGTTATTTTGAATTATTCTTTTGAGAAATAAAATAAATTTTTTTTGAATCACTTGACACTCGATCATTTTTCCAATCGAAAATAATAATTACAAAACTAATTATAGTTTTCGTTAAAATAATTTGATTTCTTAATAAAAAATTATTTCTTTGATTATTTACTATTTATTTAAAAGAAACTAATTAATTGATAAGCAAATTAATTAATAAACAAAATAATTAATTAATTAATAAACAAAATAATTAATTAATTAATAAACAAAATAATTAATTAATTAATAAACAAAATAATTAATTAATCAACAAAAAATTAATTAATCAACAAAAAATTAATTAATAAACAAAATAATTAATTAATTGATCAATTAATTAGTTTATTTGTTTATTTTATATAGACGAGTGAAATAAATAAATAATGGTAATAACCAACAATTATTACTTACGAACAATTAGATTTTAAAAGCAATTTTAAAGTTATTAATTTATTTATTAATAAATATATAAATTAATAATTTTTGAATTTATTAATTAATTAGTTTATTTGTTTATTATTTTTTTTATTTGTTTATTATTTTTTTTATTTGTTTATTATTTTTTTTATTTGTTTATTATTTTTTTTATTTGTTTATTTTTATTTTTTATTTGTTTATTATTTTATTTTTTTATTTGTTTATTATCTATTTTTTTATTTGTTTATTCAATATAGAAGAGCAAAATAAATAATATTAATCAACAATAATTATTATTATTACCAATAAATAATTTGTGTTTGTTATAAATTTTAAATTATTTACAAATTATTTATTTTTTTAAACAATTTGAAACATTTTTTTATTTAACGCAGACGGAAAAAATGAATAATTTAACAATTTTTTTTCGAATCATATTTCGTTAGAATGTCGAAATAATTTATTTTTGTAAATAATTTATTTAAAAATTAGTATTAAAAAAATTTAATTGAAAAAAAAATTTTTTTTTAAATAATTATTATTGTGATTTTATAGATTGAAAAAAAATGAAGATGATGAAGAGGATGAAGAAAAAGAAAAAGGTTAAGCTGGGTTCACTGGGTCATGGAATATTTTGCATATTGTAAACTCGATTGCTTTGTCTTTTGCCATATAGTAACACATATATAGCAATAGTTTAGCTGAAATGCGCGAAAGTCACATCTATTCAGCCTCAGAGTTTGGCCTTTTGTATAAACGCTCCCTCTTTTACTCAAGAGACATTTTCAATATTTTATTGACTATCAAAGACGCAATTCAATTATTTATTGTAACTATTTTTTCAATCTTTTATTCCCTTCTTCCTTTATCTATTTAAATAAATATTATTTTTTAAATAATTATACCATTAAATTTGTTTAAGAAAAATTTTTTATTTGTTTTAGTTCATTTTTTAAAATTTTTATACTATTTATTTATTATTTATTTTTTTTTATTTGTTATTTTATTTATTTTTTATTTATCAATTTTTTTTATTTTTAATTAATTTATTATTTTATTTACTATTCTATTTACTATTTTATTTTTTATTTTTTTTATTTTTTATTTTTTTTATTTATTATTTTTTTACTATTTTATTTACTATTTTATTTACTATTTTATTTACTATTTTATTTACTATTTTATTTTTTATTTTATTTATTTTTCATTTTTTTTATTTATTATTTTTTTACTATTTTATTTATTAGAGACAAATTCTGAATCACTAAAATTAATATAGCTAGTTTTTTAAAATTTCTATTTGTTTATTTATAATTGATAATTATATTTTTTTCCATATAAATTTCTATATTGTTTAAATAAATTGTTATTATTATTTTTAATATTTTTTACAACTTTTATAATAATTTCCTATTGTCAATGCAAATATTGTTTAAACAAAAATAAATTATTCTTTTCATTGTTAATATTTTTACTTCTATTTTTTTATTGTCAGTCGAAAAATTATTTAAACAAATTAATTTTTAGTTTTATTTATTATAATTGTTATTTTTATTGTCCCTCTGAATATTATTTAAATAATTTTTTTTGTTTATCACTATTATAATTGATTTGTTACTCCTTTTTGGAAAATAAATTGAATTTCATTTTTGTTTAAATAAATTTAATTGAATTGAATTTTTGTTTAAATAAATAAATTAAATTTTATTTTTGTTTAAATAAATAAATTAAATTGAGTTTTTGTTTAAATAAATAAATTAAATTGAATTTTTGTTTAAATAAATTAACTAAATTGAATTTTTGTTTACATAAATTAATAAACTTGAATTTTTGTTTAAATAATAAAATGAAACTGAACTTTTGTTTAAATAAATTAATTAAATTGAATTTTAGTTTAAATAAATTAATTAATATTTATTTTTTATTTTCACCGTTAATTTTGTTACTATTGTTAATCAATATTATAAAAATTTTAATTTAAATTTGAATTAAATAAATTTACAAAAATAAAATTTTTATTGTCTTTCCCCCTTTTAAAAAATAAATAAAACTAAAATATAAAAATATTGAAAATTCAAACAAGTTGATAATTATTTCTTTTCTTTTATGACCACAAGTCGCATGGATAGGATAAGAATTATGTAATTCATCAAGATTGAACCCCACGATGACCCTTTAATTTATCACCTGTCTTTCTCTATTGCAATAGATTTTTCATTCTAGCGAAAAATTTTGTAATTAACCTTTTTATGACGATTATTCACACTAAAAATATTTTTTTTTCATTCACATTGTCGTCCTTGCTTTATGGAGACTTTCCCTTTTTTTTTTGTTTTGTAATAATTTTTTTGTTTTGTTTCAAGAATAATTTTTTTTATTTTACATTTTTTTAATTAACCATTTTTTATTTTTTTGTCTCCGTTTTATTTGAATAATTTTTTTTAATAATAAGATTGCACTGTTATTTTTTATAATTTTTTAAAATTAATTTTAAAATTAAGTTTAATTAATTTAATTTTTTTTATTTAAAAAATTTTTTTCTATTTAAAAATTCTTTTTTTGTTTAAAAAATGTTCTATTCACTTTTTGTTATTTAAAAAATTGTTTTATTGACATTAAAAAATTGTTATTGTAATTTTTGCGGCAGTAATAATAATAATAATTATTATTAGAAAAATGGTAAATAGTAATTTCAACAAAATTATTAGTAAATTTTCTTAATTTAAATGCAAAAAGTCAGTCACTAATTGAAATTAGTAAAAAAAAAATTTTTATTTAAATGTAGAGAGAATAATATAAAATTAATTTTAATAAAAAATTGTAATTATTAATTTTAATAAAAAATTGTAATTATTAATTTTAATAAAAAATTGTAATTATTAATTGTAGTTAAAAATTGTAATTATTAATTTTCATTAAAAATTATAATTATTAATTCTAGTCCGAAATTGTTATAATTAATTATAGTTTAAAATTGAAAAATTCAGTTTAGTTAAATATTGTAAAAATTAATTATAATTAATAACAATAATAATTAATTATAGTTAATAACAAAAATAATTGTAAGTAAAAACAAAAATAAATAATTACAATTAATAACAATATAAATTATAAATAAAAGAAAAAATAAAATAAAAAATAAATAAATGATAAATAAATAAAAAATAATAATTAATAATTTTATTTTAAAAATAAAATTTTTATTATAAATTATAACTAATAACTGTAATAATTAATTAGATTTAACAACAATTAATTAAAATTAATAGTTAATATTTATAATAATAAATTATAATTTTTGTTTTTATAATAATATAACATTTTTGTTTTCATAATAAAAAATTTCCACTTTTTTTTCTTGGAGAAAAATATTTTTTAAAGTTCTCGAACAATTTTCACTTCAAAAAAAAAAAAAAAAAAAAAAGAACAGAACCAGAAAAACTATTTTCTACATTCTCGAAACATTTTTCACTTTCAGAGAAAAAAGAATTAATGAAACAAAAAAGAAAATAAAAAAAATTCGTCTTCCTTTCGAATTCACGAAATTCACACTTGATCACTAAATTTAATTATAGAGATCGGTGATAATCCAGTGGGGTTGACGTTGAGAATCGTTTTCTTTTCACTATGAACTGGACTTACCAATCGTGTCATGGCGATTTCTCACACGAGAGCTTTTTTAATAAATTTTTTTTTTTTTTTTTAATCCAAATTGTTGGAAGGAAACTCTTCACTGAACTGACTCGTGAAGCACTGCGAACCTTCCGCTTTATATATCCTCATTCACGGATCTTCGGTACATAAAGTAAGTAGTAAGGTAATACCATACCTTATTTAGACCCCCCACCCCTCTGGGATGCTGTGCAGATGGACCCAGGCAGAAGCACTCTGCATCCCTACTCGTCAATAATAATATACAAATAACCGAGACGAGTATTGTCCTCTGCAGCTGGGTGGAAAAATAGAAGAATTTCAATTCTATTCAATTCTATGCAATTCTATTCAATTCTATTCAATTCTATTCAATTCTATTCAATTCTACTACATTATATTCAAATCGATTAAGTTGTATTTAATTCTGTTAAATTCTATTTAAATCGATGGAATTCTATGCAATTATATTAAATCCAAATTAATTTTATTTTTTAAATCTATTCATTTCTGTTTAATTCTGTTTAATTCTGTTTAATTCTATTCAATTCTATTCAATTCTATTCAATTCTACTACATTATATTCAAATCGATTAAGTTTTATTCAATTCTGTTAAATTCTATTTAAATCGATGGAATTCTATGCAATTATATTAAATCCAAATTAATTTTATTTTTTAAATCTATTCAATTCTGTTTAATTCTATTCAATTCTATTCAATTCTACTATATTATATTCAAATCGATAAAGTTTTATTCAATTCTGTTAAATTCTATTCAATTCTATTCAATTCTACTACATTATATTCAAATCGATTAAGTTTTATTCAATTCTGTTAAATTCTATTTAAATCGATGGAATTCTATGCAATTATATTAAATCCAAATTAATTTTATTTTTTAAATCTATTCAATTCTGTTTGATTCTGTTTAATTCTATCCAATTTTATTCAATTCTATTCAATTCTATTCAATTCTATTCAAATCGATTAAGTTTTATTCAATTCTGTTAAATTCTATTTAAATCGATGGAATTCTATGCAATTATATTAAATCCAAATTAATTTTTTAAATCTATTCAATTCTGTTTAATTCTATTCAATTCTATTCAATTCTATTCAATTCTATTCAATTCTATTCAATTCAATTCTACTACATTATATTCAAATCGATAAAGTTTTATTCAATTCTGTTAAATTCTATTCAATTCTATTCAATTCTACTACATTATATTCAAATCGATGAAGTTGTATTTAATTCTGTTAAATTCTATTTAAATCGATGGAATTCTATGCAATTATATTAAATCCAAATTAATTTTATTTTTAAGTCTATTCAATTTTGTTTAATTCTATTCAATTTTATTCCATTCTATTCAATTCTATTTAATTCTACTACATTATATTCAAATCGATTAAATTTTAATCAATTCTGATGAGTTCTATTTAAATCGATTGAATTCTATTCAATTAGATTAAATCAAAATTAATTTTATTTTTTAAATCTATTCAATTCTATTCAATTCTATTGGTTCTGGTTCTGTTTATTCTATTCAATTCTATTCAATTCTATTCAATTCTATGCAATTCTATTGAATTCTACTACATTATATTCAAATCGATAAAGTTTTATTCAATTCTGTTAAATTCTATTCAATTCTACTACATTATATTCAAATCGATGAAGTTGTATTAAATTCTGTTAAATTCTATTTAAATCGATGGGATTCTATGCAATTATATTTAATCAAAATTAATTTTATTTTTTAAATCTATTCAATTCTGTTTAATTCTATTCAATTCTATTCAATTCTTTTCTATTCCATTAAATTCTATTTAATTAAATTCAATTCTGTTAAATTATATTTAAATCGATTCAATTCCATTCTGTTCTGTTTAATTATATTTAATTCTATTAAATTCTATTTAAATCAATTCAATTCTATTTAAATCAATTCAATTCTATTCAATTCTGTTTAATTATATTTAAATCGATTTAATTTAATTCTATTCTATTTTATTATATTCAATTCTAATGAATTCTATTTAAATCGTTTCAATTCTTTTTAATTATATTAAATCCAAATTAATTTAATTTTTTAAGACTATTAAATTCTATTTAATTTTATTTGATTGTATTTAATTTTATTTAATTATATTCAATTCCATATAATTTTATCCACTTTCATTTAATTTTATTAAATTCTATTCAATTTTTGTTCAATTCTATTTAATTTTATTCATTTTTAATTAATTCTATTATCTTCCAACTGATTTTATTTGATTCTAATTATTTTTATTCAATTATATTTTGTTTAATTGTATTCGATTGTATTCAATTCTATCAACTTCCAACCGATATTACTCGATTCTATTCAATTCTATTTACTTCAATTTGATTATGTTTCAATTTTATTTGTTTGGAGTCGTTTTTATTTGATTATTCTCGACTTTATTTGTTTTTATTCGATTCTTATTGATTTTATTAATTTTTTTATTCACTATATTTAATTAGACCCTATTCAATTTTACTTCTTTCTGTTCAATTTAATACGATCATTTAAAATATATTTTCTTTCTTTTCGGCGCTCTATTGGATTTTATTTTATCTTTTCATTTAATTCGGTTCATTTTGTTTGACTGCTTTCAATTCTTTTCGTTTTTATTCAATTCAATTCGTATGTATTTTGAATTAATTTTGAAATTGTGTTATTTTGTTTTATATTGAATGTTTTAGAATTTTATTCGATTTAAGGGCATTTGAACCATTATGACGTCACAATTGATGCAAAGCATATATTTTAATGCTGTGACGTCATAAAGGTTCAAATGCCCTTAATAAGTCTCCTTTTTTTTAATTCCAAGTTATTTGATTCGTATCGTTTTAATTCGTTGCTTTTTCATTTAATTTTTCTCTATTCGATTGAGATTGATGCTATTTGATTCTCTTCGATTTTATTCAATTTTTTTTACTTTATTTAATTTAATTCATTTCAATTCGGCTTTATTCGATTTAATTCGTCTGCTCTCCATTTAATTCGGTTTTATTCGATTAAATTCGTTTCTTTTCGATTCAATTCGATTTTATTTTGATTTCATTCGGTTCTATTCGAGTAAATTCGACTTTATTAATTTTAATTCATTTGTTTTTGATGCAATTCGACTTTATTAAACTGAAATCGACTTTATTCGACTAAATTCGATTTTCTTAAATTTAATTCATTTCTCTTCAAGTAAATTCGGCTTTATTCGATTTAATTTGTATTTTTTCGATTAAATTCGTTTCTTTACGATTCAATTCGACTTTATTCGATGAAATTCGACTTTACTCGGTTTAATTCGTTTCTTTTCGATTTAATTCGGCTTTTTTCTATTAAATTCGTTTCTTTCCGATTCAATTCGACATTATTCGGTGCAATTAGACTTTATTCGGTTTAATTCATTTCTTTTCGATGAAATTCGACATTATTCGGTGCAATTAGACTTTATTCGGTTTAATTCGTTTCTTTTCGATGAAATTCGACATTATTCGCTTTAATGCGTTTCTTTTCGATTCAATTCGGCCGTATTTCGAATTTATTCGTAATAACAACTTATTTGCTGATTTAAAAATAACTCGAATAATTTCGCAATATTATTAATTTTATAAAATTTATGAAAATAGAAATAAAAAGAAGAAAAAAAAATGTCCGACTTAAATTGAATACGTATAATTTCTGAGTTAGGGAGACGCAAGGTAAAGTATTGCGTCACCCCTAACTATGATGAACGTAATGACCGATGATGATGACGATTCTCATTGGATGTGTTTTCCGCGTGTGGCACTTTTGATATTCTATTCCATCTTAAGTCAAGGCTTAAAACCAGTATCTATGGTAAATATTTATTATCGAAATCCTTCTATCTCTCTTAGATCTTTCAAAATATTAATCATATTTCATCGCGAGATTTTTTTTTCTCTTTCTTTTCAAATATATTATAAATTAATAAAGTTGTAATCTTTTTTTCTTCCTCTCTTTTGTCATGGAGAATAATATATTTTTCTCTAATAAAGGTAAATAAAGTGTCATCGATAATAGAATATTAAAAAAAAAAAAAAAAAAAAAAAATCCGTTACGACTTAAAAACCTGTTTTTTTAACGACTTTCTTTATAATTATTTTACTGATTTTTCATTGCCGCGTTCTAATATTGCATTTCTTCTTTTTACTATTTTATTAATTTATTATTATTATTATTATTTATTCATAATTAATAATCGAGGGTGAATTTTTTTTTTTGAATTCGAAAAAAAGATTATTTTTTCATAATAAATTTTACTATTTTTTACCTATACTCTTGTAAACTCGGCTGAAATTATTCTTTTCTCTAAATTTTGTTAATATTTCAAAAAGGGGGAATTTTTTTAAAATTAATTTCTTTTTACAAATTTAAAGAATATTCTCTTGAACTTTGTGGTTAATGGTTTTTATTTTAATTATACAGTCTGTCTAATGAATTAAATATGTTGAGACAAACATTTATAACCGCAAATACATAGAGGTATTAGATGTAAATATAGATTTTTTAAAATTCTAATCAAAAAACTCGATTTGCTACTGAATTTGAATAAATTAAATAATAAATGTGCGTAGAAACTGTTGTCGAATAGAATAAGAAAATTAATAATGTATCGAAGGAAATAAACAAAATAGAATTAAATTTTGATAATAACGAATAGAAATAAATAGAGTCGTATTAAATCGAATAAAAACAAATTGAATCGTATAAAGCCGAATTCACTTGAATAGAAGCGAATTAAATGTAAGAATTGCCGATTTAATTGATTTAAGGCGAATTAAATCGAAAAGTAACGATTTTAATCGAATAAAGCCAAATTTAAATGAAATAAATAAAAGAAAAGTCAAATACAATAAAAAGAATCGAAGGGAATCAAATAGAATGAAATTCAGTAAAATAGAATTGAATAAAATTAGATAAAATTGAACAGAAATAAATGCAATGAAATAGAATTGAATAGAAGGAAATAGAATTAAATATAATTAAATACAATTAAATAGAAGTGGATAAAATTAAATGTAAATAAATAAAACAAATAAAATTAAATAGAATTGAATCGATTTAAGTAAAATTAAACATATTTGAATGGAATTGAATAGATTTGAATAGAATTAAATAGAATTGTATAGAATAGAATTGAATTAAATAGAATTGAATAGTATTAAATAGAATTAAACAGAAGTGGATATAAAATTAAATGTAAATAAATAAAATTAAATAGAATTGAATGAACTTAAAAAATTAAGTTAATTTGGATGTAATATAATTCAATCGATTTAAGTAGAATTAAACAGATTTGAATGCTATTGAATCGATTTAAATAAAATTTGAATAGAATTGAATAGAATTGAATATAATGGAATAGAATTGAATATAATGGAATAGAATTGAATAGAATTTAATAGAATTGAATAGAATTGAATAGAATTGAATAGAATTGAATAGAATTGAATAGAATTGAATAGAATTGAATAGAATAGAATTGAATATAATTGAATAGAATTGAATAGAATTGAATAGAATTGAATATAATTGAATAGAATTGAATAGAATTTAATAGAAAAACAATAAATAGACTTGGATAAAAATTAAATTGGATCAAATTGCAAACTAATAGAGTCAAAAACGAATCGTACGAAAAAGAAAAATTGAAATATTTTTTATGCAATAAAAAACAAAAATTCCTGTTGGGAGTAATCTTTGTTTTCTTCTTCTTTTTCTTCTTATTATTTTTTTTTATTTAATTAAATACAATGACAAATGATGTTTTAAGTATGAATTGTGTATGGCAGTTGCAGTTAATTTTGTTGTTATTGCCACAAAGATAGAAAATTTAACTTCATTTAGTAGTTAACGTGTCAGGATTTTTGTATAAATTCATGTTTTTTTCCTCTCTCTCTTTCTCTCTCTCAATGTAATTGTTCATTCATCTTTAAATTTGCATCTTTGATTGTAATCGCTGAATTATCTCTGAAGCTGATATTATTTAATCGCCACAGAAAATGATAATCAAGATTATAAACAACACTTCAGTCTACCACTTAAAGAACACAAAAATAATAATTTAATAACAAAAAATTTTTCTTATTTATTTTTCAAGTTTTTTTCAATTCCATTTAGTACAATTCAATTCGGTTTTTTCAATTCTATTCAATTTGTTTTAATTCGGTTTTATTCTATTTAATTTGGTTCTATTGCATTTAATTTGGTTCTATTCTTTTTAATTCCATTCTATTCTATTTAATTCTGTTCTGTTGTATTTAATTGGGTTTTATTCGGTTTAATTCAATTTAATTCGGTTTAATTTAATTTAATATTTTTGAATTCAAGTCTCTTTGATTTTTAATCAATTCGATTCTATTCGATTTGTTTCAATTCGATTCTATTCGATTAGTTTCAATTCGATTCTATTCCGTTTTAATTCGATTCTTTTCCATTCGTTTTAATTCGGTTTTCTTCCGATTCAATTTCTTTTTTAAATTCTATTTGGTTTTTATTCGATTCAATACGAAATTTTTCGGATTTTATTAAATTCTATTCTGTTATGCTTAATTGTATTTAATCATATTTGGCTTAATTCAATTCAATTTGTTTTTCAATTCTATTTCATTCGGTTTGATTTTATTTACATTTATTTCGTTCTATCCAGTTTAATTCAAATTAATTCTATTCTATTCGATTTGTCTTAATTTGCTTCTATTCTATTCAATTCGGTTTTTATTATTTTTTCCGTTTTCTTCCGATTCAATTTCTTTGTTCCCTTACAATTTGATTTTATTCGGTACAATTCGAATTTTTAATTCAATATTTTTTTAATTCTACTTTAATTCAATTTGTTTTAATTCGATTCCATTTAATTCTATTTAGTTAAATTCGTATTTATTCGTTTTTTTCTATTCTATTCGATTTTTTGAAATTCAATTTTATTTAACTCTATTCAGTTTAATTCGATTTATTTTGTTTATTTAAATTCTATTGTATTCGATTTGTCCTAATTCGCTTCTATTCCATTTAATTCGTTTTTTATCATTTTTTTTCGTTTTCCTCAGATTCAATTTGTTTTTTTCTCCTGAAATTTGGTTCTATTCGATCCAATTGGAATTTCTAATTCAATTTGTTTCTTTTTTAATTCTATTTCATTCGATTTGTTTTAATTCGATTAAATTTAATTCTGATCAAATAAATTCAATTAAATTCGTTTTTTTTCAATTTGTTTTTTAATTAATTCTCTCTCGTATTTATGTCGTGTGCATAGCAATGGGGGAAATATTAATTATAAAATGGTTCATTTTTGTGTGAAAAAATTACGCGAGGGATGGGTGGAGAAAAAGGATAAGATTCTGGTGAAATAATAACTCATAATAACCCATCTCTTGTAATGCAACACTCCCGGGGAGAGATATATAATAATAATTCACCGCAACAAATCCTTGATGTCACTTTTCTGCCGCATTCTTATACACGTGACACGAATATCTTCATTTAATTAGAATACCGAAACTACCGTCACTTCTTAATCCAGTTTCGTTTTTCTCTATATAAACAAATTTATTAAAAAAAAAAAATTTTTTTATTCTTTTCTAATTTTTTTTATTTATTTATTTTTCTTTATTATTTACTATATTTATTTTTGTTTATTTTCATTTATTTCTATTTTGTTTATTATTTTGTTTATTTATTATTATTGTTTGTTTTTATTTATTTCTATTTTGTTTATTATTTTGTTTATTTATTATTATTGTTTGTTTTTATTTATTTCTATTTTGTTTATTTTTGTGTATTATTTTTTTGTTTATTATTTACTTTATTTATTATTATTGTTTTTATTAATTTTTATTTTCACGCTTTTTAATTATTAAATCTAATTTTTTCCATTCAGTTATTTATTTATTTACTTTTTAATTTTTTTTTTTTTTGATAAATATTAAAAATATTTTCAACGGGAAAAAAGTTTACGTAACTTTTTTTTGTTGAATATATATAAATAAAAAAGTGTAAAAGGATTATCTCAATATTTATACGATTGGAAAAAAAATTTATACAAGAAGATAAGTGCAGATTATATTTTTTTTCGTATATATATATTCAAAGTTACATTGAAAAATGGCGAAAGTATAAAAATTAAATTCTCAGGCAATTGTAATGTTCGGTATAAAAAAAATTAAAAATATAAAACGAAAAAAATAGCAAAAATGGAAAAAAAAGAAATTTGAAAAATTAAAAATAAATAATTATAACGAAATAAAATGAGAAAAATTAAAAATATAATGAAGAAAAAATAGGAAAAAAAGGAAAAAATAGAGAAACAATAAAAAAACAGAAATAAAAATAATACACAATTGAAAAATAAATAAAAAAAATAAACATTAAAAAAATAGAATTAAAAAGATTAGAATTAAAAAAATTAGCATTGAAAAAATAGAATTAAAAAATTAGAATTAAAAAAATTAACATTGAAAAAATAACAAAAAATAATAATTAAAAGTATTAAAAGTGCAAAAGACCAAATAATAAAACAAAAAAAACAAATATAAATAAAAGAATAATAAATAATAAAACAATAAAAAAATAGCGATAATAAAATTAATTACAATAATTAATAATAAAAAAATAATAAAATGAGAATGTAATAAATGTTAATAATATAAAGAAGAATATAAATTTAAAAAAATAAGTAAAAAAAAAGAAAAAAAAGAAAAAAAATAAAAGAAAATAAAAGAAAAAAAAATAAAAGAAAAAAAGAAAGAAAAAAAGATAAATAAAAGAATTTAGAAATAGAAAAAAAATAAAACAAAACAAAAATAAAATAAGGAAAATTTTAAAAAATTTTTAAATAAATAAGAAAAGAATAAAGAAATAGAAAACTAAGGAAAACAAAAATACAACAAAAAAAAGAAAAAAAAAGAATAAAAATGAAAAAATATTAAAAAGAAAAAAGTAAATAAGAAAAGAATATAGAAATAGAAAAGAAAATAAAACAAAACAAAAATAAATAAGGAAAATAAAAAAAATAAAAAATAAAAAAGAAAAAAAAGAAAAAAAGTAAAAAAAATAAAAAATAAAAAATAAAAAAAATAAAAAAATAAAATAATAACAGAGAATTAAATAAAAAAAGTAGAAAAAAATTCGAAAACAAGAACACAATGTAAGAAAAGAAAAAAATTAACAATTATCCCCCCCTCCCTTCTCCCTCCCACTTTCTTCGTATATAATTAAAAAGTCAATATTCTGCAATAAATGCACTTTGTAAAAAAAAAATTACTGCGACAATATTAAAAAGAAATAAAATGTTTTCATCGCAATTTGTTTGTGCACACGCATAATAAAAGTAAAGAAACATAAAAACAGTCATAAGGCCCCCAGAAAATAAATTACCTTCTCACTCTCCTCCCTCCCCCTCTTCTTGGCAGAAGCAAAAACTGAGTGAAATTGAAAGGAAATTACTGTCAACAGGTTTGTCAATTGCATTATTAACCGAATTTATGAATTTTTTTTTTTTTTTTTTTTTTTTTTTTGATACGTCTCTTCTCTTTTTGTATTTTATTTCGAATTGATAAAATAGAAAGAGAGAGAAAGAGAGAGAGAGGGAGGAGGGGGCCTTAAGTGGGTCTTGTTTCGTTTTGGTCTCAAAAAAAAAAAAAAAAAAAAAAAAAAAACACATTGAATAAGAGAAATTAAATGATACATCGTAACTTTTGTTCCCGAAGAGGTCACGTACAAGTGCTGTTACTGCCGCCGATGCAAAAAGGCTACTTTCACGCTCCCGCGACTTCGATTGGTATTATAAAAAGTGACCATCTTCCATATTGTATATTTAATGCTATACATTATCTCTTGCTTGGAGAGCGAGCGTCGAAGAAGGAAAAAAAAGAAAGGAGAGAGAAAAATGAATGTTAAATGTAAAAAAAATTGAAAAAGGAGAAGAAGAGGAGAAGCTTGGCCAGTGGAAGACGATTGCAGCATAAATGTGTGTAGTAATAATTGTCAAACATTTTCGGCGAATTTTTTTTTTTTTATTTTCCAGTGTCGAATATTTGATATTATAATTTTTTCCCATTGTATTCAAAATTAGCGACACTTTTTTACTTTTTTTCAAAAATGCGACTAATTTCGGCTAATTTTTTTTTTTTTTTTTTTTTTTATACAGTGACGAATATTTATATAAGGCTCGAAGTCTATGACTTTTTCCCACTATTTACACAAGTTACGGCACCTTTAGAGTTTTTTACCAAAAAATGCAACTAATTTCGACTATTTTTGTTTATTTTTTGTTTTTTTTTGTTTATTTTTGTTTATTTTTTTTATTTTTGTTTATTTTTTTTATTTTTTTTTAAATTCAGTAACGAATATTTTACAAGCCTCGTAGTCTATGACTTTTTTCCCACTCTTTTTTAAAGTCACCACTCTCATAGACTTCTTCACCAAAAAATGCGACTAATTTCGACAAATTTTTTTTTTTTTTTTTTTTAAATTCAGTAACGAATATTTTTACAAGTCTTGTAGTATATGAGACCCTTTTCCCTACTCTTTTTCACGACCTACGAAAACTTTTGGACTTCTTTACTAAAAAAAGCAACTAATTTCGACGAATTTTTTTTTTTTTTTTATTTGCAAAGAAATATTTACCTCAAGAAAATGCCGACAATTATCTACATTTTTTTAACCTTAGAACCTAAGCATCGAAAAATGTTTCTTTTTATCCAAAAAATTAAAAAAATGTAAAGAAAAATATTTATAAACTTAAAATGTCCTTGAATTTTTTTTTCACGCTCGTAAAGTGGAAAAAAATTAATTGCAAATTAAAGTGACATAAATAATAATAATAATAATAATAATAATAATAATAATAATAATAATAATAATAATAAATCTAAACGAGGTTCAATTAGAATTTACCTTATTGGTAACTAGTGGAAAAAAAGGAATTGTTCTTGAAATTCTTTAACATCCATTTTTAATCATTGTTTGCCTTTTGTTTTATAAAAGACAATATTGGTGTGAGTCAATTATTACCTAGTTAAACATCAAGTGACAATGGAGAAAGAAATTTATTACTCCTTCCTTCCGATCAATTTTTTTTTTTTTTTTGTTTTTGAGATTTGAAAGGAGATTAGTGGTAAAGTTTACTTGAACCGAAGGTAAACTTAGAAATAAAGAAGTAAATAAAAGAGAGAGTAAAAAGTGTAAATTAAATTAGTAAATAAACAAAAGAGTAAAAAAAAGTAAATTAAATTAGTAAATAAAAAAAGAGTAAAACGAGTAAATTAAATTAGTAAATAAACAAAACAAATAAACAAACAAATATAAATAAAGAACTGAATAATTAAATAAAAATTAAATAAACAAAAAATTAATTAAAAATGAAAATAAAAAAACTGAAAATAAATAAGTACCTAAAATAATACGTAAACAAATGTGTAAACAAATAAAGAAATATAACAATGCAAAATTAATTAAAAAGTAAATAAATAAGTATAAATGAAGAAATAAATTAGAAAATTACAAAAATAGTAAACAAAAAAATAAACAAAAGACGAAAATAAATAAACAAATAGATAATGAAATAAAAAATGTATAAGTAAATCAACCAATGAATAAACAAATAAAAACAAAACAAGTAAATAAAGAAGTAAATAAATAAATGGATAAACAAATAAATAAACAAATAAATAAACAAATGAATGAACAAATAAACTAAACAAATGAATAAACAAAACAAGTAAATAAAGAAGTAAATAAACAAATGAATAAAAAAAAAACAAACAAATAAATAAACAAATGAATAAACAAATAAACTAAACAAATGAATAAACAAATAAACAAAACAAGTAAACAAAGAAGTAAATAAACAAAATGAATAAACAAATAAACAAACAAATAAATAAACAAATGAATAAACAAATAAACTAAACAAATGAATAAACAAATAAACAAAACAACTAAATAAAGAAGTAAACAAACAAAATGAATAAACAAAATGAATTAGCAAATAAACAAACAAATAAATAAACAAATGAATAAACAAATAAACTAAACAAACGAATAAACAATTAAACAAAACAAGCAAATAAAGAAATGAATAAACAAAATGAATAAACAAATAAACAAACAAATAAAAAAACAAATGAATAAACAAATAAATAAACAAATAAATAAACAAATAAATAAAAAATAAACTAAGGAAATGAATAAACAAATAAATAAATAAAAATATTTATAGCCAAATAAATAATAAAATAAATAGTGAAAAGTTTATAAACAAATAGGTAAATAAATAAAATAATTAATAGAGATAAAAATATATTTAAAGAGTTGTAAAAAAAATCTAATGAAACTAAACTTTTGAATAATTACTGTTCATAAATAGAAAACAAAGGCAAGAAGGGAATTTTTTTTTTTTTTTTATTAAACGATAACTAATTTTCTACATAATATATTTAAGCGAGCAATAATAACGATTTGAATATGAAATATGTGAGAAGTCTTGAGAATAAAATTGTTACCTAATAACAAGTGTGTCAAAATTAGTGATTTACTCCACGTGTGATAATTGTGGGTTAATTACAAACTCATACACAAAATGAATATGACATTTTCGAGTGGCAATAATAATAAATGTATGTTTGCGAGAAGCAAAAAAAAATTTTTTTTCTTCTTTTTATGAGTATTTCACTTTTACCCCCTAATTATTGTTTCTCATTCTGTGTATTTAAAGAAACGTAAAGGTGGGGGGGAGAATAAGGAGAGAAACAATTTTTTTTTATTTTTCTTCAATAATGAAGAAGAAATTTTTCTTTTTGTTCTTCATTTCTATTTTTTTCTGCTTCTTCATTTCTACTTCTTAATTTTCTTTTTTTCTACTTCTTCATTTTCTTTTTCTACTTTACTTTCTTTTTTTTCTACTTCTTTATTTTATTTATTTATTTTCTTCTTTTTCTACTTTACTTTCTTTTTTTCTACTTCTTTATTTTATTTATTTATTCATTTTCTTCTTTTTCTACTTCTTCATTTTCTTCTTTTTCTACTTTACTTTCTTTTTTGCTACTTCTTCATTTTCTTTTTTTCTACTTCTTCATTTTCTTTTTTTCTACTTCTTCATTTCTATTTTTTCTGCTTCTTCTATTTCTACTTCTTCATTTTCTTTTTTTTCTACTTCTTCTTCTTCTTTTTGTTTTTCTTCTTTACATTCTTTTTTTTCTACTTCTTTATTTTATTTATTTATTTTCTTCTTTTCGACTTCTTCATTTTCTTTTTTTTCTACTTCTTTATTTTATTTATTTTCTTCTTTTTCTACTTCTTCATTTTCTTTTTTTCTACTAATTTACATTCTTTATCTTCATTTCCATCATTTTCTACTTCTTCATTTTCAAAAGAAGAAAAAGGAGAAGATGACGAAAAAGAAAAAAAAATGAAGAAAAAGAAAATGATGATAATTAAAATGAAGAAGTAGAAGAAAAAACAAAAGTAAAGGAAGAAAATAAAGTAGAATATTAAGAAGAAAAACAAGAAGAGAAAAAGAAGAAAAAATAAAGAAGAAGATGAAAAGAAGAAGATGAAAAGAAGAGAAAATAGAAAGAAGAAGAAAAAAAGAGAAAAATAAGAAAAAGAAGAAGAGAAAAAAGAAGAAAACAAGAAGAAAAAAAGAAGAAGAATACATGTTACGATTTGACGATGGCGCTGATAATAATAATAATAATGATGCAAGATCGAATCGAAGGTCGATTTAAGAATGGTCACCGAACTTTCTTGAAACATCTCTCAACATTTATAAACGCGCGCGAGTGAAAGTGACAGAATCCAATCAATCCATCTTTTTCCTATTCTTCTCGCAACTCCTCGCGAACGGTATAATTAATTTTCAAGTCCGCAAAGTATTTATTATCATTATTCATCATCACCAAAATCGAGTCCCTTTTTTATTCCAAGAACAACAATTTCTTCCCCTCCCTCATTTTTTCTTTTTAATTTTTACTCAATTCATCTCGTATTTCAATATTACAGTAATTTAAATTTCAAATAAATTTAAAAATTGTAATTTACATTCAATTTCATTTCAATTACTCGAAAAAAATTATGCACTCTAATTAGTCCAGTTTTTGTGATTAATCTATTAATTAATTAAGTAATCAATTAATTAAGTAAGTAAATAATTAATTACTAATGAATTAAGTAAATAATTAATTAGTAATGAATTAAGTAAATAATTAATTAGTAATGAATTAAGTAAATAATTAATTAGTAATGAATTAAGTAAATAATTAATTAGTAATGAATTAAGTAAATAATTAAGTAGTAATTAATTAAGTAAATAATTAATTAGTAATGAATTAAGTAAATAATTAAGTAGTAATTAATTAAGTAAATAATTAATTAGTAATGAATTAAGTAAATAATTAATTAGTAATGAATTAAGTAAATAATTAATTAGTAATGAATTAAGTAAATAATTAAGTAGTAATTAATTAAGTAAATAATTAATTAGTAATGAATTAAGTAAATAATTAATTAGTAATGAATTAAGTAAATAATTAATTAGTAATGAATTAAGTAAATAATTAAGTAGTAATTAATTAAGTAAATAATTAATTAGTAATGAATTAAGTAAATAATTAATTAGTAATGAATTAAGTAAATAATTAATTAGAAATCAATAATTTAAGTAATTAAATTATTAAGTAACAAATTAATTAATTAAGTAACAAACTAATTAATTAATTGAGTATGTAATTACTTAATCAATTAATTGGGTTATTAATTAGTCAATTATAAAAAAAAATTACTAATTAATTGACTAATTAAGTAACTAGTTAATTAACTAAATAAAGAACTAAGTATTTAATTAATTAACTACTTAATTAAATAAGTAACTAATTCATTAAATAAGTAACTAATTCATTAACTAAGTAACTAATTAAGAACCTCATTAATTAAGTAACTAGTTAATAAACTATGTATCTAATTAATTACATAATTAATTAACTAAATTATTAATTAACTAATTAATTAGTTAATTAATTAACTAGTTATTAATTAATTAGTTATTTTATTAATTAGTTAATCAATTAACTAATTAGTTAACTAATTAATTAATTAATAAAATAACTAATTAATTAAGTTACTAAATAATAAAATAATTTATTGATTACTAATATATTTTTATTAATTAATTAATTATCTAAGTAATTAATTACCTACTTTATTAACTAAAATAACTACTTAATTAACTACTTAATTAACTGAAAATCTAATTAAGTAACTAATTAATTAACTAATTAAGTGATTACTAATCTTTTTTACTAATTCAAATTTAGAGTGCAATAAATTTTATTTATTTAGTTAATTAAATTAATTAATCTACTTAGCTGCTCAATTTATTTATTTTCTTAAAAATTACTTTTAAAATAAAGTGAAAAGTATAAATAAAAATTATTTTTCCTTACTCGCAATTAATTTTGTTTGTTTGCTTTTAAAAATTATTAAATTTTTTTAGCTTTTTTTTTATTTCAAAAATTGTTTTGAGGAAATAATTATAAAAATAAAATAGAAACATTTTTCAATTAATTTAATTCATGTATTCATAGAAATGCAATAATTAAAATTTGACGTAATAATTTAAAAGGTGAGAGATTTTTTTTTCTTTTACTACTTCATTTAAAAGAAATTTTATAGACTTCTTTTTTTTTATTTTACAAATTAAAATTTTTCATGTGAAAAAATGAAAATTTTTTCATCACTTTTTTTCTTTTTCATTTAATTAAAATAATTTAATTTATCTGATCATTCCTATATAGAAATTTAAAAAACAAATATATATATATATATATATATATATGTAAAACATTGAGTTGAACGATTTCTACATTTAAATGTCATAATTTAATTACAGAAAATTTAGTGAATATTTTACCTTGTAATAGTTAAATAATTGTTTGAATTTAATTGATTGGAAAAAATTCTTTTTCTTTTATCTTGTTTCATTTTTTAAAAGATGTATTTTATTTCAATTATTATTGCTATTATTATTATTATTATTATTATTATTATTATTATTATTATTATTATTATTATTATATATTGAATTATTTTTTCAATTTATTATTTATTTTTATTATTATTTATTATTATTTTATTATTTATTGATTTAAAAGTATTTTTTATTTGAATTATTATTATTGTTATTATTATTATTATTATTATTATTATTATTATTATTATTATTATTATTATATGTATATTGAATTATTTTTCAATTTATTATTTTTTTATTTTAATTAATTATTTAATATTATTTTATTATTTATTTATTTAAAAGTATTTTTTATTTGAATTATTATTATTATTATATGTATATTGAATTATTTTTTCAATTTATTATTTTTTTATTTTAATTAATTATTTATTATTATTTTATTAATTATAAAAGTATTTTTTATTTGAATTATTATTATTGTTATTTATTATTTAAATTTTTTTTAATTTATTATTTTTTTATTTCAATTATTTATTTATTACTCATTATTTTATTATTTATTCATTTAGTAAATAAATACCATTTTTTATTTAATTTTCTTGAACTTGAAATTAATATGATTTATTTAGTTGTAAAAAGAAAATTAATAAATTAATAATAATCAATCAAATTATAAATTAAAAAATAAAAAAATAGATTAATTTTCTTTACCTGAATTCTGATTACAAAATAAAAATAAAAATAAATAAAAATGCAAAACAAGTAAAATTGAAAAAAATAAAAGTAAAAAATATAAAAATGCGAAACAAGTAAAATTGAAAAAAATAAAAATTAAAAATAAAAATAAAAGAAATAAATAAATAATTCTGAAAAATTAAACGAATGAGAATGATGTCACAACGTATTACCATGTAACCCTTAAAGATTTCAATTTTCAATGAGAAAGGGGAATTAAAAAAAAAAAAAAAAAAAAAAATGAGCGTAATATTAATTTTTTACGATGCGAGCATTAAATCTTATGTGACATATAGACATTTGTAAACGCACGTGGATAAGATGAGCTGTATATGAATGTACAAATTTTTTTTCCGTTCCTTTCTTTTCTTTCTTCAAAGTGGACCAAGAAATAATCCCATACAGCACTTACGCACACGCTTCACATACATAAATTTTCAGCTCGCAATATCTATATAAATATACACATGTATAAAAATGTATATATGATAAAAAAATTTTTTTTTTAAATTACATCAGGATTTGGTAACGTGAAGCTTACGAAAATTAAAGAATTAAAATTTATTTTCTTCTTTTTTTTGCAAGAGAAGGCAAAAAAAAATGAGAATCATCTCGCTCTCTGCTACAGTGAATGTCCACCAAATGTCCTTTTCCTGAGGTCATTTTTATTGATGACGGGAGATTAAAGAAGAAGACGAAGAAAAAAAACTACGCGTGTTTCGATATTTATGAATGATTCAGTTTTTATTTTTTTTAAATTTTTATTTTTTTTTAATTTTTTGAATTCTTTTTGAATTTTTATTTTTTATAATTTTTTGAATTTTTATTTTTTTAAATTATTTTAATTTTTATTTTCCTTTTTAATTTTTCTTTTTTTTATTTAATTTGTAAAAAAAATGAAACAATAAGTAAACAAAGTAATAAACAAGAATTAATTTTAATTTTTTTCTATTTAATTTGTAAAAAAAATAAAATAATAAATAAACAAAGGAATAAACAAGAATTAATTTTAATTTTTTTCTATTTAATTTGTAAAAAAATGAAACAATAAGTAAACAAAGGAATAAACAATAATTAATTTTAATATTTTTTCTATTTAATTTGTAAAAAGAATAAAATAATAAATTAACAAAGGAATAAACAAGAATTAATTTTAAATTTTGTTTTTATTTCATTTGTAAAAAAATAATAAATAAACAAAGGAATAAACAAGAATTAATTTTAATTTATTTTATTTAATTTCTAAAAAAAAAATAAAATAATAAATAAACAAAGGAATAAACAAGAATTAATTTTAATTTTTTTCTATTTAATTTGTAAAAAAGAAATAAAACAATAAATAAACAAAGGAATAAACAAGAAAGTTAGAAACAAGAAAATTAGAAAAATTAGTAAAAGAAAAAATAAGTAAATAAAAAATTACTAAATAATAAAAAAATAAAACATTAAAATAAGGACAATTTTCAAGTATAGACAACAACAAAAAAAAAGAAACATGTAATAATAATATGTTAATTCAGCTTCTTAGGATTTCAAAAATATTAAGATAATAATTTAGGTTTACCTTAACCTTATATACATAAATATATAGAGACATGTTTCCCAAAATGTTGTCATCTCAATCTATTTAAAGAAAGAAAAAAGAAACAGGTTTCAAGTACATTATAAAGATTTTTGTTTTTATTACAAATTAATATATTAAATTTCAAATCGCCTTCTCTATTCTTATTATTAAAAAAAGAAATTTTTTTTCTTTTAATTCAAATTTAGAAAGGAGGAAAAATTTTTTTATTTCAAAAAAGAAGAAAAGTGAGAAAAAGAAAAAAAAGGAAATTGAGAAAAAAGAGAAAGAAGAAATTAAATAGATAAAAAATAAATAAATAAAGAAAAAAGAAGCAAAGAAGGGAACAACAAAGAAGAAAAAAGAAACAAAGAAGAAAAAACGAAGAAGAAAGATAAAAAGAAAAAATAAGTAAAGAATAAAGAAAAAAAAGAAAAATTAAGGAAAGAAAAATGAAAAAATAAGGAAAGAATAAAGAAAAAAAGAAAAAAGGAAGAAAGCAAACATCTAAAGAAACAATGAAGAAAGAATAGAAAATGGAAGAAAGAAAAAGAAAAACATTAAAGAATCAAGTAAGGAAGAAAAATTAATAAAAGACAAAAGAAGAAAAAAGAAGCAAAGAAATAAAGAATAAAAAAGAAAAACTAAACAAAGAATAAAGAAGAAAAAAGTAATAAAGAAAGAAGAAGAAAGAAATAAAGTAAAAAAAAACAAAGAAGAAAAAATAAAAAGAAACAAAGAAGATAGAGATAAAGAAAAAATATGGAAGGAAAAAGAAAAACATTAAAGACTCAAGAAAGGAAGAAAAATTAATAAAAGACGAAAAAAAGATAAAAAACAAAGATATAAAGAAAAACAAAGAAGAAAAATAAAAAGAAAAAAAGAAGAAAGAGAAACGGAAAAAATAAAGAAAAACATTTAAAAAATCAAGAAAGATAGAAAAATTAATAAAGATATAAAGAAAAACAAAGAAGAAAAATAAAAAGAAAAAAAGAAGAAAGAGAAACGGAAAAAATAAAGAAAAACATTTAAAAAATCAAGAAAGATAGAAAAATTAATAAAAGACAAAGGAATAAAAAAGAAACAAAGTTGAAATAAGAAAAAGAAACAAAGAAGAAAGAGAAAAAGAAAAAAAGAAGCAAAGAAGAAAAAAGAGACAAAGAAAAAAAAAGAAGAATGAAACAAACTAATAAGAAGAAAAACAAAGAAGAATGAAACAAACTAAAAAGAAGACAAACAAAGAATAAAAAAATAAAAAGAAACAAACAAGAAAGAGAAATAGAAAAAATAAAGAAAAAAAGAAAAATGTTAAAAAATCAAGAAAGAATGAAAAATAGAAAAGAAAATAATAAAAAGATTAGAAAAGAAAGAAAAAAATAAAGAATATAAAAAAAAGAAATGAAGATGAAAGAAAGAAATAACAAAGAAAGAAAACTAAGTGATGAATGGAAACCAATGACAACATGAGAATAGTAATTAAGAGAATCCGTTTTTTTACGAAAGGTTCTTGCTCTTTTCTCGCATAAACGGTGAAAATAATTCAGAATGAAATTTTTTTTCCCTTTTTATGACAATAGCGCCGTCTTTGTCTAGTTGTAATGAAATGGTCAGAAAGTGTTGCCTCCTAGAGCCAAATATCAATCGAGAGGGAGGTCCTAGCACCTACAAGGTTTCGGCAACAATATAAAAGGGGACCTACTCGACGAGTTTACATCAAGACGACAATCGTGGTCAGCACTGAAAACATGGTGAGTGCTCATCATCAAAAAAAAAAAAAAAAAAATCATACACACTCACACGTTCACTAATCATCTGGGCCAATCGTTGAAAAAGTCGTGAAAATAGTTTTTATTTCTTCTTTTTTTTGTTGTGTATTCTTTTTTTTCTTCTGTATCTTTTCTACTTTTTCCCTTTTCTACTTTTGGGTTTTTTCTTCTTTTTATTCATTTCTACTTCTGTATCTTCTCTTTTTTCTTCTTCTCCTTCATTTTTTTCTACTTTTTGTCTTTTCTCTTTTTCTACTTTTTGTCTTTTCACTTTTTCTACTTTTTTCTACTTTTTGTCTTTTCTCTTTTTCTACTTTTTCCCCTTTTGCAATTTTTTCTTTTTCTACCTTTTTTACCTTTTCTACCCTCTCATTCTTCTATTTTTTACACTTTTTCTCTATTTTTTTTATTTACACTTTTTTCTCCTTTTCTACTTTTTTCGATTTTAACAATTTCTTTTCTACTTCTTCGTTCTTTTATTTTTCTACTTTTTCTCAATTTTATCTACTTTTACTTCTTTTTTCAATTTTTATACTTCCTTTACTTTGACTTTGTCTACTTTTTTCTACTGTTTTCTACTTTTTTCTACTTTTTCCCTTTTTTGGCATTTTTTCATTTTCTACTTCTTCGTTTTTTTTTATTTTTCCACTTTTTCTTAATTTTTTCTAATTTAACTTCTTTTCTCTATTTTTCTACTTTATCTTCTTTTTCATTTTCTACTTTTTTTCTACTTTTCTACATTTTACATAGTTTCTTTTTTTCTATTTCTTCGTTCCTTTATTTTTCATCTTTTTGTCTATTTTTTCTATTTTTCTACTTCCTCTTCTTTTTCATTTTCTACTTTTTTCTACTTTTCTACATTTTTCACACTTTCTTCTTTTTCTACTTGATCGTTCTTTTATTTTTCCCCTTTTGTCGCTGTTTTCTACTTTCTCATTTTTCTCCTATTTTTCTACTTCTACAGTATCTTCAGGGTCAATTTTTTTCTACATCTTCCGAATTATCTTTTTCTACTTTTATCTCAATATTTCCTTTTTTCTAATTCTACTTTTTATTTTTTCTAGTTTCACTTCTTTTTTATCGTTTTCTACTTTATTCTGCTATTTTCTACTTTCTTCTTTTATTTTTCTACTTTCATTTCTTAGCGGTTATTTTTTCTATCTCGCACTCTTTATTTTCTACTATTTCTTTATCGTGTTTTCTACTTTTACTTTTATCTCGTTTATCTTTATCTACTTTTATTTCTTGCTTATCCTTCATTTCTACTTTCTACCTTTGATCTACATATTATTTTCTCTATTTCTACTTTTATTTTTGCTACTTTTTCCTTTTTTGTCTTCCTTCCAATTTTATATTTTCTTTCTATTTTTACTTTTTATTTTTCTACCTCTTTTTCTACTTCTTTTCTACTTATTTTAAATGGATGTTAATTATTCTTATTATTATTATTATTATTATTATTATTATTATCATTTTTATTATTATTATTATTATTATCATTATTATTATTATTATTATTATTTATAATCAAGACCAGAACACACAAGACTATATATGGAGAGTGTGAATGAAAGAATCAGAAAAAATTGTGAATTAAAATCTTCTCACCTCTGCTCTATGACAACATCCTCTATATACTTTCGTTTAAACCTTACACACAATAATAATTATCCTTTTCGTCTCATGCACTTAAAAAAAAAATTCGTCTCGTCTCGTCTTCTCTTCAATTCACTAAATGAAAAAAAATACTTTTCTTTTTTACCATTCGGCAAAGATTTGCGTAATGCAAATTTCTCTTTCATCAATATTTCATCTTTCTCAAACAAAATTTTACATATATTGCAATTTGTTTTCAATATCTTTACTTTATTTTTGAATAAATGATGTTTACTTTTCGTCGAAAATGTTGCTTTTTGTGCCTTGGAAAAAATCTCACTTTTCGTTGCGGAATTATTGTATTTTTTCTTCTATTTTTATTTTCTACTTGTTTTTTCTCTATTTTCTACTGTTTCCCCTTAATTTCTACTTGTTTTTTCTTGATTTTCTACTTTCCCCCTTTAATTCTACTTGTTTTTTTCTTCATTTTCTACTTTCCCCCCGTAATTTTTTACTTATTTCTCTGCATTTTCTACTTTCCCCCCTTAATTTCTACTTTATTCTCTTCATTTTCTACTTTTCCCCTTCATTTCTACTTTACCCCTTAATTTCTATTTCTTTCTCTTCATTTTCTACGTTTCCCCTTTATTTCTACATATTTCTATTCATATTCTACTTTTTCCCCTTAATTTCTCCTTTGTTTTTATTTTCTACTTTCCCTCCTTTATTTCTACTTCTCCCCTTAATTTCTATTTTCCCCCCTTAATTTCTACTTTCCTCCCTTTATTTCTACTTCCCCCTTAATTTCTGCTTATTTCTCTTCATTTTCTACTTTTTTCCTTTATTTTCTACTTAATTTTTTTTACTTCTTTAATTCATACTTCTTTCTCTTTATTTTCTACTTTTTTCGATTTTCTACTTCCTACTCTTTCTACTTCTCTCAATTCAATTTTCTTCTTCTCCTAATTTTTATTCCACTTCATTTTTTACATTCAATTTTTCTTATTCTATTTCTTTCTACAATTTATCATCGATTTCTACTTTAATCTATTGATTTTCTACACTTTGTCATTCTTTATTTTCTACTTATTCTATGTTTTATCCTGCATATTTTTCTATTTCTTTATTTCAAAATCTTTCTCTACTTTTTCCACTCTTTCTACATTTTTCTCTTTATTTTCTACTATTTCTTCCCTATTTCTACTTCTTTCCTTTAAATTAAATTTTCGTTCCCTTCTTCTTCTCTACTTCTTTCACTTCCGTTTCTACTTCTGCGGATTTTTTATTTTTATTCTATTTCTACTTTCTATTTGTTTCTTTTTCTACTTCTACGTGTTTTTATTTTTATCCATTTTCTACTTTTTATTATTTCTTTTTCTATTTTTGTAAATTTTTACTATTTCCTCTTTTTTCTACTTTCAATTTTATTCTTTTTCTACTTCTCGGTGTTTTTAATCATTTTTCTACTTTTCTACTATTATCTTTTCTACTTTACCGAATTTTTATTATTTTCCCCCGTTTTCTACTTTTATCCTTTCCTTTTTCTACTTCTATGTGTTTTTTATTTTTATCCACTTTCTACTTTTTATTGTTTCTTTTTCTACTTTTGTGAATTTTTATTATTTCCCCTTTTTTCTACTTTCAATTTTTATTCTTTTTCTACTTCTCAGTGTTTTTAATCATTTTTCTACTTTTCTACTATAATTTTTTCTACTCTACCGAATTTTTATTATTTCCCCCGTTTTCTACTTTCAGTTTTTTTCTTTTCTACTTCTACGTATTTTTATTGGTTTTAAATCCTTTTTCTACTTTTTATTAATTTTTTCTCTACTTTGGCGAATTTTTATTATTATTCCCTCTTTCTACATTAAATTTTTTTCTTTTTCTACTTCTCCGCGTGTTCAATCCTTTTTCTACTTTTCTACTATTATTTTTCTACTTTACCGAATTTTTATTATTTACCCCTTTTTCTATTTTCATCCTTTGCTTTTTCTACTTCTACGTATTTTTTTATCCATTTTCTACTTTTTATTATTTCTTTTTCTACTTTTGTAAATGTTTATTATTTCCCCTTTTTTCTACTTTTAATTTTATTATTTTTCTACTTCTCGGTGTTTTTAATCATTTTTCTACTTTTCTACTATTATTTTTTCTACTTTGCCGAATTTTTATTATTTCCCCCGTTTTCTACTTTTATCCTTTCCATATTCTACTTCTACGTATTTTTATTTTTATCCACTTTCTACTTTTTATTGTTTCTTTTTCTACTTTTGTAAATTTTTATTATTTCCCCTTTTTTCTACTTTCAATTTTATTCTTTTTCTACTTCTCGGTGTTTTTAATCATTTTTCTACTTTTCTACTATTATTTTTTCTACTTTGCCGAATTTTTATTATTTCCCCCGTTTTCTACTTTTATCCTTTCCATATTCTACTTCTACGTATTTTTATTTTTATCCACTTTCTACTTTTTATTTTTCTTGTTTTTCTCCTTTGTGAACTTTTATTATTTACCCTTTTTTCTACTTTCAATTTTATTCTTTTTCTACTTCTCGGTGTTTTTAATCATTTTTCTACATTTCTACTATTATTTTTTCTACTATGCCGAATTTTTATTTTTTCCCCGTTTTCTACTTTCATCCTTTCCATATTCTACTTCTACGTATTTTTATTTTTATCCACTTTCTACTTTTTATTGTTTCTTTTTCTACTTTTGTGAACTTTTATTATTTACCCTTTTTTCTACTTTCAATTTTTTTTCTTTTTCTACTTCTACGTATTTTCATTGGTTTAAAATCCTTTTTCTACTTTTCATTAATTCTTTCTCTACTTTGGCGAATTTTTATCATTATTCCCTCTTTCTACTTTTAATTTTTTTCTTTTTCTTCTTCTACGTGTTTTTCCTTTTTTTAAATTCTTTTTCTACTTTCCATGAATTCCTTTTTCTACTTTGGCGAATTTTTATTATTATTCCCTCTTTCTACTTTCAATTTTTTTTTCTTTTTCTACCTTTATTTTTCTTCTTTTTCTTCTCACACTTTTTTCTCGTTTGTGAAAAACAAGAAAAAATAAGGGAACAAAAATAATAAAAAAAAATTCCATTTTTTTTTCACAGAAATTCTTAGTAGCTTCGGTGACATTGGCATTAGTCGCATTAGCGGCGGCCGCTCCACTTGACGATAAGCCAGAGCCAATTGCAATTTTGCGCAGCAGTGCCGATGGCCCGAATCCAGATGGCTCCTACGCCTACAGCTATGAGACTGAGAATGGAATTAGGGCAGAGGAGCGCGGCGAATTGAGGCAAATTGGCGAGGAGAGTGGAATTGCGGCGCAGGGCAGCTACAGCTACACCGCCGACGACGGTAGGCCCATTTCATTGACCTACACCGCCGACGAGAATGGCTTCCAGCCGCAGGGCGATCATTTGCCAAAATCACCGGAAGTGCCCGCCGCTATTCTCAGGGCACTCGAGTGGATTGCCGCTCATCCCGAGGAAGACTCGTTGACCAAGTAAAAAACAACAAACAAACAAAAAAAAACCAGCAAAGAGAGAAACAATTTTTTTTTCTTTGTTTTTTGAAATGATTGTGTTCTGAAGTGGTGCGGTATTTCCCGGAATTTGGTGAATTTTTGTTTTTTGGCAGTTTTTGTACTATTTTTGACTGCTTGTAGTGTTTTTACGACTAATGGTATTTTAACTACTTGTAGTACTTGTAGTACCTTAACTACTTGTAGTACTTGTAGGATTTAATCTATTTGTAGTATTTAACCGACGTATAGTACTGTAAATATTTGTAGTACTGAATTTACTTGTAGTATTTTCCCTACGTATTGTACTGTAACTATTTGTAGTACTGTATCTACTTGTAGTACTTCCAGCATTTTATCTACTTGTAGTATTTAATCTACTTATAGTACTTTAACTATTTGTAGTACTTACATCATTTATAGTACTTGTAGTACTTGAAATTCTTGTAGTACTTGTAGTACTTGAAGTTCTTGTAGTACTTGTAGTACTTGAAATTCTTGTAGTACTTATAGTACTTGGAGTACTTGAAATTCTTGTAGTACTTGAAATTCTTGTAGTACTTGTAGTACTTGAAATTCTTGTAGTACTTGTAGTACTTGTAATACTTGAAATTCTTGTAGTACTTGAAATTCTTGTAGTACTTGTAGTACTTGAAATTCTTGTAGTACTTGTAGTACTTGAAATTCTTGTAGTACTTGTAGTACTTGAAATTCTTGTAGTACTTGAAATTCTTGTAGTACTTGAAATTCTTGTAGTACTTGTAGTACTTGAAATTCTTGTTGTATTTTTTGTCCTTTTTTGTTAAAAAAAAATTGTTATCGAAAACAAAAATTCAAAAATAAAGGGAAATACTATTGAGTGATGATGAATGTTGTGTCAACTAATTTTTTTTTACTTCATGTATAATTGAGTGAACTCGTGCCAAAATGTACAAACAATTTTTCTACTTTTTCTACCTCAGACTTTGTAAATCTTTTTTTTTATTATATATTTAAAATACCCTTTGTATATTGAAACTATAAAAAATATATAATTAATAGAAAAACAAATATTGTTCTGTTTTTCTGCTTTTAAAATAAAAAAAAATTGGTTTAATTTTTTATACAAATTTACCAAAAGAAAGAAAAATTCACTTTTTTTGGTAATTTAATTGACATTTTTTTTTTAATAGAGAAGATATTTTGTTATTTTTTTTTTAAATACAACAGATTATATGTTGTAATAGTTTTCATTCTTTTTTTTTATTTTACTTTAATGAAGTACTTCTGAGAAGGACTGCGAAGATACATTATGCAGTCAGTGAGACTTTATTTACCTGATTGGAAGATTACGATTCTTTTTACGAGGAAACAGAATGACTAATAAGATAAAAACTCATCTTCAATGTGTGTATTTAAATAAAAAGGTGGAACAACTCTTGTGAACGAGAATGAGAGAGAGAGAGAGAGAGAGAGAGAAAAAAATGAAGAAGGTGTAGTTAATTTATTAAAACGTAAAATAATTTGCATTCTACAAAATGATTCGTGGTATAAATGCGACTAAATTGTCTATAAGCGCGGCGAGCAGCTTTAAATTATAAACGAGGGAAAATAATAATTATTCGGAAAATTATAAATTGTTCGAAAACAATAACAAGTTGATTAATTTTGAGCAAAATGAATTTCTATTTTTTAACCGTTTTCAATTTTTAAAAATTTATTTTTCATTTATTTTTTATTTATTTATTTTCTGTTAAATTTTTCTTTAATTCATATTACAATTTTTTTTATGATTTTTAGCAAAAAAAAAATTAGTGAAAATTATTGTAACAACAAAAAAAATTTAGCAAAAATTATTATTATTATTTTATTAATATTTTATTTTTATTTGATTTTTTATTTTTATTTTTATTTATTATTTTATAATTTTTATTATTATTATTATTTTCATTCAAACCTTTTTACTAATAATTTAAGCAAAAATCTATTAAATTTTAACTATTCTACGACCGATTTTTAGCAAAAATTAATGTAACAAAATTTTTTCCACAACAATTTTTAGCAAAAAAAGTAAAAATTTTCTCCTGAACAAATTTTGGCAAAAAATTATATTTCTATTATTTATTATATTCAAAAATATTATTAATATAATAATAATTAATTATTAAAATTATTATTATAATTAATTATTAATATATTATTTATAATGAAAAATGGAAAAGTAAAAAAAAGTACAAAAAATTTTTAATTTAAATAAATATAATAAATAAATTATAATTCTGACCGCAATTTATTAAAAAAAAATTGTGATTTGTCGCTCTTCTGATATTGTAGTTAAAAATTTAAAAGGTAAACTGGCCCTAACCTTTTTCTTCAGCAATTAATTATTATAATCTTTACATTATACGAAATTATTAATTCTATCTCGAATAGAAAAATTTCCAAAAGAAAAAATTGAGTTTTGAAATTTCTCGTATAATTTCTAATATAGAAAAAAAGGAGACATCATGGAAATTCGATATATTATTGACTTACTAAAAATATATATATGTGTAAACAAAAACGAAATATTTTCCTCTCTCATCACTATTTCTTAAAAGCGAGAATTCGAAAAAAAAGGTTGAATAAATTAATTTCAAGGTCCATTATTCGGATATTGGTGAAATATTTAAGTGTATGAGAAAATTTGAGAAAAAAATTTTTTTTTTTTTTTTTTTAAATAATGGAAAAAATATAATGAACATAATAACAAGAACAATAAATAATCATTCGAATAGGAATAGTGACAAAAAAAATAAATAACAATTAGAACAACAATAATGACAAAAAAACAATTTGAATAACAATAATGACAAAAAATAACAATTAGAAGAACAATAATGACAAAAAAATAGCAATTAGATTAATTAGAATAACAATAATGACAAAAAAATAACAATTAGAATAACAATTAGAATAACAATAATGACAAAAAATAACAATTAGAATATCAATAAAAATAAATAATAACAATAACAATAGTAAAAATAACAAAATACAACAAAAATAAGAATAATATTATTATTGTTATATTGATAATATTATTATAATTTTTTTCGTTATTTTTGTTATTCTTACTATTTTTATTACGTATTTTTTTTTTGTTATTGTTATTCTAAATGCTATTTTTTTCATTATTTTTAAATAATAATAAATTATAATAACAATAAACAATAAATGACAGAAAAACAATTAGAATAACAATAACGACAAAAAAATAAATAACAATTAAAATAACAATAAAAGTAAATAATAACAATGACAATAGTAAGATTAACAACATATGATAAAAATAATAATACTATTATTGTTTTAATTATAATATTATTATAATTTTTTTCACTATTTTTGTTATTCTTACTATTGTTATTGTTATTACTTATTTACGTTGTTATTGTTATTCTAAATGTTATTTATTTTATTTCATTATTTTTAAATAATTATAAATTATAATAACAATAACAATAAGTATAAATAACAATAACAAAAATGACAAAAACAATAATAATAATACTAATATTATAATTATAACAATAATAAAAATTAATTAATTATATTAATTATATTAATAATATAATAATTATTAATTTATTCTTTATTATATTAATTATAGTAAAAATGACAATAACAATATGAAGAATAACAAAAATGCCAAAAACAATAATAATATTATTACAATTATAACAATAACAAGAAAAAAAATAATAATTAGAGTAAAAATAACAGAAACAATAGCAATAAATAACAATAAAGAGTAACGACAAGTACAATAGCAAAAAAAATGAAAAACGTTTATAAAATAAAAAAAATATAAAAAAATAAAAAAAAATAAAATTAAAAAAATTAAAAATAATAAAATTAAAAAAATTAAAAATATTATTAAAAAAAAGTAATATTAATAATAATATTTGTAAAAAAAATATTAAAAATAGAAAATTGCGCCTAAACGTTTGATAATCTGACAAGCAGGGCTGCAAAGATGGTTGCCTGCTTTGAAGGGGCCCCACCAATACCACCTTAAGTGTAAATAAAGGCCTAATTAACATAAGCATTGATGTAAGTGCGGCAATAATTGGTTACGTGTCATTCGACTTTACTTTCTTGAGGAGGAAATCTTCACACGAGAAATGTCACGGTGCATTGAAAAATACTAATTACATGACAATGAGACTAACGCTCTAAACGACATTAATGACAGGATTATTTATTTTCATTAAAAATGTCAATTTTTTTTTAATTAATAAATAATACTCTTTTTATCTAAAGAAAAATTATTTTTTTTATTTTTCTTCTTTTTTTCCTCTCTATGTGTATTTTTCTTCTTTAAATTTCTTTTATTCCTTTTCCTTTATTTCCATTAGTTTTTCACTCTCTTCTATTTCCTTCATTATTCTTCATTATTTACATTAAAAAAAAAAAATTCTTAATTTTGTTTTTTTTCATTCTTTATTTACATTTTCCATTATTTTGATTTTTTCATTGTTTACATTTTTCTATTTTTTTATTTTTTTTTACATTATTTACATTTTTCATTGTTTTGATTTTTTCATTGTTTACAATTTTCTATTTTTTTAATTTTTTTATTTTTTACATTATTTACATTTTTCATTGTTTTGATTTTTTCATTGTTTACATTTTTCTATTTTTTTTATTTTTTACATTATTTACATTTTTCATTATTTTGATTTTTTCATTCTTTACATTTTTCTATTTTTTTTTATTTTTTTTTATTTTTTACATTATTTACATTTTTCTTTATTTTCTTACATTTTCATTCTTTACCTTTTTTTTAATTATATTTCTTACTTATTATTTACATTTATTTATTTTCTTTCTCTCTTTGTTTACATTTTTTTTCATTTTATTTACATTTTTCTCTATTTTCTCTTTCTGTTTGTTTATATTTTTTAATTTTTGTTTATTTCCTACTTTATTTACATTTTTCTTTATTTTCTTTTTCTCTTTGTTTAAATTTTATTTTTTTATTTCATACAATTTTTTTATTTACAATTTTCTTTATTTTCCTTTTTTTTCTTTGTTTTTGTAATTTCGAAAAAAAAATGTTAATTTTAAGAGAAAAAATTTAGGAAATTTTTTTTTTCATTTTTAATAATAAAATTTTTATGTTGCGCGCTAAGTGTTAGTGGAAAATAATAAATAATTTGTATAAGTGAGAAGACGCTCTTGCAGCAAACGACCTTGACATATAAGAATTTATCCGTCAAGTTGTATTCTGTTTGTCTTCATTTACACACAATGCCAAATTTTTATTTTCACCCGACACAATTTTAAAAAGGCAAAACATTTCCTAAATTTTTAAAAATTCTTAATTTTCTACGCAAAAAAAAAAATTTTTTTTTAAATTTTTTTTAGTGAATTAATTTTTTTATAATACTTACTAAAAAAACAATTCCTCTCTATTAATATTATTACTATTGCAATTATTATTTTTAAACACTATCAGAATGAGTCGTAAGTAAAAAAAAAATGAAGTAGATTTTATTTTATCAATTAATTAAAAATAATAATAATAATAATAATAATAATAATAATAATATAATAATAATATAATAATAATAATAATAATAACAGTAAATTGGAATTTTATTAAAATCATTAATGTTGTAAGTATTCGAAACAACCAATAATAATAAAATTATTCCCACTAATGTTATTAATGATAATTTAAATAAATTAATTAATTAACGATAAAATAAATTTAAAAATTTGTTTAAATAATAGAATCGTGGGGCTTTCTATTCTTCGTTTTACTGTTGCATTAATTTCACGAAGTGAAACAAACAGATTATGGTCAGACGCAGTGAAACAAAAACGCAGTAAAAGACGTTCACTTGTACCTGTTATAGTTAACTTGTTATTAAAATTGCACTTTATTTAAAAAAAAAAAAAAAAAAAAAAAAAAACTGCCAATAATTGTAAGTAAATAAAAAGTAAAAATTAATAAACGAGAGAAAATTAATTCGGAATGTAAATAAATAGCAAAAAATGAATGAACAGTAAAAAGAAAATAGTAAAAGTAAATACAGAACAAAACTATAAATGAAGAGTAAAAAAATAAATAGTGAAAGTAAATAAAAAGTAAAAATAAAAAAGTAAAAATAAAAAAGTAAAAAATAAATCGTAAATGTAAATAAATAGCAAAAAATGAATGAAAATAAAAAAATAAAGAGTAAAAGTAAATAAAATGCAAAAGTGAATGAAGGAAAAAAATAGTAAAAGTAAATAAAAAAAAAGTGAATGAAGGGAAAAATATAGTAAAAGTAAATAAAAAAAAGTAAATGAAGGAAAAAAATAGTAAAAGTAAATAAGGAGCAAAATTAAATAAATACTAAAAAATAAATATCAAAAGTAAATAAATAGTATTTTAAATAAAAAAAAAACTTTATTGTCTTAATGAAGAAAAAACCTCTGATCCCCTGTTTTTCTTTTTCCCACAAAATCCACACCCATAAACACTCCCATAAAGTGTACAATCTTGCAAACAAGAAACGACATTTAGGAAATTACCACTTGACTCAACTTGTTCGATCTTTTGAATTAAAAAAGCGAAAATTTAAATAATCCTATGAAAGAATTTTTTTTTATTTTTTAAATATTATTTATTTATTTAATTTTATTTCCCATTTTTATTTTCTTTTGTTTTCGTTATTTTAATTTTGAAATTATTTATTTTACTCTATTTTTTCAAATTATTTTTCAAGAGATTATTATTAAAAAAAAAAAAAAAAAAAAAAAAAATGATGAAAAGCCTTAAGGTTTTTGAAAAGAAAAATGTCTGACACATTTCTCTTGAGGTTGTCCAGTCTATTAAGGAAAATTATATTAACTGTTAATACACATTAGATGTTAAATTAAAATTCTTACCAAGAGTCGAGGCAATGATTATTATTTCTTGATTAATTGCAAGAAAAATGTCCTTCTGAGTTCTAAATCGATCTTCTTTCCGTATTATTTTTATTATTGTTTCGTTACTTATTTTCCATACTTTTCAATTTATCTTTTTTTTTCTTTTTTGTTTTATATTTTTTCATTTTTTTCTTTTTTATTTCTTTCTTTTATTTCTTCTTTTTTTCTTTATTTATCCTTCTTTTTTTCTTTTTTCTTCCTTCTTTTCTTTTTTCATTTTTTTCTCTTTTTCCTTTTTTATTTTGTTCTTTCTTTTTTCTTTTTTTTCTTTATTTTTTTCTTTTTTTTTCTTTTTTTTTCTTTACTTTTATTTCTTTATTTTCCCGTTTTTCATTTTTTTTCTTTCATTTTTTTCATTTTCTACAATTTTATTTTTTTATTTATTGTATTTTTTCGATTACATTATTTTTCATCTTCCCGTCTACATCTCTATTTTCTGTCTCTATATTTAGAAACACAATTGTTATTAAACAATGAAAATGTCTTATCCATAAAAACATGTAGTTTATCGTTTGAAAGATTATTTCTCTATACAAGAGGAATGAATGATGTCGCTACATCTTATACGTACGGTTTTTTTTTTTTTTTTTTTTTTTTTTGACAGATTTATATGTGTTGTTCTCCATTATTGCTTTATGAAAGGAGAAAATTATATAATGCAAAAACTTTTTTCTAAATATACAGTACACTATATCGAAGTATGGAACATAATTAAAATCCAGAAGCAATCAGGAAATCGTTATAAATTTTTTTTTTTTCAATTATAAATATATTATAAATTATAAATTACAAATTAGTTTTACGGTGAGATAACCTCTTGTATTTGAAGCATTTTGTACGAAAAATACCGTTTGGGGAATAAAAAAATTTTATTGCAACTTTTTAGCGCTTTTAAAAAATGGTAACTTAAGCCGAGGAGCGTAATTGGCTTAAAAAGAGGTTTAAATTAATTTCTTTTCGGTTCTATTATTTTTTATGAACTGCTTAAGATTAAGATTGTTGCTGGAATGTTGCTGAAGAACTTATTGTAGACTAGAAATTTTTTTCGTTACTTTAAAGCGCTTTTTAGTAAAGCCGAAGAGCGTAATTGGCCTAAAAAGACGTTTCAATTGATTTCTTTTCAATTCTATTATTTTTTATGGGACACTAACAGCCTAGATTGTTGTTGGAGTGTTGCTAAACAACTTATTATAGCTTAGAAAATTTTATTCTAACTTTTTAGCGCTTTTAAAAAAGAGCAACGTGAGCCGAAGAGCGTAATTGGCCTAAAAAGCGTTTCAATTAATTTCTTTTCAATTCTATTATTTTTCATGGACTGCTAAGGGCCTAGATTATTGCTGGGATGTTGCTAACGAGTTAACTGAAGGCTAGAAAATTTTTTTGTAACTTTAATTTCATAAAAAGTCAATTTCAACGTCATAAAAAGACGTTTCGGTTAATTTCTTTTCAATTCTATGATTTTTTATGGACTGCTAAAGATTTAGATTGTTGCTGGGATGTTGCTGAAGAACTTATCGAAGACAAGAAAATTTTTTTCGTAACATTAAAGCGCTTTTTAGTAAAGCCGAAGAGTGTACTTGGCCTAAAAAGACGTTGAAATTAAATTCTTTTCAATTCTATTATTTTTTATAAGACACTAACAGCCTAGATTATTGCGAGACTGTTGCTGACAACTTACTGAAGACTAGAAAATTTTATTTCAACTTTTTAGCTCTTTTAAAAAATAGTAACGAGAGCCGAAGAGCGTAATTGGCTTAAAAAGACGTTTAAATTAAATTAAATTAAATTCTTTTCAATTCTATTATTTTTTATGGACCTAGTCTGTTGCTGGGATATTGCTAAAAGAATCTACTGAAGGCTAGAGAATTTTATTTTAACTTTAAAGCGCTTTTTATTAAAAGTAGCCACAGCCGAACATCGGCAGAAGATTATAATTGACATGAAAAGACGTTTAAATTAATTTCCACTATTTTTTCGAAACGCTAACAAACTAAATTGTTGTTGGTGAGTTTCTGAACAACATTCGGAAGGATAAAAAATTCTATTGTAACTTCCAAGAAGCATTAAATGTTTTTTGTTTAATGATTTAGTCGTAGTTTTTTTCTTTTTGATGATTTAGTTGGAAGGTTTTTTTTAATTTATCAGTTTGTTTGCTGGGACGTTGCTGAACAACATCCGGAAGGACGAAAAATTCTATTGTAACTTCCAAGAAGCATTAAATGTTTCTTTTTTTGATGATTCAGTCGTAGTTTTTTTATGATGATTTAGTTGGAAGGTGTTTTTTAATTTATCAGTTTGTTTGCTGGGACGTTGCTGAACAACATCCGGAAGGATAAAAAATTCTATTGTAACTTCTAAGAAGCATTAAATGTTTCTTTTTTTGATGATTCAGTCGTAGGTTTTTTTTTGATGATTTAGTTGTAAGGTTTTTTGATGATTCAGTCGTAGGTTTTTTTATGATTTAGTTGTAAGGTTTTTTTGGTGATTCAGTCGTAGGTTTTTTTTTTTTGATGATTCAGTCGTAGGTTTTTTTTTTTTTTGATGATTTTGTTGTAAGGTTTTTTTTGATAATTCAGTCATTTGATTACCAACTCTAGAGGAGAAAAACAATTTATTTATGCAAACTAGAATAGTAAAATACCCATAAAAAGTATTCGAGAGAAAAGTAAGTAAAAACGGATTGCCAAAAAAAAATCTCACGTCTAGAGAGATAATTTAGTGCGATGGGGTCTGTATAAAGAATACAGTTATGACAATTGAGTAAGGTATCCTTTAACGATATAGACTCGATGACATTTAGAGGCACACTGCGACACAGTGATCCTAAGAAATCTTTGATGTATATGGTGTGTTGTTTTCATGCACCACTACACGGGACGCGATTACGGATACGATTAGGAAAATGTGTTCGTATATATACACACGAGCCTCTATGGAGACACATCGTCATCAGCATTATCATCATCATGAGCAGCAGTGTCCTGTGTGTGTACCCTTGGCGCGTGTAAATACATTCCCATGTTCATCTCCTTTTTTCCATATATACTCGACGGCGGGGTCGTGAAACATCCTCAACCTCTATGCCTTGAAGGGGTATATAAATGCCGAGTGCTGCCGGGCTTAATAAACACTTGCCAGTCAACGATTATTCCTGCAGCATGTACCCATCTTTGGTAAGCGTTTTGCTTTCACGAAAAAAAAAAAAAAAAACAGTGACTATTTTTAACCGGGAAAATCCTTTCAAAATTCTCCACTCGACCCTTCACTTCCGTCGTGGGAGGAAGTGGGGGTTAATATTATTTGGGGACAGTAGTGCAAGCCGCTTGCGGTGCTTAAAATTGGAGATCGCGAGTGTTTCGAAAAATTTTTTTTCTCGTGAGTGTCAAGTGTATTGTGAAGAATCAGTACTTCAAAAAAAAATCTTCAGGTGTCAGAGCAGAATTTTAATTTTTTGCGAATTTAAAAAAACAAAAATTGTCGAGAGGCGCGAAATTTATCAAGTGTTATTCTTTTAAATTAAATAATAAATTTCTCCGGGCAGTGACAAATCTAGGAGTAAAAGATTCAAAAAAATTTAAATCATATGCATATTCATTAGCCTCACGGCATATTCTTTCAAAAACATTATTATCACCATAGTCGGTCCTATGAAATTTAATTTTAAAAGGAAGAAAATTACGTGATGACTTGTAAGGCAGGGAAAAATTAATCTTACATAGAATATTCGGGCAATTAATTAAACCATTAACAATTTTAAAAAGAAACATTAAATCAGAGTACAATAATCTTGATGAGATCGACGGAATTTTTAACTGTCTGCTAATTTAATTCAAATATGACTTTAAACAATATTAATTTAAATATATTTTCAATTCTTTAATCTTTTCGTTTTATTTTATATTAGAATTACTGTTAATTTAAAAAAAAGTTAATTTAAAAAAAGTTAATTTAAAATTAAAATGTATTTTACATTCTTAAAACTTTTAGTTTTATTTTATATTAGAATTGTTATTAATTTAATTTAAATGTAAATTTAAAAAAAATTAATTTATATGTATTTTCATTTTTTAAAACTATTTAGTTACATTTTATATTAGAATTACTATTAATTTAATTTTAATTTACAATTACATTTCATATAAATTTGCATTTCTTTTAATTTAATTTCACTTGCCACTCTATTATCAAGTATAAATTAATTTAAATTTAATTTTACTACTATTTTTGTTTTACTTTTTAGTTAATTTTTTATTTAGATTTGTTTTTAATTTTATTTTTATTTACATTTACCTTTAAATTCATTTTAATATATTTTTTTACTATTTTAAAATTCATTTTCACGACCGTTTATTTTAATTTAATTCTACATTTAATTTAATCCTTATTTAAAATTTAATTAATTTAACATTTTACTTATAATTTAACTAAAACATTATAATTTTGCATTTAATTAAGTTTTTCTTTTAAATTTACTTAAATTATTTATGTAAACTTTTAATTTTATTTTAATAAACTTCTATTTTTATTTAAATTTACATTTATTTTAAGTTTTAATTTACAGTCAATTTAAATTTAAATGAAAATATATTTTAATTTTATTTTTCTTTTAATTTGAGTAAAATTTCTTTATAATTTAAATTTAAGAAAAAGCTTTATTTAAAAGCTTCGTCCCGAGGAAGCAAAGTTAATTTATTTTTACTTTTATTTACATGTTTACTTACAATTAGTTTTATTTTTATTCCTATATACTTTTACTTGTATTTAAATTTACATTTATTTTAGTTTAATTTCACTTTAATTTTATTTTTTACTTTATTTAAATTTTAACCAACTTTTAATTTAAATTAATATGCAATTAATTAATCATACGTCTTTTGATATACAATTCTAATATACTTTAATAAGTAAAAAATTTACAAAAAAAACTACTGACGCAGTTATCAATGTTCCCTTTCACGCTACTTTTATTTATTTTTGTAAAGTTGATTTTAAATTTATTTTTTTTTATTTTTATTTATTCCGATGCAGTAAGGGAGGTTTCTAGGGAATAATTCGAGGAATGCGCGAGAAAAATATTTAATGATTCGTCTATGGGAAGATGAACAGAAGTGAAAATGTTGCGACACGAAAAAAAAATGTTAAAGGTGCGATGTGTTTATTCTTATCAAGGAGAGATCGTGAATTACTGCCTGTTATAGAGGAGTAGATGGAAATTTATGTATTGGTAACGTGCGCGGCCGACATCGACAAACCGATACGGTCTATCCCACACTTTTCCATTCAATCCAAACGTTATTTATCTTTCTTTTTTCTATCCACTTCGGTATACAAGCGTTTAACAATTACACCAAACGTTAGGTTACGTAATCAGCTTTTTCTCCTTTTTCTGTAGGTTTATTATCCCCTTCTCTTTCTGCACCTTTAGACCCTTTTTCTTTTTCTGCATCTTTACCATCGTCTTCTACCTCTTTACCCTCTTCGCATTTTCTAAAATTTACTTTCGATAACGTCACCAGTGATTCGAGAATACCTTTTATCATGTTGCATACAAAATTACCAAAAATACCAAAAAAAAAAAAAAACCCCAAGGTCATAGTTTCAAAAACCCCCAAAAAGTCCCCATCTTCTAATTTTTGTTTCCTTCCAGATACCAGTAATCGCCCTAGCAGCGTTTCGCATACGAAATTACCAAAAATACAAAAAAAAAAAACCCAAGGCCATAGTTTCAAAAACCCTCCAAAAAGTCCCCGTCTTCTAATTTTTGTTTCCTTCCAGATAGCAGTAATCGCCCTAGCAGCGTGTGCAGTCGCTGCACCGGCAGACGATCCAGTTCCCATAGTATCCCAAGAGTCCGATGGACCCAACCCAGACGGATCCTACAGTTGGAAGTACGAGACTGGAAATGGAATAAAAGCCGAGGAAAGTGGTCAAGTGAAAAACGCTGGCTCAGAGAATGCAGCCGTCGAAGCGCAAGGTTCAGTTTCCTACAAAAATAACGAGGGCGAGGAAATATCCTTGACCTACGTCGCCAATGAAAATGGATTCCAACCACAAGGCGCGCACTTACCGACGACACCACCAATTCCAGCGGCAATTCAAAGGGCACTCGAGTGGATAGCCGCCAATCCATCAAAGGAAGATCAGAACAATGTTTAGAAAACTTTTTAATTCCAACGAAAAATGACGACCTGATCTCAACAAAAGAAAGGACCCTCGAAAAACCCTAACCGATTAATGATTTTTCTCACGTTTTGTAATAGTATTTTCTTTTTTTGTTGTACATATTTATTTTTACCTTTAAACTAATTTTTAGTACCGATATTGTTTTTTTAATTACCGCCTATTTACTATTTTTTACAAGAACCACTATTTCGACGAGTGGCAAATATGTAACTTAATGGATGATAAATGCAAAAAGGAACAATAAATGCTGCGTTCGAAGAGAATTTTTTGCTTTTCGTTTTGGGTCGTCACCTTTCTTTCTTGCCTTTCCTAAAGGGAGTTAATTTTTCTACCTGTTTTTTTCTACCTGTTGTCAGGTATTTTACTATGGGAAAAATTAATACTTAGCAGCAGGTAGAAAAATTAAAACAATTGGGTTTGGGTCAGGACCAGTGGGTGGTCCTACCTGACCTGCCTTTTGTTACCTTTTCCTTTCATTATTAAAACGTTCGATATTAATAACAATTAACAATTAAGAATACCAATTGGATTTTTAATTATTAAGAAGGCTTTTCAGTGTTTAAATCCTTGTTAGGAAATCGTGTTTCTTACGTGTACCGTATTTCAAATTTTATTAACGAAATTGGGACATTAAACGAAGATTACTTGCCTCACTAGTATAGCGAGTATTTGCCTCGATATTTGCTCCTTCTATTTTTGCTGGCAACGAGCGATTTGCACTATTACGCGATTCTTTCAACGTTGCTGCAATCCGATCTCTGACCCCTCGACGCTTCATTACTGGGTAATCAACCTGCGTGAGTGTATAGTTTCGGTAAATGCGATTCTTGACACTTAATTTCTGACTGGAGCTTCACCTTCTTTGCAAATTGCACGAAAGCGGATAATTTTGCGCTGAAACTCCCAGGGTTGGTAGAAGTGTTAATTAATAAAATTCCACTAATGACCCTAAGGATCCTAATGACCCTAATGACTTTAATGAATCTCCCTAATTAACTTTACTAATCGTTAGGCACGAAAATAAATTAGGATCAATGTAGGTCCCCTAAAAATTCAATGCCCCACTAAACCAATCATTCCGTTTGGAATTAATTCCCAAGAGTATGATTGTCAACAGTAGTTCCAAGTCTTCCATAAATTCAATGCCCCACTAAACCAATCATTCCTTTTTTTTAATTAATTCCGAAGAGTACGATTGTCAACAGTAATTCCAAGTTCTTAATAAATTCAATGCCCCACTAAACCAATCATTCCTTTTTTTAATTAATTCCAAATTGTACAATCAAAAAACACTACTTCCAGGTTCTCCAAAAATTCAATGCCCAGCTAAACCAATCATTCTGTTTGGAATTAATTTCGTAGGGTACCATCATCAAACAGTACTTCGAGGTCACAAAAAAATTCAATGTCCCGCTAAACCAATCATTCCGTTTGGAATCAATTCCGAAGAAAACCATCGACAATAGTAATTCGTGGTCCTCCAAAAATTCAATACCATGCTAAACCAATCATTCCGTTTGGAATTAATTTCAAAGGGTACCATCGACAACAATAATTCGAGGTCCCCAAAGATTCAATGCCCAGCTAAACCAACCATTCCCTTTGGAATTAATTTCGTAGGGTACCATCATCAAACATTAATTCGAAGTCCCCAAAAAATTCAATGCCACGCTAAACCAATCATTCCGTTTGGAATTAATTTCGAAGGGTACAATAAACAATAGTAATTCCAAGTCCTCCAAAAATTCAATGCCCCACTAAACCAATCATTCCGTTTGGAATTAATTCCGAAGGATACCATCCACAACAATAATTTAAGATCCCCTAAAAATTCAATGCCCCACTAAACCAATCATTCCGTTTGGAATTAATTCCGAAGAGTAACGATTAGCAAACAGTAATTCGAGGTCTCCAAAAAATTCAATGCCCCACTAAACCAATCATTCCGTTTGTTATTAATTTCGAAGGGTACCATCGACAACACTACTTCCAGGTCCCCAAAAAATTCAATGCCCCACTAAACCAATCATTCCGTTTTGGAATCGTAAAATAAATTGTACAAACTATTAAGTAAAATTAAATTTATTTACTCTCCCCTCCTGAGCTTCAAGTCAACTTTATCGTCCACCTGTTGCGATGGATTGGCAGCCAACCAATCGAGAGCACGTTGAATGAGAATTGGAATCGGAGGAGGCGTCGGTAGATGATCACCCTGAAAGACCGCTCCATTTTCATCGGCCTGCCAATCTATTCTAATTGGGGTCCCATCCTGCGATGGCCAACTCGCCGTTCCCTGTACAGACGCTGCCTCCTCATTCTGGCCAATGTTCTTCAAACTTCCCCTCTCCTCGTAGACAATTCCATTCGCCGTTTCGTACTGATTGAAGAACGTCCCATCTGGACCAACCTCCGACGCCTGGCTCAATATCGGAATGGCAACTTCTTTCTCGTACTGCGGTAGTGGTGGACGCACTGGAGGACTTGCTGCCAAACTCATTCCAATCAACGACGCCAAAAGAAGGAACATTTTTTTTTTTGAACCTGGAACAGAAATCGGAATCCGAAAAGGCTATAATCAGACTTAGGGTTTTAATACTGGTTTTAATACTGCTAGCAATAACAATACTAATATTACCAGAAAATTTTCAACAGAATATTTAGATATCAATAAAGAAGACGAGAAAAACTTAAAAAAAAGAAAAAAAAACTTCATGCAATAAAAAATATGGAAGGGAAATATATTTTTCTAAATACCCTGAATCAGAAAAAGAACCCAGTTAGTCTCTAATTAAAGTTGGTTGAATTAGCCTTCAGAGTGGAAAAATAAAATCAGAAAGAAGCAGTGCGAACTTACCTGCAACTAAACTATATTATGATGATTGGAAGACGTTGGTCATTGCTTTTATAGCGGGGAAAAAGTTGACTATTCTTTGACATATTGCGTCAAATGTCACATATAATTAAACTTGATACCGGTTGAGGCCACTTTTGCTCATCCCTGCAATGGTATCTCTCTGTTGTAATTATTGCAGATCCCCCCACAAAGTGCGTTTTTATAAATGACTAGAGGAAAATCTCTAGTCGACACTGTTTTCACTCACTGGATGAATGTAATATTATGCAAATCATTTTTTTAATGAGGGTACTTCTGATAAGTTCAAGTATATTAATTCCTCGCTCTTGTGGGAAAAAAAACTCACCTTCTTTATTGATTCCAATAATTATTATATATTGCATTAATGACACTTTCTGCAAAATGCCTTCAACATCTGTCATCATTACTAGCAGCTTGGGTAACTCGTTGGGAAAAATTTTTTTAAAAAAAGTAAATAATAAATTTTTATTTACTTTGATACCTGGCAGAGTTAGTAACTGTCTTTTCGTAGTTTTATTTTTTTAATAATTTAATATTTTTTAAAACTATTCTTTGTTGTGGTACCATCCATAGCCAATGTGATACAGAATAAATACAGAACAAAGAAATAAATGGGGCTCTAGTTTTTTTATGAAAAATAAAATTTTGGGATGCCAAAAACTGTCGGATTTTTTATGCGAAATTTATAATTTTTTTAAAACTCTGCCATTTTGTTGTAATTCAATATTTTTTTACGTCCGAGAGTCATTGTAGGGCAAATGTCTTCTAGTTTAATAATCTTTTTGGTTTTTTTGATTTCAATCACTGAGAAGGCCGCAATCACTGCAGCAGTGGAACAACTTTTTTTTGAACACTCGGGAGATGGCGAATAACTTTTTAAAAAAACAATATTTTCTTTAAAAAAAATTACGAAGTGATCACTAGTAATAGACATATACATGTAAAAAAAACTTCCAAATATTTGACGCGATAAATTCTCTGAAAAAATTCCTAAAAATCACCGTTTTTTCAGGCAATCACATACTAGGTGTGCCCCTTAACCCGTGGGTTTCAGTCTCCATTTAAAAAATACTTTCAATTAGTATTTTTATATGTCTACTAACCTGTAAAAACTTTGATTTATAAATACTTGTAATATAAATAAAATTTGTTTGAAAAAACACGGTTTTTGGAGGAACCTGACCTTGAATGTTTATTGTCAAATAAAAATAAGTTAAAATTTATACTTGTCGTTAAATTTTTATAAAGAATTATTTTTACTATTATCATTATTAATTTTGTAGTCGGAAGTGGAAAATCTGCGAATTCAGATACCTGGGTAATAAATCACAGTTTATGTGAGAATGACCGATCTTGTTATTAATTGTGAATTATTAAAAATAGACGATGACGTCACATTAAAAGTAGTAGTAAATATGTTCTTTCAAAAAATTATCTTTTCAATATTGAAAAATTAAATTAAATATAAATATTTAAACTTTCCGTCTCTTTATCAACTTTTAAGGTTTTTATATCTTTAATGCTAAGATATAAATTAGAGATTAATAGCCATAATATAATTATAATAAAATGTGATGAAAAATTAAAGGTTACAGTTGTTAGGCTCAGAATTTATTGAAAGTAAAATTAATGGATTTTGAAATTGTAATTATTTTTGTATAATTAAAAATTAAGCGCTGTTTTCTTTCACTTTTCTTGAGAATTATATTTAGAAACGAAAAAGGAATATCGATAATTAAAGTAGAAAATAGAAATAGCAATAAAAAAATTTCAGTTAAATTTTTTCGCTAAGGACTTTGATTGATTTTTTCTGTCGCGTCGTTAAAGAAATATTTTTTTAGTAATGGAACAAACCTTTCGAACTTTTTCCTGGGGGAATTTTGTAAAATCGGTTAACGCCTCCTGCTGAATAGAATTTTTATTTTCTATTAATTAACAATTTAATAAATTATTAATTAGTAATTTAATTAATTAACAAGTTATTTTAATTAATGGACAATTTAATTTTATTAATGGACAATTTAATTTTATTAATGGACAATTTAGTTTTATTAATGGACAATTTAATTTTATTAATGGACAATTTAATTTAATTAATAGACAACTTAATTTAATTAATAGACAACTTAATTTAATTAATAGACAATTTAATTTAATTTCTATATTTATTTTTAAATTCTGATTCTAATAGTAATAAATATTAATTTAAGAAAAATGTAATACAACCGAAATTTTTATCACGAAATGTAATAATTGATTTTTAAAAAAGGAAATAGTTAAATTATTATTTATGTCGTTTAAAAACGAGCCAACTAATTAATTTTTTATTAAGACGACTAAAAGAATTAATAATAAATTAACGACTAATAACTTTTTAATAAAAGAATTGTAATAATAAGTAATAACTAAATTGTAATAACAAAATAGTAATAAATAATAATTGAATTCTAATAATAAAATAATAATTAAATTGTAATAATAATAAATTGTAGTAATTATAACAGAATTGTAATAATAAATCGTAACACTAATAAAAGAATTGTAATAACAAAAGAATAATAAATTGTAACAATTATAACAAAATTGTAATAATAAAATAATAATAAATTATAATTAATAACCGAAATGTAATATTTTTTTAAAAATTGAAATAAAAAAAATATTTCAATAAAAAAAACAAAAGCGAAACAAATTGATAAAATTATAATTATCACTATTGAGAAAATTCTTTATTTACATATATTTAAAATCACAATTTTACACATTCATTGACTTTTTCTTTTTTTTTCCCATGCGATATTTGTTGCACAGTGTTCGTGTTGTGTTTAATGTGTGGAAAATAAAATTATTTTCATATATTTATAATAATAAAAATATAATTAACTCTTGTTCTTTTGTTTTTGTATGATCTGCTCGACAAAAATTAATAGCAGACATAGTAGTTAACGAGAAAAAAAAATTACAAAACGATGGTAATTGGTAATAATTATATAATAATAATAATAATTAATAATATAAGCATATATATTGTTCGCACATTGTCATCAAGTCGTAGCAAAAAAAAAGTATTTTTATTCTCTAGATAAACATTTTTTGTCTAGATTAACATTTAGATAGATTTAGATATATTTAGATCTAGATTTTTTTTGGTACAAAAAAGAACTTTTTTGTCGGTACGATTGTTTAATGGATACGTTAACGGATATGCTTTTTTTTATTCTTTTTTTTTAATAACAAATTTCTATAATGTATATTTTTTATTCACTTTTTTTTAAATGGATTATATTATTATACCACAAATAAAATTATTCTTATATGGAATAGATGGAAAGCTGGGGTCTATTTTGTCCATGGATGCTGGATTCTTTCGAATGTGGCGTTTAGGGATGATGATGATCAACCTGAAATTTAATTTGGTGTTTATTATTTTGTTTATTGTTATTGACTAGTGATATTTTTTTTAAATTATCTGTTGTTCACGACCCTTTTTTTGAACCTAACGGTTTTTTTAAATCTAACAATTCTTTAAAAATCTAACGGTTCTTTTTTTAAACCAAACGGTTTTTTAAACCTAACGGTTTTTTAAACCTAACGGTTTTTTTAAACCTAACGGTTTTTTTAAACCTAACGGTTTTTTTAAACCTAACGTTTTTTTTATCTAACGGTTCTCTTTTACTAAAGCTGACAGTTTTTGAAAACCTAACGGTTCTTTTACTAAACCTGACGGTTTTTTTCAAAAACCTAACGGTTCTTCTTATGAACCTAAGGGCTTTTTTAAAAGCTGACAGTTTTTTTGGAACCTAACGGTTTTTCTGGTTTTCCAAATTCTTTAATATGATGATTGAAAATTTTATTAATTAGCGCTTTTGTTGTCATTTTTCTAATAGGATATAATTTTACGTATTTACTAAATGCATCTATGGTTGATAAGTGTTTGTATAAATTTTTATAATCTTTCATTTTCGTTTTCTACCTCTTCTAGGTGGTGGATTTCCATTTCCCAAATCGTTCTCCTCGGGATGAGCGAGAATCCAGGCGAGAGCCTTTTGAATTTCTGGTGGAATTGGAGGCGGTGTTGGTATATGGGAGCCTTGAACTTGATAGCCATTTTCGTCGGCCACAAATGTTATGCTCACTCTTTCACCTTCCGGCGATGTATAAGAATTCGAACCTTGAGCGACGACCGGCGTTTCCTGATCGACTTGCTTTGTTTGTCCCGATTCCTGATGGCTGATACCGTTGCTCGTCTCGAAACTGTTGTGGTGACAAAAAAAAGGTAAATGACAATTCTGTTTCTTATACTTTTGTTTTTTTACAATGTTATATTTTTTATTAATTATTTTCCTTTGTTTTAGGTTCTGTATGATGGAGCATATTTTCCTTGCAACACGTTCTACGGTGAATTAAAAATCAATTGAAGTTAAATATTGATGTTGATGGTTCGATACAGAATGGGAAAAATGTTTTTATTCTTAGACCACTATTGGGAGTTTTTACTTTTGGAAACTTCTTGCTGAAGGAATGATTGGTTTAGTGGAGCATTGAAATAATTTTAATTTTTGGAAACTTCTTGATGAAGGAATGATTGGTTTAAAGGAGCATTGAAATAATATTGATGTTTGGTAACTTCTTGATGAAGGAATGATTTTAAGAGTTGGAAACTTCTTGATGAAGGAATGATTGGTTTAGTGGAGCATTGAAATAATTTTAATTTTTGGAAACTTCTTGATGAAGGAATGATTGGTTTAGTGGAGCATTGAAATAATTTTAATTTTTGGTAACTTCTGAATGAAGGAATGATTGGTTTAGTGGAGCATTGAAATAATTTTAATTTTTGGTAACTTCTGAATGAAGGAATGATTGGTTTAGCGGAGCATTGAAATAATTTTAATTTTTGGTAACTTCTGAATGAAGGAATGATTGGTTTAGCGGAGCATTGAAATAATAATTATTAATTTTTGGAAACTTTTTGATGAAGGAATGATTGGTTTAGCGGAGCATTGAAATAATTTTTACTTTTGGAAACTTCTTGATGAAGGAATGATTGATTTAGCGGGGCATTGAAATAATTTTTACTTTTGGAAACTTCTTGATGAAGGAATGATTGGTTTCGCGGGGCATTGAAATAATATTAATTTTAACGGCACTATTTCCAGACTACACAATTGATAATTAATTTTTTTTAAGAAAGTGGCAAAAAGTATGTTTCAAAAAAATTAAATTCTCACTTGTTAACATAGGATCCATCGTGATTGACTTCAAGTTGCTGTGAGGTGATGACTGCATCCTTCTCAGATCCACTTTGAGGTCGTTGAGGTGCACTTAGAATCCCGGTCGCTAGAAGCGCGACCACAAAGGCCTGAAATCGAAAAAAAATTAGTTATCCAAACAAAAATTAATTGTATTCAATGTCCCTTTGTATTTGGGGTTTGAAATTAAATGTCAATTGTAAATTGAATTAATATTAATTTAAATTAATTATTATTGTTGAATGAATTTAAATAATTATATGAATGTTGAATTTATTATTATTGTTAATTTTAATTAATAATTTTAATTATTAATAATAGTACTTCGAGGCCTTTTACGGTAAAAGGTCTCTAAATACTATTAGCAGTAAAAAGTCTCTAAATACAATTATCAATGTTATTAAAAAACGGTTCTTAAATAAATTTATTAATAATTAATATTAATAATATTAATTTTAATTCAATTTTAAATTAATATTTAATTTTAATCCCCAAATATGAAAGGACACTGAGAAAGTAAAATAATCAGTTAAACGGACATTAGCAGAAATTGAATTGAGTTTCGATAATTGTGAACGAAATGCAGGCGCACAGTTTTCTATTAAATGTTATTACAAATTGCTAAATGTCAGTGTGGAAGAAGATGCGAGAAGAAATAGGGGCAAAATTCGAACTTTGATATTATAATGTATGTAATGCTACACTTATTCTCCCATCGCAGAGTGAAAGTGATAAATGTGCTTTTGTAAATCGTAAACTCGTGCCTCAACTCGCTAATGACTATTTGCCCCTTTATTTTTTTTTGTTTACAATCATTCGGTTCAAAAAATCCATGTCACAATTTACAAGTTTATCAGAAGCAATCGACACGTTTTGATCGTCAAAATAAATTATTATTTTCCTCCTCGTGCTCCACTTGAGCTTTGGATTTATTTTTGAATTATGATTTATTGTTGGCAATTTGTTTATTAGATTATTTTTTCATTTATTTATTCAAGTATTTGTTTAATTAATTATTTATTTAATTGCTTATTTATTTGTTCAAGAATTTGTTTATTTAAATATCTATTTATTTCTGTAATTATTTATTTATCTATTTATTTATGTAATTATTTAAGTATTTGTTTATTTAAATAATTATTTATTTAACTATTTAAGAAATTTTTTATTATTTACTTAATCAAATAAATAGAACTAATAAATAAAAATAGAAAAATAATTAAATTGATAAGTAAATAAACAAACAAATAAAATTAATTAAAAATATAAATAAATAAATTTAGAAATAATGAAAAATAAAATTAATTAAATTCAGAAATAATTAAACATAGAGAAATAAATAAAAATACAGAAGTAAATAAAAATACAGAAGCAAATAAAAATACAGAAGTAAATAAAAATACGAAAGTAAAATAAAAATACAAAAGTAAAATAAAAATAATTAAATAAATTAATTAAATAATTAAATAAAAAATATCCTAATAAATAAAAAAATTAACTAAATTAATAAAAGTATGAAATTAATTTCCTAGTGTTGCAAAAACAGGAAAAAAAATTCCTTTACACCTGAAAGAGTTTAAATCCGTGTTCTAATGGGAGATTATAGCGAAAAGAAGACGAGAGAAAAAAATTTATAAACTAGTATAAATGTTTTATGGAATTGGAGAAAGATTTCTTTCATAATCTCCATTTAGCATCTCATTGTGAATTGTAATTTAGATACAATCACATAATAGATAGCATCCTATTACAAGTGAGCAATTTCTGAAATTTTCCACACACACTTATTGTAATTTTCTTCTATTTAGGGCGTGCCATATGAATCTTGAATATTGTTAAGAAACAAAATGCATCCCAGTTTAATGAGTCTTTACATTTCAATATTGAATATATTTCTTTAGAATTCGCCAGTGTCGATAATTTTTTTTTTTTTTTTTTTTATTGAAAGAAATTATAGGCAAAGTAATTTATTTTTTTTAATTAAAAAGACAGGCAAATAATAAAAAAAAAGAAGAAAGAGAAAATGGAGAAGAGAAAAGAAAAAATACAAAAATAATAATAAAGAAAAATAAATTAAAAGCGAAAAGAAAAATAACTAAAAATCGAAAATAAAAAATTGAGAATAAACAGTCGCTCTCGAAAATGAACGAAAAAAAAGAAAAGAAGAAAATTTAAATAATAGCGTGAATATTAAAGAAAAAATTCACTGTATACGTAATTTTCTCCGTAATGAATAGTATGAAAATTTAAACTTTCTTCAAAGCGAAATTACATTTACACTTCAAAATGTCATTTCGACTGACGTAAGGAGCAAAGTTTTTTCCAAGTATTATCTTCTCTCGCCCTTTTCAAACATTCTTCTGCACTCTACGTATGGAAGACCTTCAAAGATTCTAAAGAATGTTTTTCAAAAAAAAAAAAAAAAAACTAAACACGACATTTAACTGAATTAAAAGTTTTCTTTTCTTTTATTTCATTATTTTTTACCAATCAAGTGCAAATCTTATAAATGACAATTTTTACTAGAAAATTTAATTCTCCATTCGATTAGAATTAAGAGGCAAAAAATTTATCTCATCCTAATGGGAGAAAAATTATTTTAATTGAAATAAGGTTTTGAATTTTCCCAATCTTTCACAATTCAGAAAATAATTAAGCAAATAATTTAGTAAATAATTTAGTAAATAATTTAGTAAATAATTTAGTAAATAATTTAGTAAATAATTTAGTAAATTATAAAGTGAATAATTTATAAGGAAATTAATTTTGTAAATAAAAAATTAAATATACCAGTAAATAAATAATTAGATAATAAATAATTAAGTAAACAATTAAGCAAATAATAAATTAAGCAAATAATTTTGTAAATTATAAAGTGAATAATTTATAAGGAAATTAATTTTGTAAATAAATAAATAAATATACCAGTAAATAAATAAGTAGGTAAATAATATTCTAAATAAATTATTAAAAAAGATTTAGTAAATAATTAAATAAATAAATTAATGAATAAATAAACGATTAATTAGGTAAATAATTCAATTAATTAATTCAATAATTTAGTAAATGATTAAGTAAATAAATAAATTAATGAATTTTTATTCATTAACTTATTTATTTAGTAAATAATTAAATAAATAAATTGGTGAATAAATAAACAATTAAGTAAATAACTAAGTAAATTAATTAAGTAAATAAATAAACAATGAATTAAATAAATAATTAATTAAATAAATAGGTAAATTAACAAAAATAAATTATTTTTTGAACAAAATTTTTTGTAAAAAAATGACAATTAAAAAATTAACTGTTGTTTCACTCAAAAATTACTCTGTAACTAAATAATTTATGACGCTTTTTGTGTGGGTGCATTTTGCAACATTCTTGCACTCTACGAACTATTTGTTTCTCTTTTGTCAGTTAATTCGCATTTCTGAGCGAAGAGACGAAAAAACTCTCAGTAAATAAATTACAAATTGTAATTAAAAAACGATTATAATATTAAATAACAATTTCAGAAAGAATTTTTTTTGCAATAAAATGTATCCTAATAATAATAATAATTAAATAAACAATTAAGTAAATAAATAATAAAAACTGGATTATAATATTAAATAAATATAAATCGAAATATAAACTATAAATTTGAAAAATTTCTCAAATAATATTTTTTATTAAAAAGTTAATAATAATAATAATAAATAATATATTGATAATTGATAATTCAGTAAAAATTATTCTCTCTTGAAATTTAAAATTATTAATTAATTTTAGTTGTTATTTTTTAAACCTAACAAATAATTTTAATTGGTATTTTTATATTAATATAAACAATTTTAATTGTTATTTTTTTACTAAATAAACAATTTATATTATTTTTTTACTAATAAACAATTTTAATTGTTTTTTTACTAATAAACAATTTTAATTGTTTTTTTACTAATAAACAATTTTAATTGTCATTTTTTTTACTAAATAAACAATTTTAATTGTTTTTTTTACTAAATAAATAATTTAAACATTATTTTTCAATCGACAATAATACTAAAAATATTTCAAAAAAAAACGAAAAAAATTAAATTTTATATTTAAAATAAAATTTAAATAATTCGTAAAATTCCTAATTCGTAAAAGTAATAATAATAATTAATAAGTATTATAATTAATAATAAGTAATTTGTAAAAATAAACGTAAAAAATTCAATTTTACAAATAAATTAAAATTTAAATAATTGGTTAAAAAAATACGAAAGAGAAAAAAATTATTAACGATTAATCGTCATTATTGCAATTGAAATGTATAAAAATAATAATATTCCAGGTTGTTGGGGAAATTAATAGATTTATCATATAAAATCCCCGTGTTCCCTTCTCCTCCCCCAAGTATGGAAGATGGAATCTTGAGTCATTCAAGAAATAAGCAGCAAACATAGAAAATCTTATGTCGACACCGTAAATGTTATGTTAACTTGTCTCCAAGCGTTAAGCAGTCTATTATTTACACGCATTTCAGTGCAATTTTCCTACCACTTTGGGAGTATGAAAAAAAAAATTCAGCAAAAAAAAAGAAATAGTAAAAATAAATAAATAGTTTATAATAGCCACGACTAAAAATGGATTTCATTTAAAAAATATTACAAATGCCGTGGTTTTTATTTTTATAAACAAATTCTGCTACTTTAGGACCAAAAAAAAACGAGGGGAAGGGAGAGAAATATTTTCTTTATTTAAATACGGACGAAGGAATTTTTTTTCTATTCAAAATAATGTAATTTTTTAAATTATTTTATTTATTTAAAACTATTTATTTTCATTTGTTTATTTTAAATCATTTATTTAATTAATGTATTTTAATTAATTAATTTTAATTAATCAATTTTAATTAATCAATTTTAATTAATCAATTTTAATTATTTTTTTTATAAATAAATTTAAATAAATAAAAAAAAATAAAAAAATAATATAAAAAAATAAATAAATTAAATAAGTAAATTTTTTAATCAAAATTAAATGAAGTTTAATTAATTTATTACAATTCATTTATTTAATTAATTAAATAAATATATTTAATTAATTAATTTAATTTATTTATTCAATTTGTTTATTTAATTTATTTATTTAATTTATTTATTTAATTTATTTATTTAATTTATTTGCTATATTTTTTTATTTGCTTTATTTTATTATTTATATAACATAATTTTTATCATGTATTTTAATATTACAATTGACTTTTTATTAATAATTTGATTTATTTAATAGTTTACTTTTAAATTAGTTTTTTTTAATTTACACTGTTATTTTATTTTGTTTTTTAATTGTTTATTAGTTAATTTTTTATTTCTTAGCTTTTTACTTCATTTATTTGTCGATTGTTTATTTTATTCATTAGATAATTATTTATTTACTTCTTTTCTTTATTTTGTTTATTGTTTATTTATTAAGTTTGTTATTTCATTTATTTATTTACTTTGCTCGTTTTTTGTTTTTTAATCTTTTTACTCTTCGTATTATTTATTTTACTTATAATTTATTTATTTGCATCCTTTTTACTTTATTTATTTATTATTTTATTACTTATTCTATTTATTTTAGTATTTATTATTTATTATTTAATTAATTTATTTATTAATTTTTTTAAATTTTTTTATTACTTTATCAGTTACTTTCTATATATTTTACTTTTTAGTTATTCTCTTTTTTATATTTTAATTATTTATCGTATATTTATTTACTTATTTGTTATTTTATTCACTTATTTGTTATTTTATTTATTTATTTGTTTCTGTTTTATTAATTTTTAATTTCTTTTATTTTTAACTTTTTTTTATTTTTTGGAATTAATTTATTTTACTTGTTAATTATTTTCTCATTTTAATTATTTTACGTATTTATTTACTTATTTGTTATTTTATTTATTTATTTATTAGTTTTATTAATATTTTTAACATTTGTTTTACATTTTAATTTTACATTTTTATTAATTTACAAATTTACGGCCTTTTTTATTTTTTTATATTAATTTAGAAACGAAATTAGAAAAATCCACCCTCGAGGAGATTTGAACCCTCGACCCTCGGTTGATAAAAATACAACAAGCATTTAGGGCACACGGCTATCGCTCCATTTCCAATCGACACCTTTTTTACAAGTTCTTTTACTTTATTTCTTCTTTATTTATTTCCTATTCAGTTAATTTTGCAAAAATCTATACATTTAATATTTAATATTCGTAAAAGAATATTATTGGAAAAAAATTATTAAAAAATATTATTTAAAAGTATCATTACTTTTAAATAGTATTTTTTAATAATAAAAATTACTTGTAAAAATTAAAATAGTGAAAAAATTAGTTTTAAAAATTGAAATAGTGTAAAAATTACTTTTAAAAATTAAAATAGTAAAAAATTACTTTTAAAAATTAAAATAGTAAAAAAATTACTTTTAAAAATTAAAATAGTAAAAATATTACTGTTTTAACTTTTTCTCCCCTGGGGACTAAAAGTTCAAAAATCGCCCCAAACGGGAGGAAAAAAATGCCAATGAAAAAACACCCCTAAAAAAGCGCCTTAAGTTACTTTAATTAACTGTTAAACTAATTAATAATTACAGGGGGTTAAGGGACTTAAAAAATAATTTACACACTTTTTTTTATCTAAAATCACTTTTCTTTCGCGCAAATGACAATTTTCCCTCTTTTCCTAACTTTTCACAGAACAAGAAAAAGTAAAACTGACGAATAAAAAAACACTTTTTTTTGGGCAAAAACAAAAAAAAATTGCAGGGAATGATAATCTTACCTGAAGATTGTACATTATTGTTTTGAAAAACACTGATAAAAAATTATTTTTTTCTTTTTTTTTCTAGAAAAAAAAAGAATACGAAAAAAAGGAGGTGGAGGGAGAATAAGAAAAACTTGAGATGCAGATGACGATGGGTTGATACTTGTGGGTTCTTTGTAAGAGGCGAGGCTCTTTATATACAGTGCCTTATGAACGTGGTTATAAGAGTGAAAGGGGTCATCCCTGCCCTCTTCACAATGCACTTCTTTTATGACCAGTGCATCACATGAAAATCGATCGATTCTAATCAATTTCGAGAAAAGACGATGAGCATCCCAACCCCCTCGCGGCGTATCACGTTTGACGTTAATGTTTCAGCAAAAGGGACTTCCCCCCTCGACAATGTCGAGGTTGTGAATGGAGCTTCAGGGGGAATCCCCTTTGCAGTTTACTTTTATGAATGACTTCCATTTGCCATTTGTTTTTTTACAACTATTTTTTTTTTGCTTTAGTTGACTTTATATTTATTTATTTTTTTATTTTATTTGTTGCTGAATATTTTCTTCAGTCATTTTTATTTCTTCTTCTTCTTTCTTTCTTTTTCTTCTGCTTCTTTTTTTTCTTTTCCTTTTTATCCTTTTCTGTTTCTTTTTCTTTTTTTGTTTTATATCTTCTTTGTTTTTGTTTTATCTTTTATTTTCTTTCTCCTGTTTTCTTTTTTTTCCTTTTTTTGATTTATATCCTCGTTTTTTGTTTTATCTTTTACTTTCTTTCTTCTTTTTTTTATTTAGAATACGAGTAAAAAAGTAATAAAATAATAAAAAATAATAAAATAAAAAAATAATAAAAAATTAAAAAATTAAAAATTAAATAATAAAACATAGAAAATAAAAAATTAAATAATAAAAAAAGTAAAATAAAAAATTAAATAATAAAAAAAGTAAAATAAAAAATTAAATAATAAAAAAAGTAAAATAAAAAATTAAATAATAAAAAATAGTAAAATAAAAAAATAATAAAAAATAAAGTAATAAAAACACTAAAATTAAATCTCATTATTCTCGTTTAATGAGTAGAGAAAAGAAATGAAGAGAAAAATTTTCTTTTTTGTAAACATGCATTTTACGGCTTGTAAAACAATGTTTTCAATTAAGGAACATCACTCCATTAGATAAATATGGAAAGGTCCATAAATCGATTGTTGAACAAGAATCGAAAAGGTTCATAAATCGAAGAAGATAAAATATCATGTTCACTGGCTTCTTCTTGTCGCAATTATAAAACCCTCATATCGCAAATTTATTAGTCCTGCAATTTTTTTTTATCGTTCCATAAGTTTCTAATAATTAAACCATCAAAATATTAATTTTCTATAATTCACGAAAATCAGTAAATTAATTAACTAACAAATTAATTAAATTAACTAAATATTTAACTAATTAATTAATTAACTAAATAATTAATTCACTAATTACCTAATTAATTAATTAAGTATATAATTAATTTATTTATTAAACTAATTAATTATTAACAATTTAATTAACTAAATAACTAATTTATTTAATAAGTATGTAATTAACTAGTTAATTATTCAAATAATTAACGAATGAATCAACTAAATAATTAACTAATTAATAAACTAAATAAATTTACTAAATAATGTACGAAATGATTAACTAAATAATAAATTTATTAACTATTTAATTAACTAAATAAGTAATTTATTTATAAACTAATTTAATTAACTAATAAATTTATTTATTTATTAACTTTTTAATTAACTAAAAAATTAACTTGCTTATTAACTATGTAATTAACTAATTAATCAACTTCATAAATTTTCTAAATAATTTACTAAATTATTAACTAAATAATAATTTATTTATTAACTTTTTAATTAACTAAAAAATTAACTTGCTTATTAACTATGTAATTAACTAATTAATCAACTTCATAAATTTTCTAAATAATTTACTAAATTATTAACTAAATAATAATTTATTTATTTATTAACTAATTAATTAACTAAATAAGTAATTTATTTATGAACTAATTTAATTAACTAAACAATTAACTAATTAACTAAACAATTAACTAATTAACTAAACAATTAACAAATTAATAAACTAAATAAATTTACTAAATAATGAACTAAATGATTAACTAAATAAGTAACTTATTTATAAACTAATTTAATTAACTAATAAATTTATTTATTTATTAACTTTTTAATTAACTAAAAAATTAACTTACTTATTAACTATGTAATTAACTAATTAACTAACTTAATAAATTTACTAAATAATATACTAAATTTTTCTAACTAAATAATAATTTATTTATTAACTAATTAATTATTAAATATTTTTTTAACTAATTAATTTTTAACTATTTTTTTTAACTAATTACTAAATCATTAATTTACTAATTAACCAATTAATTAATTAATTCTTTAATTAGTTAACAAATTAGTTATTCTAACTACTTGATTAACTAATTAATTCATTTATTTATTAACAAATAAGTTAACTAACTATTTAATTATTTAAACAATTAATTTACTTATTTACTTAATTATTACTTTTTATTTATGAAATAAATTAAATAAATAATGTTTTTAAATTGTGCTATATTTCGAAAGAAATTTTTCAATAATGTTTTCGTTTTTTTGTTTTATTCTTAAAATAGAAAATTACTTCTTGTAAATAGTTCGGAAATTTCATGAAAATATGTTATTTACTGGCGGTACGTGTCATGTTTTTACAATGTAACTTGGTATTTTCCATATATATAATTTATTTGAAAAAAAAATTTCAATTAGAAGAAATAATTACATATGGAAAAATTGAATTAGAAATGATATATCTTTTGAATGATTTTTTTTCTACTTCTTTTTTTTTGCATAAACGTCAATCACCTTTTGTACCTTAACCTTTACCTGCCTTCGTCTCTTAGACATTTTCTTAACCCCTCGCATATAATTTTTCCTTTAATCATCTCTCTCTCTCTTTCTATTTCATTTCTGTATTTTATGTACTATATATGAAGTGTATAAAATTACGAATAAATTTGTTACTTTGTGTATATTTTCTTACATAATAACACATTTTAATTCAGAAAAAAAGCTCCCGATGATAATTTGTCAACTGGAAAATTTCACAATTGAAAATTAAAAAATTAATAATTATTTTGTAATTTTTTTATTTTTTATAAGGCGTTGTGAATGAGCCTTAAAAGCAATTTGGGTTTTTTTAGTCGAATTTACTATTTAATCAATTTTTGTATTTTTTCTGCGACATTGTGAATGAGCCTTAAGAGCAATTTGGTTTTTTAATCGAATTTAGTTCATTTTTGTTTTTTATAAAACGTTGTGAATGAACCTTAAAAATTATTTGGGTTTTTTTTCTAATCGAATTTGGAATTTAATGCAATTTTCAATGTTTTATAAGCCGTTGTGAATGAACCCTAAACGTTTTTTAGCTCCTTTTTAGTCCAATTTTTATTTAGCGGAATTTATTAAATATTACAATTTTTTATAAGGCGTTGTGAATGAACCTTTAATGTAATTAAGCTTCTTTTTAGTCGAATTTCTGTTTAACGGAATTTAGTAAATATTACAATTTTCATAAAGCGATGTGAATGAGCTTTAAATGTTACTCTGCCAATTTTGTAACGTTGTGAATGAACCCTAAAGGTAATAGAATTTTCTTTTTAAATTAAATTTTCTTTTAAGCGGAATCCAGTATTTTTTAGCTAAATTTTAACATTTTTTATGACACGTTGTGAATCGACCCTAAGAGTAATTTGTTTTTTTGGGTAATCGAATTTTTATTTAAATTGCATTAAGTATTTTTTTATTCAGTATTTAGTATTTAAATTTCTATATTTTTACGACCCATTGTGAGTAAACCTTAATAGTCATTTGTGTTTTTTTGATGATTTAGTAGCTAAATTTCTATATTTTTGTGCCCGTTGTGAATGAACCTTAAGAAACATTTGTTTTTTCTTTAAATCGAATTCTTATTTAAATTGTATTAATTATTTTTTATTCAGTATTTAGTAACTGAATTTCTACATTTTTTATGGTACCCGTTGTGAAAAAACCCTAAAGGTCATTAGTTATTTTTTTTATAATCAAGTTTTTAGAATTTAGTGTTTATTAACTTTTTAATTTGTAAACCGTTGTGAATGAGCCTTAAGAGTCATTTATAATATTCTTTTAGTTATTTTTTATAAGACACTGTGAATGAACCCTAAAAGTATTTTTTCTACTCGAATTTCTACTGAAGGGAATATAGTATTTAGTAATTTTTTTTAAATCTGTAACACATTGTGAATGAACCTTAAAAAAGTAATTCCTTTATTTACTCTTGTAATCAAATATTTATGGAATAGAATTTAGTAAATATTTCAATTTACAAAGCATTGTAAATGAACCATAAAAGTTAAATTAGCAATTTTTTAAACTACCCAACCCTGGAAGAAAAAAATTAACCAAAATTGCTTCTTGCAAGGTTAAAGCACTAAATAGCAGAAAAAAATCGGGGATTTCCCTAATTTCCACAATAGTGTCAAATTACCAAAATGATTGTCAAAAAAAAATAAATAAATAAATTACGGGGAATCACCGTTTCCTCCCCCCCCCCAAAAAAAATACCACAAGTCATAAATAATGCCCTTTCCACATTAAAAACCCAAAAAAGCACACTCAAAGAGACAAATAATAATTTGTCTACGAGCCCAAGATTCATAAAGGTGATTACACCTCTCGACTTAAGCGCACAGTTATTAAAATCCTAGTTATGCAATAATATGAAAATGCATCATCTCCACAGGACACGAATTATGACACTTTTACTCGCTCTTAGAGGAGTACCCGTCATTTCTCCTTCGCCCCTCCCACCCCTCATCAGGTGCATCACACTGTCGAATCTCGTATATATTCTTCTCTGCTCGTGACTTGCTTAAATAATAATAATAAAAAAAAATTCCCTAGTCTACAATTATGAACTAATGCTTGAACACCGATTATTATTAATCCACTATATCGTTTAATATTTTATTGATGAAAGGTGATAATCAATAGTTTTCCACTCTTTACACTTTAATTACATAGGAACTTTTTTTTTGGAAAATAAAAAAAAATTTTAAAAAGGGTTACAAAAAAACTCTCTTTTGCATAATTAAGGAAATTACGGTTGATTCTACAATGAGATTTAGGTTTCGAGGCTAGAGATAAGCAAAAAAAAATGTTGATAATTTAGAGTGATTCTACAATAAAATTTTTATTCTCGAAATGGTCAATGAAACATCAAAGTAAACGATATTAGGCCGATTCTACAATTGAATTACTGTCAATGTAATTACGAAACAAATGATATTAGGCTGATTCTACAATAGTATTACTGTCACTGTAGTTATGATACAAACGATATTAGGCTGATTCTACAATGCAATTACTGTCAGTGTAACAACTAAATCAACGATATTAGGCTGATTCTACAATAGAATTAGTGTCAAAATTTCAATTGTACAATAGAATCGATGTCAATAATCCAAAGAAAAGTAGATAATTTAAGGTGATTCCACAATTGGGTTAAAATAACTCAAAAATACTTAACTCATCTTTAAAATAAACGATATTAGGCTGATTCTACAATAGAATTGAAATTATCGAAACGGTCAATGTAACTGCAAAAAAACAATATTAGGCTAATTTTACAATGCGATTAATGTCGAATGTAACTTTCAAAACAAACGATATTATGCTGATTCTGCAATACGATTAGTGTCAAAATTTCAATTGTACAATAAAATTGATGTCAATAATTTAAAGAAAACTAGATCATTTAAGGTGATTCCACATTTGGATTAAAATAATTCAAAAATACTAAACTTGTCTTTAAAAGAAATGATATTAGGCTGATTCTAAAATGGAATTCAAATTATCGAAACGCTCAATGTACCTGCAAAATAAATAATAATAGGCTGATTCTACAATGAGATTAATGTCCAATGTAACTTTAAAACAAAACTATGTTAGGCTGATTCTGCAATAGGATTATGGTCACAATTTCAATTGTACAATAGAATATAAATATAAAATAAATAAAAATCATTTAAAGGCGATTCTACAATAAAGTTACTATCAAATAGAGAATAAGATAGCAAAATTCAAATAAATAATGGTAGTTCCACAATGGAATTAATAGGGCAAACGTCGAGAATAATGAGAGTATTGAGAACATGTAAGGCTTTAACAATAAAGTTAGAGTCAAATAGGGAACAAGAGAACAAAATACAAATAAATTAGGGTTGTTCCACAATAAGGTTAATAGGGCAAACGTTGGGAATAGTTATAAAATTAAGATCGTTTAGGGTGATTTCACAACGGAATTAGTGTCGAATAGGAAATAAGGGAACAAAATACAAATAAATTAAGGTAGTTCCACAATGGGACTAATATAGGGCAAACGTCGACAACAGTTAGAAAATTAAGATCGTTTAGGGTGATTTCACAACGGAATAAGTGCCAAATAGGAAAGAAGAGAACAAAATACAAATAAATTAAGGTAGTTCCACAATTGGATTAATAGGCCAAACGTCGAGAATAGTTATAAAATTAAGATCGTTTAGGGTGATTTCACAATGGAATTAGTGTCAAATAGAGTATAAAATATTTTGGGTAGTTCTACAATGAAAATAATATCAGAAAGGGTAATACGACTATTAATAGATTACTTTAAGTTAGGGTGCTTCCACAATGGTATTAATGCTGTCATACAGCGAATATAACCAACTAATTTAGATAATTTATGGCATTTCTACAATGGAAAAAAGAAAAAGGGAGTAAAAATGAAGAAATAAAAAATGTTCAACAACGAGAAATAAAAAAAGTAGTGGGAGAAAAATAAAAAAAAAATAATAAAAAGAATTCCAAGTGTCTCAATAGAAGAAACAATTTGCAGTTGATTGAAAATAAGAGAATGAAAATGCTACCGTTTCATCGACAGAAAACAATAGATTCTTTATTTTTTTTGGGGCAAGGCACTCGATTGGTAGTCGGGTGGATTTTCATCGATAGCTTAACTGACGTCGTGAAACAATTTTTCTTCAATGCTGAAGACTATATGGTGAAAGGTGAAGCATCTCACGGAGGACGGAACAAATGTCACTGCCGTCCCATATAAGCAACCGTCTATTGTTCCTTTCTATATAATGCGATATACACCCTCTTAGTACTTATATATGTATATACAAATATAAAATTCAAGGAAGGTAATTTACATGGAAAAATAATCTTTCACTACATGTCTCACTTGACAAATATTCTTCATTAGATTAACACTCTCTTTATCAATTTCACCGTTAATTTTTATTTCCCTTACTTTAAATATCATTGTAGAAGGGCCAAAATGGAAAAAATTTATAGGATACATTTAATAGGGGATTTTTTGTCAAATTGTATGAATGCACCTTTATATTGTCTAAAATTTGGGGTATGGGTGTGAATACCCCTTTATACTGTTAAAAATTTTGAGTATTATTATGAATACCCCTTTATACTGTTGAAAATTTGGAGTATTAGTATGAATACCCCTTTATACTGTCAATATTTTTATAGTATGGGTATGAATGCACCTTTATACTGTCAAAAATTTAGAGTATGTGTATGAATACCCCTTTATACTGTCAAAAATTTGGAGTATTAGTATGAATACCCCTTTATACTATAAAAAAATGTTATGCATAAGTGTGAATACCCCTTTATACTGTCAAACATTTTGACCATTTATGCTGGTTCAACAATGGTTTTATTTTTGTTTATTAAATAGAGAAAATAACCAGAATTTCGATTTATGGTGATTCTACAATTGGATTATCGAAGTCCAACGATGAACATGAAGACTACATTTAGTATTTATTTATGGTGATTTCACAATAGTGGCAAATGCCAAAAAAGAAACTAATAAGTTTAGGTGATTCTACAATTTTAGGTCAATGTCAATGGATCAATGTAGTTGCTATACTTAGTTATTCTTAATGGTGATTTCATAATTTAGACTATTTATGGTGATTTTACAATTGAACTATTAATTTCAAACCATGAAAATAATCACTACTTTTATTTTTTATTTATAGTAATTCCACAATAATACTAGTGTCATACGGCAAAATACCAAGAAACATCCAATTTAGATCGTTTATGGCGAATCTACAATGGGACTATTAATTTCAAAACATGAACATAATCACTACTTTAATTTTTTATTTATGGTAATTCCACAGTAATACTAGTGTCATACGGCAAAATACCGAGAAATATCCAATTTAGATCGTTTATGGCGATTCTACAATGGGACTATTAATTTCAATATATAAAAATAATCACCACTCTTATTTTTTATTTATGGTGCTTCTACAATAAAATTAGCGTTAAGTGTAAAACTACCAAACTAACTACAAATTAAATCATTCATAGCGATTCTACAATAGAATTTTAAGTGTCATACGAAAAAAATAATCATTGCAGTAATACCATTAGAAAAAAGATTATGGTACTTCCGCAATGCATTTAGGCGGAAAGCTAGAGTAAGAAAAATAGCCAAATAACTATTACGGTTCTTCCACAATGGACTTAGTGTCAAACCAAAGTAAGAAAAATACCAAAATAACTATTATGGTACTTCCACAATGGACTTACAATTAGTGTCACACCAAAGTAAGAAAAATACCAAAATAACTATTATGGTACTTCCACAATGGACTTAGTGTAAAACCAAAGTAAGAAAAATACCAAAATAACTATTACGGTACTTCCACAATAAAATAAATACTCTACTAAAGAGGGTATAAAAACTAGTCAAAATAAATAACATAAGGCTAATTCTACAATGCAAATAATGAATGTAAAAGTAAAGCAATGAAATGAATAATTAAAATATAGATTCAAATTCGTAACTTTTAAAAGTGCACATAAAAAAAACGATAAAAAAGATGTTTATAAATAGAAAAAAATTTATTGAACAGAATTTATCTTAAATTGTCCAGTTTTAATGTTTAATAATAATTTTTCATTTTTCTGACAAATTTTTTTTTTCATTTTCCAACCTGCAAAAATGTTATAAAGAAATTAGGTAAATGTATATATAAGATGTTTGAACTTTCTCGTATCGTGACTTATGCAAAATGTAATTATTGTCTTGAGGCTAAGAATATCGCATGTGTCGAAACTGAGAGGCATCCACATTTATAAAATGAAACATTGTACAATCATAAAATCAGGAAGCATTTTTGCCACCACCATATGGCAAAATCAGAGGTCAAAACTTATGGGGGCTGCAAAAAAATTTTTTTTTTAATTATCTATTTTGAACTAAATTTTTTACCCCCTCCCCTTTTATTTTTCAGTAAATTTTTACCCCTTTTATTTTTCAGTAAATTTTACCACTTTTATTTTTCAGTAAATTTTACCCCTTTTATTTTTCAGTAAATTTTACCACTTTTATTTTTCAGTAAATTTTTACCCCTTTTATTTTTCAGTAAATTTTTACCCCTGAAAAAGAAAGAAAAAATTTTTTTTTAATCCTTCCACCCCTATCAGTGTGAACGACCCTTAATATACATTTTGGCCTTTTTTTATTTACTAAATACGAGCCTGATTTTTTTAAAGGGAGGGGGGGTTATTTTTGTATTTTTTATTCCCTTTTTCGGCGATATTACTCTTTTGATTGTAAAATCACCCTAAGCCTAAAGGGTTGTTCATAGACGAATTATGTTATGTTATAAATGTTTCGGAAATTTTTGGCCATTTTTTCTAACAAGGTTGGGTAGTTGACGAATTAAAAAACAAATTCAACCGCCAGGGTTGGGTAGTTAAAAAAATGACGCTTTTTAAGTTAATTAATACTTTATTGTAGAATAACCGTAAATTATCCAAATTTTGAATGAATAAAAAAATAATAAAAAATAAAAAAAAATTATAAAATATTTCTATTCTTTAATTATTAATTGTTTTGTTTTCCTATTCATTATTATTGTTATTGTTATTATTATTATTAATGTTAGAGATGATCATTCAAAAATGGGCGTTCCCTGTAAAGATAAGGATGACTTTCAAGGATAGATTCATTCAAGGATAATTCGTTTAAAAAAATTGAAAAAAAAAATTATTTCATTGTTTACACGATGACTTATTATCACGACTGTATATAATCGTCCTGAGATCCAAGGTTTAAATAATTTTTTTTTATATTCGCCGGCTACTTTGTGTTATAGTCCTTCTACAATGTTACAATACTTGGACGAATTTTTGCAACAAAAAAAATTTTTAAAGAATTTTTTTCTAATTAAAATCATTTAAAAAAAAATTTTTTTTATTTTAAAATGATTCAAAATTATTATTTTTATTCACCGGCTAATTTTTGTATTATAGTCCTTCTACAATGTTATAATACTTAGACAAATTGCAACAATAAAAATAGGAAAAAAATATTCTTTTTTACTTAAAAATTTTTTTTTTTTTATTCAAAATATTTTTTTTTAATTTTAAAAATATTCAAATTTATAATCAGTATTCTAATATTGTAGAAGGACTATAATAAAAGGAAAGAAACATTTTTTGAACTTCAAAAAAAGATTTTTTGTACTTAAAAAAAAATAAAAAATAAAAAAAAATTAAAAAAATAAAAAAAAATTTTAAAAATTAAAAAAAATTAAAAAAAATAAAAAAAAATAAAATACAAAATAAAATACATAATAAAATACTTTAAAAAATATTTTTAATAGACGGTAATTAAATGTGAAACAGAATAAAATATTCCAATCCATATACAAAGTAACAAAAACAAAACTATTATTAAATTCACTCGCGCCTATTATTAAGGCCACAATTAATAATTACCATTAAGGTCGATTAACAATACCCATTATTAAACCTGTCGATTAACAACCATTATTAACTATCCTATTAGCTTATTAAGTTGTTTCGGCGAAATAAAAAAAAATTAAAAGAGCATATACATAAATATATAATTTATCGCAAATATGTTGAAAGGACGGATAATAACTAATGAGACAATAATTCACCGCTAACTGACAATTAGAATCAATAAATAACGAAAGATTGTAAATGCATTGAAATTTATCATAAAATGAAAATATCTCTTCCGGAATATATAAAATGTGAAAAAAATGTAAATAAAAATAAAAAAATAAAAAATAATAAAAAAATAAAAAAGAATAAAATAATAGAAAAAATAAAAAAATAAAAAAAAAATAAAAAAAATAAAAATAATAAAAAAAATTAAAAAAAACTTTTTTATTTTTAGAATATAAATATACAAACTATTTGCCATACATTGTATGAGTGGAAAACACAGTAATCCGCACAATTGACATCATCCAGCAGTTGGAGCAGTGCCCCTTGGCCTAGGAAGGAGCTTCTGATGTGAAAGTCGAAGAGTTATTCAAGGTCTCGGCTATAGGCAACTTCATGAGGAGGATTCTTTCTTATTGAAACTTTGTGGCGTGTGTGATCCAGTTCAATATCGAATTTTTAACACCCTCTTAGTTAGTTCAAAGAAAAAAAAAAAAAAAAAAGTCGCTTTTTTATACATAAAAAGTTATGGCGAGTGGGTTATAGTTCAACATTGACTTTTTGACACGAAAAAAGTAAGCCTCTTGCCTATTTGACCAAAAAAAAAGAAAAAAAGAAGAAAAAAAAGAAAAAAAAATTTGCCTTTTACACATAAAGTCATGGCGAGTGGGGTAGAGTTCAACATCGACTTTTTAACACGAAAAAAAGTAAGCCTCTTACTTAGTTGACCGAAAAAAGAAATAAAAAGAATGGAAAAGAGAGAAAAAGAAAAAAAAAGAAAGAAAAAGAATGAAAAAGAAAGAAAAAGGAAGAAAAAGAAAGCAAAAGAATGAAAAAGGAAGAAAAAGAAAGCAAAAGAATGAAAAAGAAAACAAAAGAAAGAAAAAGAATGAAAAAGAAAGAAAAAGAATGAAAAAGAAAGAAAAAGAAAGAAAAAGAATGAAAAAGGAAGAAAAAGAAAGCAAAAGAATGAAAAAGAAAGAAAAAGAATGAAAAAGAAAGAAAAAGAAAGCAAAAGAAAGCAAAAGAATGAAAAAGAAAGAAAAAGAAAAATAAGAAAGAAAATGTACTGCCAACCGATGAAAATAATTTACATAATTAATTTTTAAAAAATCCACCCGAGGCAGGACTCGAACCCCGCGCCTTGTTTTGTTTCTAAGTTACGCCTTACGCCCCACAGCCAATATACAAGTACAAAAAATGAGTAAATTTTATTTAAATCTTATTTAACGGACAAGGGTTTTCGAAGAAAAATTCGAATTTTATTTATTTGAACGAATCTGGGATATAGTAAAAATAATAATGTAAAATTTAAATACATGAATATAATAAATAAAATAAAATTTAAATTCAAGAATGTAATAAATAAAATAAAACATAAATGCAAAAATATAATAAATAAAATAAAGTATAAATACAAAAATGTAATAAATAAAATAAGATATGAATGCAAAAATGTAATAAATAAAATAAGATATGAATGCAAAAATGTAATGAATAAAAGTGTAAAATTTAAATACAAAAATATAATAAGTAAAATATTATAATAAATACAAAAATGTAATAAATAAAATAAAGTATAAATACAAAAATGTAATAAATAAAATAAGATATGAATGCAAAAATGTAATAAATAAAATAAGATATGAATGCAAAAATGTAATAAATAAAAATGTAAAATTTAAATACAAAAATATAATAAGTAAAATATTATAATAAATAAAAAAATGTAATAAATAAAATAAGATATGAATGCAAAAATGTAATGAATAAAATAAGATATGAATGCAAAAATGTAATAAATAAAAATGTAAAATTTATATACAAAAATATAATAAATAAAATATTATAATAAATAAAAAAATGTTATAAATAAAAATGTAAAATTTAGCTACAAAAATATAATAAATAAAATAATATTATAAATACAAAAATATAATAAATAAAATGATATAATAAATACAAAAATGTAAAAAATAAAATAAGATATGAATGCAAAAATGTAATAAATAAAATAAGATATGAATGCAAAAATGTAATAAATAAAAATGTAAAATTTAGCTACAAAAATATAATAAATAAAATAATATAATAAATACAAAAATTTAATAAATAAAATGAGATATGAATGCAAAATTGTAATAAATATAATAAAACATAAATGCAAAAATATAATAAATAAAAAAATGTTATAAATAAAATAAGATATGAATGCAAAAATGTAATAAATAAAATAAAATTTAAATACAAAAATACAATTAATAAAAAAAAACATGAATGTAAGAATATAATAAATAAAATAAAATAAAAATTAAACACTAAAATATAACAAATAAAATAAAACAGGAATGTAAAAATATAATAAAAAAAAAAATAAAATATAAATGTAAAAATATAATAAATAAAATATAAATTGAAAAAAATACAATGTAATATCTAATGTAATGAAGAATTTGCAATTTTAAACACGAAGGAATGATGGAAGAATATTTATTTGCAGAATTTAAATAAAATTATTATTTTTTCTCAAAGTTGTCAATTTCTACATATATTGGTAAAATTATAGTCGCAGGTAAATTTATCATGTGCGCATGTAACAAACAGTTTAAGGTCGAGAGAATTATCAATCATTAATAATATTTCTTTGAAAATAAGATGTCTTTCTCTCTCTTTCTCTCTCTCTCTCTCTCTGTATAATGTGGGTGCCATCCCACATTCTCCAACTCCCAGCATACGCAATATTGAAAGATGAGTAAAAGGGAAAGAAAATTATTGCATATTTTGGAAATTTTTTCTATTTTTAATTTTAAGAAACATTTTTTTTTAAACTCTTCTGGTTTTTATTTAAAAAGAAAAGTGTAATTAATAATTGTTCATTTTTATTTTTTTTTTAATTTTTTCAATTTATTTTGTCAAATTAATAATTGATTTTTTGCCAAGGAATTTTACTACTTTTTAAATATAATTGAATTGTTTCGAAGAATGTATTTAAATTTTCAAAAAAACATTTGATTTTTTTCCCCTTTTTAGAAAAAATTTAATATTATTAAATATTAATATTATAGCTTTAAATATATAATATTAAATAGCTTTAAATTTGTTTTTCAATTAATATTGAAAATTTTCTAAAAATAAAATTTTTTCGTGAAATTTTATTAATTGAATTCCTAGGAAGAATTTTATTGTAATTTTCGAAAATAATTGAATTTTTTTTCTCTTCTGAATTTAATTACAATTATAGTAAAAATATTTCAATTCTCGTAAAGAATTTCAATCAAAATGTGTCAAAATAATTGAATTTTTTGAGAAATCGAATTTTAAATTAAATTGAATATATTTCAATTCTCGTAAAGAATTTCAATCAAAATTTGTCGAAATAATTGAATTTTTTTTTTAAATTAAAAAACAAATTTCAATTCTTTTACAAAAAATTCAAATTCTACTATAAAAAATTATATTAAAAATAATTGAATTCCTGTGAAAAAATTTATTATATATAAAAATAAAAAGTAGATAAAAAAAACAAAAAAATTAAATATTTTACTTCTTTGCGTAGAATTTTATTTTTTTTTAAAGAAAATAATGTAATTGTTTCAAAAAAATTTATCAGAAAATTTGTAAAGTTAATGAAATTTTTTCGAAAAATTTAAAAACTTGAAAATAAAAAATTTTTTGCAATATGCATCAGAATAAAGGGAAATTTTCCTCGAAAGTCAAATTAAATTTTTTGAATTCCTCTCGGTAGAAGAAATGAGAAAATTAATTTTTTAAATTTTGAACGTATATTTTTAGGTTATGTTTGAATCGAAATTATCATATTTTGTAAATAATAAATGTTTAAAGTAACATAACTATTGGTAGGTTTTCATTAATAATAATAAATAATAATAAAAAAAACAATAAGAAGCAAATATTTATTAATAATAAATTCTTACAGTGGCCATAAGGAGACGTGTGGGTGTATAATATTGGGCCCCCTCCCCCTTTTCTGTGAAGAATGAAAAAGAAAAAAATAAAAAAAAATAAAAAAAAATAAAAAAAAAATGAAATAAAAGAAAAAAAATGAAAAAAAGAAAAGAAAAAAAGAAAAAAATTGGCCTGATCGATCGAAGACATAAAATTAAAGAAGCAGAAGAATTGGAAGTAGAAGAAAGGGAAAAGAAAAAAAGAAAAAAAATGAAAAAAAAGAAAAGAAAAATAAAAAAAAAGAAAATTGTCCTGATCGATCGAAGACATAAAATTGAAGAAGTAGAAGAATAAGAAGAAGGAGAAGTAGAAGAAATGGAAAAGAAAAAAAGAAAAAAAATGAAATAAAAGAAAAAAAATGAAAAAAAAGAAAAGAAAAAATAAAAGAAAAAGAAAAAAAAATTGGCCTGATCGATCGAAGACATAAAATTGAAGAAGTAGAAGAATAAGAAGGAGAAGTAGAAGAAATAGAAAAGAAAAAAAATTAAAAAAAGAAAAAGAAAAAATGAAATAAAAGAAAAAAAATGAAAAAAAAGAAAACAAAATGAAAAAAAATGAAAAAAAAAAAAATTGTCCTGATCAATCGAAGACATAAAATTGAAGAAATGGAAAAGAAAAAAAGAAAAAAAATTTTTTAAATGAAAAAAAAGAAAAAAAAGAAAAGAAAAAATGAAAAAAAGAAAAGAAAAAAAGAAAAAGAAAAAAAATTGGCCTGATCGATCGAAGACATAAAATTGAAGAAGTAGAAGAATAAGAAGAAGGAGAAGTAGAAGAAATGGAAAAGAAAAAAAAATGAAAAAAAAGAAAAAATGAAATAATAGAAAAAAAATGAAAAAAAGAAAAGAAAAATTGGAAATAAAAGAAAAGAAAAAAAAGAAAAAAAATTGGCCTGATCGATCGAAGCCATAAAATTGAAGAAGTAGAAGAAGAATAAGAAGATAAAGAAGAGAAAAGAAGAAAAAAAAATCGTTGAACCGTTGTTTGAGGTAAGAAGCTAAAAGGAGATGGTGTAAAGATGGAGCAACCTTTCGCCTTGTGGTTATGTAAGGCCCCAGGCTGAGTGACCTTTAGTTGGTCCAAGGCATGCGGCATTTACGTATTCAACCGTTTACGATTACGATGTGTGCGAGAGAGAGAGAGAGAGAGGAGCATCTTCTCTCTTCAAAGAAGATGCCGATCTTTTCTCTCTCTCTCACTCTAAGTCCCCCTTAAATCTCCTTACTCTGTGGCGATCAAGAGCGTCTTGCCTGCATTATCAGGAATGCTATGACGATTATAGATTGTCACTTACGCAATTGGAATTCCTCATCTTATGTGTTACTGCCAGTATATTATGCCGCATCTCCATTCCTATATAGAAGGAGAGACACTCCTAATGTTTTAGATAAATATCTCAAAAAAAAAGTCCTTCTATGTAGGTGCTTCAAAAAAAAAAAAAAAAAAATTTTAATCCTTCTTTATAGAAGGATTTTTGAATTAGTAATTATTTTATTACTAATTACTAATTAATTAGTACTTTGTTGATTACTAATTACTAATTAATTAGTACTTTCTTTTCACAAAATTTAATTCTAATTCTTCATTTATTTTGAAAATCTTTTTTGAAATCCTTTTTTGAATTTTTTTTTGGTAATGTTTCAAATCATCAATTTTTAATTTCCAAAAAGTATCATCGTTAACTTTAGTTTTGTTTATTAAGTTACTAACTTGTGAAATTATTAACTACCTTACTAACTTAGTGACCAACTTGCTAAATAAATTAGCAACCAACTTACTAATTTAATAAGTTACAAACATAATTTTTAATTAAACTAACTAAGTTAGTAATTAGCTAACTTACTTAACTTAGTTACTAACTAAATATATAGTTAACTTAGTTACAAACTAATATCCTAACTAACTTAGTTAACTATCTTACTTTCTTACAAATTAGCCAACTTACTTATTTTAGTTACTAAGTATAACTAACTAGTTAATTTAGTTCATAAATAACTTAGCAAGTTAATTAAAAAATAAGTTAGTAATTTAGTTACAAACTATCTTAGTACTACGTAAGTTTGTAACTAAATTACTAAGTGAGTTAGTAACTAAATTACTAAGTTAGTAACTAAATTACTATGTAAGTTTGTAACAAAATTACTCAGCTACTAAGTTAGTTAGTAACTAAATTACTAAGTTAGTAACTAAATTACTATGTTAGTAACTAAATTACTAAGTTAGTAACTAAATTACTAAGTTAGTAACTAAATTACTATGTAAGTTTGTAACAAAATTACTCAGCTACTAAGTTAGTTAGTAACTAAATTACTAAGATAGTTAGTAACTAAGTTTAGTAAACATTTTAGTTAATTAGCAATTAAATTTATAATTTAGTTAGAAAGTTAGTAAGTTTGTTAGTAACTAATTTAAGTAAACTAATTAGTGACTAAGTTAAGTTAGCAAGTTAGTTATTGACTAATGTAAATAAGTTTGTAAGTTTGCTTATTAATAAATTCGTAGGTTAGGAAAAATTTAGTAAGGTAATTAGTAACATAGTTTAGTTGGTAAGTTAGTTAGTAACTAAGTTAAGCAAGTACGCCAGATAATTAGTAACTAATTCATATAAGTTAGTTACTCAGTGAGTATGATAGTTTCTAAGTTAAAAAGTTAGAAAATTATTTAGTAAGTAAGTTATTAGTAATTAAGTTTGTAAATTGCACAGTTGATAAATAAGCTAATTAGTAACTAAATTTTTAATTAGTTGTTAATTAGTTTTTAATTAGTTTTTAAATTTTTAAGTTAGTTGAAAAGTTAATTAGTTATAAAATTAGTAACATTGTTACTTAGTAAATTATAGTTTCTAACTTCATCTCTATTGAGAACCCATTGGGAACCCAGGAGATCTTATCAGCAAAATTACTCGTTCAGAGATTAAAATGTGTTCAAAACAAATTCTTATTGTATGCATTTTGTACCTTTATAGCCAGACAATTACCGTCTTACCTGTTTATTAATCTAACTAAGTCACGATTACACTGAATTGAGAACTACTCTTAATATTAAACTTTACACTATCTCATAAGGCTTTTTATTTGATCTTCACTTCCAATTTAAAATAATTAATGGTTTAGTTTACAAGTTTTACCTCTTTTTTTCTTACTCCTTTTATGTACCGAAATTAAATTTCCCGCCTCCCCTCTTTCGCAACGAATCAAATTTAAAATTTAATAAAAACTCTCAAGGCGCACTCACACCTTTTCTTACTGCCTGCCTGCCTGCAGGTCGTCATGGTAACACATAAGAGTAAGAGAGTCAGAAAATTCAAATTTGAATTTTCTGACTCTCTTACTCTTATGTGTTACCATGACGACCTGCAGGCAGGCAGTGAGCTGTGCGAGCGCCTTTATTTCGAAATTAGTATTTTCATAAACCCCCTTTTTATCAGTTTTCTCAATCTAAAAATAGTACCATTTTAAAAAAAAATTGTCCGCCATTTTGAATTTTGAAAATCTGACTTTATATTCGTGATCAGCGACCCCGAGTAATGAATTTCATTAAATTCTAGGCATTATACAAAAAAAAATCGTCTGCCATATTGGATCCGCCATTTTGATTTTTGAAAATCTGACTTTATATTCGTGATCAGCGACCTCGGAAACCCCCGAGTATCGATTTTCATTAAATTCGGACATTTTCTTACAAATTGTCCCCCATATTGCATCCGCCATTTTGAATTTTGAAAATCTGACTTTATATTCGTGATCAGCGACCCTAAAAACCCCCGAGTAATGAGTTTCATTAAATTCTAGGCATTTTAAAAAAAATCGTCTGCCATATTGGATCCGCCATTTTGATTTTTGAAAATCTGACTTTATGTTCGTGATCAGCGACCTCGAAAACCCCCGAGTAATGAATTTCCAGCGAATTCGTCCGTTTTTTAATAATTGCTCTCCATATTAAATCCGCCATTTTGAAGTTTTAGTATTTTTTACAATTTTTTTTCTACTTTTACTTTTAGGTGGAATTTGTTAAAAAAAATTGAGTCCTAAACGATAGAAACTGTTATTGTTATTATTATTATTATTATTATTATTATTATTATTATTAATATTATTGTTATTCTTTTTATTATTATTATTATTATTATTAATTTTATTGTTATTATGATTCTTTCAAGAATCAATTTTGTCATAATTCTGAATTTTCCTTATAAAACAAAAATCATAATTGTCAACCATAACCTGTAAAGAAAAAAATTCAATTGCTTCAATTTTGCTTCGGCAGAATTCTTCGTCACGCTCTTTCCTTTAGAAATTTCACCAAAAATTAACTTCTAGAGAAGTTAATTAATTATTTATTTACTTTATCCACAACTTTACACTTAATAATTATTCCCTTTTTGCTATTTAACGAATTTTCCAAAATTGTTTTGATTTGAAACAATAAAAAAAATGTGTCAAGTCGCGGCAATTGAGAAAGTACCAAAATTTTCCACTGGATTCCAATGTTTCCCCCTTTTCAAAACTAAAAATTCCCTAGTTATCCCTAGTGTGGAATATTTTTTTAATTTTCAAATACATATATTTCAAAAAGAATTTCTGTAAATTATTTGCAAATTAACATCTTTTGGTTTGATAATATAACGATTTTGCTGCATTATTTTTTTGTAACATTCACTCTGTGGCATTTTAGAAACGAAATTGTGTTGATTTTTGAATTTTTGTTCAAATTGGACAAGAAGACGCGGGAATTTATCACCGCATGGTAAGGTAGGAATCTGTAAACACTTTGCGCTTCTCGGGGTGCCTTTTGATGGTTATGGTCAGTCTGCACGGATCACACACGCATGGATATTGACAGATTAGAACTAAATTTCTATAGAATCGGTGAATTTTTACAAAAATTTTAAATACAAAAACACAGTCTACAGTATTTTAAGTAAGTGAAAAATAATTCCAACCACTACCGATTCAACTCTATTGTTTATTTCCAACTCAAACTGCTAATAGTCGGTAACCTAACCTCAAAATCGAAAAGAGTAGAACTACAAAACGTACGGAAGAAAAAGTTTATAGTAAAATAATTAAATACTTTTCCTTATTGCAAATATTTAATTCTATCATTTTGTAGTTAAATTCCTTTTTTTGGTTTATTTTCATAATTTTTCTTTATTTCTTTCTTTCTTTTTTGGTTTCTTTCGTTTCTTTCATTTCTTTCGTTTTTTTCGTTTCTTTTGACATTCTTTTTTAAATGAGTCTTTTTTTCAATTGAGCGGGTGGATGAGAAGTAAAAATTGACGGAAAGTAGGCAAATTTTTGGCGACAATTAAATTATGGGGAAAATGAAATAAAAATCGGTATTTTTACACAGCAAAATGGTGTTGTCGTGTCGTTATTACAAGGCGAAATATCCCGAGGTCGAGGATGTTGTTATGGTCAACGTTCGCAGTATCGCCGAAATGGGAGCATACGTTCATTTATTGGAGTACAATAATATCGAGGGAATGATTTTGCTCTCGGAATTGTCGAGAAGACGTATTCGTTCCATTAATAAATTAATTAGAGTGGGAAAAACGGAGCCGGTCGTCGTCATTCGAGTCGACAAGGAAAAAGGTAAATTTCCGCTTAAGAATTTTTTCAATTTACAAAATAATACATTATTATTAATATTATAATTTTATAAATTAATAATATATTTATTTTCAAGAATATTGAATTAAATTCTTTAGAATTTTAGCATTTGTATTTATTCTACTCATTTATTTTCTTTTTTTTCTATTTTATTCTATTTTTTTATTAGCTCTAAATTTTCAAGTACTTTACAAAAAAATTAATTAAAAATTAAATAAAAAATTAATTAAAAGTAAAATTTGTTAATTAATAAAATTAAAAATTAAATAAGAAATTAATTAAAAATAAAATTAGTTAATTAATAAAATTAAAAAGTAAATAAGAAATTAATTAAAAATAAAATTAGTTAATTAATAAAATTAAAAAGTAAATAAGAAATTAATTAAAAATAAAATTAGTTAATTAATAAAATTAAAAATTAAATAAACAATTAATTAAAAATAAGAATTTTATCTAAAAATTTCATAATAATAAAATTACTTCCAGAAATGTTGTTGTTATTAAATTCTCGAGAAGAAATTTTTTGTTACAATTCTTTTTTAAATCCTAATTAAATTCTTTTGAAGAATTTCTTTGATTTTTTTTTAAACTAATGGAGTTTCTTTAAAAATTCTGATTAAAAATTTTGAAAGCAATTAAATTTTATGAAGAAGAATTTTATTAAAATTGTATTAAAAAAAATTGAATTCTTGCAGAGAATTTTATTAATATTTAAAAAAAAATTTGAATTGTTCCGAAGAATTTATCAAAAATTTTGGGAAAATAAATCAATTTTATTTGATTATTTGAAGATTAAAATTCTTTTGAGAAATTCTATTAAAATTTTGTTTTGAAAATAATTAAATTTCTGCAAAGGATTTTACTATTTATCAACAAAAATAAAATAATAACAAAGAATTTTACTATTTATAAAAATAATTGAATTTTTTTCGAAGAATTAATATTCAAATTTTGAGAAATAATTAAATTGTGAAGAATTCTTATGAAGAATTTTATAGAAATAATTGAAAATAATGCAATTTTGTTTCTTTTTCATAAATATTTCAAAAAACAATTCAATTATTTTTCGAGAATTTAAAATTCTTGTTGAAATTGAATTTTATGAAAACGTTTTGAAAATAATTCAATTCTTTCGTGTAATTTTATTTAAATTGGATTTAAAATTAATTTAATTCCTTCAATTTGAGTATTTATGAAAATAATTCAATTGTTTCGAAGAATTTATTAATAATTTTAAGAAATAAATGAATTTCATGAAAATATTTGAATTCATCTAAGGAATTTAACTAAATTTTTTTAAAATAATTGAAATTTTGCCAAGAATTTAACTAAAAATTTTTAAAATCATTGAAATTTTGACAAGAATTTTACTAAAATTTTTTCAAATAATTGAAATTTTGACAAGAATTTTATTACTTTTGAAATTAATTGAAAATTTTTTCAAGAATTATAATATTTTTTAAAATCATTGAAATTTTTTCAATAATTTATTATTTTTTAAAATAATTAGGATTTTGACAAGAATTTTACGAAAATTTTTTTAAATAATTGAAATTTTGACAAGAATTTTAATAAAATTTTTGAAAATATTTGAATTTTGACAAGAATTTTACTAAAATTTTTTAAATTAATTAAATTTTTCCCTATAATTTTATTATTTTTGAAATTAATTGAAATTTTCCCAAGAATTATATTATTTTTAAAAATATTTGAATTTTGACAAGAATTTTACTAAAATTTTTGAAAATATTTGAATTTTGCAAAGAATTTTTCAAAAAATTTAATAAATAATTGAAATTTGGACAAGAATATTAATAAATTTTTTTAAATAATTGAAATTTTTCCAAGAATTTTTTATTTTTGAAAATAATTTTAATATTGACAAGAATATTACTAAAATTTTTTTAAATAATTGAAATTTTTCCAAGAATTTTTTATTTTTGAAAATAATTGAAATTTTGACAAGAATTTTAATAAAATTTTTGAAAATATTTGAATTTTGACAAGAATTTTACTAAAAAATTTTATATTAATTAATTTTTCCCCATAATTTTATTATTTTTTTAAATAATTGATATTATGACAAGAATTTTACGAACATTTTTTTAAATAATTGAAATTTTTCCAAGAATTTTAATAAAATTTTTGAAAATATTTTAATTTTGACAAGAATTTTACTAAAATTTTCTAAATTAATTAAATTTTTCTATATAATTTTATTATTTTTGAAATTAATTGAAATTTTTCCAAGAATTATATTATTTTTAAAAATATTTGAATTTTGACAAGAATTTTACCAAAATTTTTGAAAATATTTGAATTTTGCAAAGAATTTTTCAAAAAATTTAATAAATAATTGAAATTTGGACAAGAATATTAATAAAATTTTTTTAAATAATTGAAATTTTTCCAAGAATTTTTTATTTTTGAAAATAATTTTAATATTGACAAGAATATTACTAAAAAAATTTTAAATAATTGAAATTTTTCCAAGAATTTTTTATTTTTGAAAATAATTGAAATATTGACAAGAATTTTACTAAAATTTTTTATATTAATTAATTTTTCCCTATAATTTTATTATTTTTGAAAATAATTGCAAATTTGACAAGAATTTTACTAAAATTTTTTAAATTAATTAAATTTTTTCCTATAATTTTATTACTTTTGAAAATAATTGCAAATTTGACAAGAATTATTTATTAATAATTTCAGGAAGTAAATAAAATTTGTAAAAAAAATGTTTAAAATGATATTTGAATTCATTCGAGGAATTCAATTAAAATTGTTTTGAAAATAATTGAATTCCTGCAAGGAATTAATATTCTTTGCAGGAATATATAAAATTTATAAAAATAATTGAATTCTTGCTAAGAAGAAGAATTATAAGAATAAGAAAAGAAGAATTTATGAATAATTTAATTATTTTGAAGGATTTATAAAGAATTTTTGTTTAAAATTTGTCCTATTTTGGAGTTTTTAACGAATTTCCCTTTCAGGTTACATTGATTTGAGTAAGCGACGAGTGTCGGCGGAGGACGTGGAGAAATGTACAGAACGATATGCAAAAGCAAAAGCTGTGAATTCAATTCTTCGACATGTGGCGGAATTATTGCACTACGAGAGTGACGAGCAATTGGAGGAACTCTATCAAAAGACCGCCTGGTATTTCGAGGAGAAATACAAAAAGCAAAAGGCCTCTGCTTACGATTTCTTCAAGCAATCGGTTCTGTTAGTATTTTTTTTCTTTTAGCGCAAAAAAGAAACGAATTTTTAATTATTAATACCAATTAATTTGCTTTCATAGAAAAAATAATTTTTTAACGATTAATACCAATTAATTTGCTTTCTATAAAAAGAATACTAATTTCCTTAACTTAATTTTCATTCAAACTCAATACGCAAATTGTTTCCTTTCGGAAATAAATTTTTTTCCAAATTAACCCTCCGTCACACACCTAGGGAGGGATTCCCTCTTCGGTTTTAGTATTTTTTAAATAACTTTTGTTTTCCTCATTGCAAAATAAAACCAGTCTCTATACCTTTCGACAATTTACTTCTTAACTTATTTCTAAAAAAACATTTAGTTTAAACATAATTAATATTTAATTATGAAGCTTCAAAGCCAGAAAAAACTCGAAAAAGTGAGGTTATGTTAAATAAAAAAATCAAGTTTTCAAAATATTTTTTGTTCGACTGTTGGCTTATGGCAAAATTATATTATAAATGTAATTAAAATAAATTATTTAATGATTTTTTTGCTTATTTGTTAATGTTACATTATTTTTACATGTAGAGTGTAATTCCTTGGAAGATGGTGCATTCGTGTAATTAAATTTTATTTTTGAGACTGAAAATTAATTTTATTAATTTTATAATTTAGAATAATTTACTACATATTTATAAGTTTGTGTTAAAATTAAATTTATATTGATTCCTTTGTTTATGTTGTTATGTCGCTTATTTTACAATGTGGTGAGGGATTCCCTCTAAACCTGTGTAAAGTCGTAATTTTTTCCAAGGTGTGTGACGGAGGGTTAAATTTGAACGAAATGAAAAAAATACTTCAATGTTTTCAGAAAAAATGAATTTAATTATTAATAATTAAAAATTTTTAAAATACTTTAATGTTTTAACAGAAAATGAATTTAATAATTAATAATTAAAAATTTTTAAAATACTTTAATGTTTTAACAGAAAATGAATTTAATTATTAATAATTAATAATTTTGCTTTCTAAAAACGTGTTTACTGCCGAACGTTAATTTTGATTTAAAACAAAAATTCCCTTTTCTGTAGGAAATAAGTTTTTTTTTTTGAAAATGGAATTTTAAAGGAAAGAATTTTCCGAAAGAAAAAAAGGAAAGAAATTCCAAAAGAAAAAAGAAAAGAAATTCCGTTTTTCTTGTGTTACTTATTAATTTGTAATTCCTGTTTTTTTTTAGAGATCCGTCAATTTTGGCCGAATGCGGCTTGGACGACGAGACAAAGGAAGTGTTGTTAAATAATATTAAGAGGAAATTAACGTCGCAGGCGGTGAAAATTCGCGCGGACATTGAATGCGCTTGTTATTCGTACGAGGGAATCGATGCGGTTAAGGCGGCACTAAAAGCCGGTTTGGCCCTTTCCACCGAGGAACTTCCGATTAAAATCAATTTAATTGCTCCACCACTTTATGGTAAAATCATTAATTTCTCTTTCCGCCACAAAAAAAATGAAAAAAATGAAAAAATTGAAAAAAATTGAAAAAAATCGAAAAAAACGAAAAAGAAAATATTAATTTGAGAAAAATTTATTACAGTAATGACGACGAGTACGCCGGAAAAGCAAGACGGTCTTAAGGCCCTCAACGATGCCATCGAAGTCATTAAGGAAAAAATAACAACACTCGGTGGCGTTTTTGCAATTCAAATGGCTGTAAGAATTAAATTTCTCAATTTTATCACTAAATTACTAGCAAATGTTACGCGAATTCAATTTATTACGAGGGAAATTACAATGCTTTTTATTTTTCAGTTTTTAAATTTGGCGATAAGTTCAGAACCAAGAATTGAAAAAAATTCAAATTAAAAAAATTGAAAATATTAACAAAAAATATTTATTTAGAGGCGAAAAAGTAGAATTTTTGCCGTAAAAAATCATTATTTTTGGGGAGAAAAACACAAAAAACTATTTTTCGTTCTCGAAAATAAAAAATCTATTTTTTGTTCTCAAAATAAATTATATAGAGGCGAAAAAATAGAATTTTTGACGTAAAAAATCATTATTTTGGGGGAGAAAAAGAAAAAAGCTCTAAATAAATTATTTAGAGGCGAAAAAGTAGAATTTTTGTCGAAAAAAATATTTATTTTTAGGGAAAAAAACACAAAAATCTATTTTTCTTTCTACAAAATAAAAGATCTATTTTTTGTTCTCAAAATAAATTATTTAGAAGCGAAAGAATAGATTTTTGACAGAAAAAATATTTATTTCAGGGAGAAAAACAAAAAATCAGAAAATAAATTATTTAGAGGCGAAAAAGTAGAATTTTTGCCGTAAAAATCATTATTTTTGGGGGAGAAAAACTAAAAATCGCAAAAGTAAATGATTTAGAGACGAAAAAATAGATTTTTGCCATAAAAAAATATTTATTTTTGGGGGAGAAAAACTAAAAATCGCAAAAGTAAATTATTTAGAGACGAAAAAATAGATTTTTGCCATAAAAACAATTTATTTTAGGGAGAAAAACAAAAAATTTGAAAATAAATAATTTAGAGGCGAAAAAATTGAATTTTTGACATAAAAAATATTCATTTTAAGGAGAAAATAAAAAAAAACAATTTTTTGTTCTCAAAATAAATTACGTAGAGTCGAAAAAATGGAAATTTTGTGTGAAAATTATTTATTTTAGGGAGAAAAACAAAAAATCTGAAAATAAATTATTTAGAGGCGAAAAAATTAAATTTTTGACATAAAAAATATTCATTTTGGGGAGAAAATAAAAAAAAACAATTTTTTGTTCTCAAAATAAATTATTTAGAGTCGAAAAAGTGGAAATTTTTGTTATAAAAAATATTTATTGAGAAAATCAATCTTCTTTTGGAAAATTTAGAAAAAAAATAGAAAATTTTTGAAAATAAATTATTTCGATTTAAAATGAGAAAATTGAAATTTCACAGCCAAAGGTCGTGACCGCGACGGACGAGGCGGAACTCCAGCGGCAAATGGAGAGGGCGGAAATGGAAAATGCCGAAGTCGCTGGCGACGACGACGAGGAGGAAGTTGAGGGCATGGGCGACTTTAGCGGCGGCGAGGACGACAATGAGAACGCGGATTCACAAAAAGAGGAGGATTAAAGAAAGAAAAAAGAGGGAAATTATTTTTTTTTTTTTGTTTATACAATTTTTCCCCCGGCATTTTAATATTGATGAGAGAAAAACAATGAAACGACAACAACAACAACCAATATTTGTATTAAGCAATTTTTTCAGATATATAATTATAGAAAAAAAGAATTTTTCGATGTTTTAATTAACAAATCCCAGGCCTTGGAATTGAATTTGAAAAAAAGTGTTCTGTTAAGAGAAATACAATTATTTCTGAAAGAAAAATAAATTTTTTCGATGGAATTTTAATTATTTTCAAGTATTGTGTAAAATCAATTTCTTTTTTGAATTTTTCAGTTATTCATCTGAAAAAGAATTTAAGAATTTCAATTATTTTCAAATTTTGAATAAAATTAAATTATTTTTATCAATATCAATTTTTTTATAATTCAATTCAATTCAAAATTGAAATTTTTCGAAATAATTAATTTTTCTTTTGGTAAAATTGTAAAATTCTTCCTAAATGTTCAATTAATTTCAATTCTTTTTCAATTCAATGCAATTATTCAATTAAAAATTGAAATCTAAAGAAAAAATTAAATTATTTTCAAAAAATGTTAATAAAAATCAATTATTTTTAAAAATGTTAATAAAATTCAATTATTTTTATAAAATTAAATTTTTTTCCAATTCGATTGAAAATTGAAATTTTTTCAAACAATTAATTTCAATTCTTTTCAATTCAATGCAATTATTCATTTAAAAATTGAATTCTAAAGAAAAAATTCAATTATTTTCAAAAATAAAGAGAAAATTCTTTCCGGAATTTCAGTTTTTTTTTGAAAAATATTCAAAAATTTTAATAAAATTCAATTATTTTAATTAAATTCAATTTTTCTTCAATTCGAAATTGAAATTTTTCAAAACAATTAATTTTTCTTTTGGTAAATTTAAATAAAATCCATCGTAAAAGTTCAATTATTTTCAAAACTTTTAATAAAATTAAATTATTTATATAAAATTCATTTTTTTCAATTCGATTGAAAATTGAATTTTTTTCTAACAATTAATTTCAATTCTTTTCAATTCAATGCAATTATTCATTAAAAAATTGAAATCTAAAGGAAAAAATCAATTATTTTAAAAAATAAAGTGAAATTCTGTTCATAATTTGAGTTATTCTTCTAAACAATTATTCCAGAATTCAATTACTTTTAAAATTTTTAATAAAATTCAATTATTTGTATAAAATTCAATATTTTTTCAAATCAATTGAAATTTTTCCAAACAATTAATTTTTTCCTGGTAAATTTAATAAAATTCCACGTAAAAGTTCAATTCAAATCAATTATTCACTTAAAAATTGGAATGTAAAGAAAAAATTCAATTATTTTCAAAAATAAAGTAAAATTCTTTTCGGAATTTTAGTTATTTTTCTGAAAAAGTATTCAAGAATTCAATTGTTTTCAAAAATTCTAATAAAATTCAATTATTTTTATAAAATTCAATTTTTCTCAATTCGAAATTGAATTTTTTCGAAACAGTTAATTTTTCTTTTGGTAAATTAAAATTGTTTTCTTCGTAAGAGTTCAATTCTTTTTCAATTTAAAGCAATTATTCAATTAAAAATTGAAATTTAAAGAAAAAATTCAATTAATAATTCCAGAATTCAATTATTTTTAAAAATTTTAGTAAAATTCAATTATTTGTTTAAAATTCAATTTTTTTCAAATCAATTGAAATTTTTCCAAACAATTACTTTTTTTCCTGGTAAATTTAATAAAATTCTTTGCAAAAGTTAAATTTTTTTCAATTCAAAGCAATTATTCAATTATTTTCAAAAATAAAGGAAAATTCTTTCCGGAATTTCAGTTATTTTTCTGAAAAAGAATTCAAGAATTCAATTGTTTTCGAAAATTTTAATAAAATTCAATTTTTTTCAATTCGAAATTGAAATTTTTCGAAACAGTTCATTTTTATTTTGGTAAATTTAAATAAAATTCTTCGTAAAAGTTCAATTTTTTAAAATTATTTTTCAATTTAATGCAATTATTCAATTAAAAATTGAAATTTAAAGAAAAAATTCAATTATTTTTAGAATTTTTTTTTAAAATTCTTCTTAAAGTTTCACTTTATTAGTTAAATTACTTTCAACTCTATTCTCTTCGAAATTAAAATTTTTCGAAACAAATTATTTTTAGAAATTCTTTATTTTTTAAATATTTAATTGAAAATAAAAAAAACACAAAAATCAACTAGAATTTAAAGAAGTGAATAAAATTTACACTAATTTTTATTCTTTTCGTCGTGAATCAATTTTTTCTTAAAAAAAAACAAAAAACGGAATCGGATCATCACAATAAAAAAGGCAGATTTACTGTTTTTTTTTGTTTTGCGGTTTTTATTTGCAAATTTCTAAATGCCAAAAAAAGAAAAATAGTTTTTTTCGTTTTTCATCTTCTTCTTCTTTTTCTTCTTCGAAAAAAAAATTAATTTCCTTTTTTCTTTAATCGTTGGCAATTGTGACTTCGACTTCTACGCCAGGTTCAATGGAGATGCTGGTGATTTGCTTGACGATTTCGGAAGGCGAATAAAGATCAATGACTCGCTTGTGGATTCGCATTTGGAAGCGATCCCACGTCTTTGAACCCTCACCGCAAGGAGTTTTGCGTGTCGTGATCCTTAAAATTTTCGTCGGCAAACGAACCGGTCCCTTGACCTTCAATTTTTGCTTCTTCGCTCCGTTAATCAATTCCGAGCACACTGCAAAGTTTTTAAAAAATCAAAAATTAATTTTATTCGTTTTAATTTATTTTCTTTTAGTTCTAATTCGTTTCTTTTAATTTTCTAATTTGTTTTAATTCTAATTCGTTTCTTTCGATTTTTCCCTTAATTTTCTAATTCGTTTTAATTTATTTTCTTTTAATTCGAATTCGCTTCTTTAAATTTCCCCCTCAATTTTCCAATTCGTTTTAATTTATTTTCTTTTAATTCGAATTCGCTTCTTTAAATTTCCCCCTCAATTTTCCAATTCGTTTTAATTTATTTTCTTTTAATTCTAATTCGTTTCTTTTAATTTTCAAATTCGTTTTAATTCTAATTCGTTTCTTTTAATATTCAAATTCGTTTCTTTCAATTTTCGCCTTAATTTTCTAATTTGTTTTAATTTTATTCATTTTAATTCTAATTCGTTTGTTTCAATTTTCTAATTCGTCTTAATTTATTTTTTTAAATTCTAATTCGTTTCCTTAACTTTTCGCCTTAATTTCTAATTCGTTTTAATTTATCTTCTTTTATTTCTAATTCGATTCTTTAAATTTTCCCCTCAAATTTCTAATTCGTTTCTTACAATTTTCTAATTCATTTTTAATTCATTTTCATTTAATTCGAATTCGTTTCAATTTATTTTGTTTTAATTCTTATTCATTTCTTTCAATTTTCTAATTCATTTTAATTTTGATTCGTTTCTTTCAATTTTCTAATTCGTTTTGATTTATTTTCTTTTAATTCTAATTCGTTTCTTTCAATTTTTGCCTTAATTTTCTAATTCCTTTTAATTTATTTTCATTTAATTTGAATTCATTTCTTAAAATTTTCCCATTATTTTTCTAATTCGTTTTAATTAATTTTCTTTTGATTCTTATTCGTTTCTTTAAATTTTCTAATTCGTTTTAATTCATTTTTTTTAATTCGAATTCATTTTAATTCATTTTTTTTAATTCTAATTCGTTTCTTTCAATTTTCCCCTAAATTTTCTAATTAATTCCCTTTAATTCGTAGAAAAATTTCAATTTTTGTTTTAATTCTAATTTGTTTTTCCGAATTCTCGTCTTAAAATTACTAAATAATTGCTTTCAATTCCATTTTAATTCATTTTTCCTAATTCCTTTCTTTCGATTTCAATTAAATTTCAAATTCCCAACGAAAAAAATATTGAATTGAAAATTTCGATTTTTTTTACTATAAAAAAATCGTTTTTCGATTTAGAATATCGATATTTACAAAAAAAAAGAGTGTAAAATGTCAAAGTGGGAGAAATGAATAATAAAGATTCGGAGCAAAAAATAAATTCACAATCAAACGAAACTCACCCTTCTCCAAAGACCTGACATTCCGGGAAGTCAAAGTAATCCGGATTCGATGAACTGGTGGAACATCGGGTCCAGGTTTCTCCGGATTTTCTGCTTTCAAACTAGCCTAAAACAAGCATCGAGGAAAAAATTACAAAAAATTAAAATCTTATTTTATTTTCTCCACATCGAAAATCTTTCGGAGCGAACATAACCTCAAAATACCCCAAACGATCGTAAAAAGCAAACGGAATACTTTAAGATAATTTTTCTGTAAAAGAATTTAAATTTTGCAAAAATCTTTCTTTTTTCAAAAAAAAATTTTCCGAACACAAGGAAAATAGATGAACTTTTTGGGGGCGAATTATCCAAAGGCGAAGCTAACCTCAAAAATTTCCTCCCGATTGTATTCGATTTTCCTTTTTCGTTTTCGTAAATTTAGAATTGTTGTGAATTGAAAAATTCTTTGAAATTACTTCCCAGGGGAATTGCAAGTGAACTCACCATATTTTCGCTAATTTCCTGGTCGAGATAAACAATTTATCGGTTAAAAATTGATCAGCGCTGAACCAGTGTAATCATATGGGGGCACGTGCCAAAGTGGAAAAGAAAAAGTTCTCTCAAAAGTTCGTCGACGAGCATTTCCGGTTGAATAATAAAATAAGTGAGTCAAGTGAACGTCCAAATAATACCGAATCTACCGAAAGATACCGAATTTAAGTCATTAATTAATTTAAAAAAACACGATTGCTATTTTATTCCATTTTTTCCTCCTTTGTCGATCGAAATTTGCAAAATTTCCAATCTCGAAAAAGAATGTTTTCCCTATTTTTTCAAGTCTGGAAAAGATAATTTTTATCCATTTGATGGATTTGATGTATTTTACGTATTTTATGTATTTTATGTATTTTATGTTTTTCTCGGTTTTTATCTTTTATTATCTTTTTATCTCTTTTAAATACCGTCAATCGCAGTGCGGTGCATCTTCTTTTTTTATCTAAAAAAACAGTTATTTTTGACACATCCAAGTATTTGCTGAAAATCGAAATCATTTTTATTGCCGCAAATATTTTTTTTATAACCCGCAAGGTATTTTTTGAGAAATAATTTCCATTTCCTGTATTTTGAACGCAATTGCAATTGCGGCAATTACGAAATACGAATATAAGATAAGTGCTTTATAACCTCAAAAATTTGACGTTTATTTGACGTTTGAATTTTTGAAAGCAAAACAATTCCAATATTGGGCGACTCTTTGAGATAATAAATAGATGTTAATTATTTTTACCGATCATACGTGTAATTTCGTGTTTTTTTCACAATTTCCTGGGGGAAAAATTCTACTTTTCGGCTAAATGGTTGTTATTATATAATATATTGTAAATATATATGCGGCTCGTAAAAATATTGTTACCTTGTGAATTCTACTTTCTATTTTCTTTTTTTTTACTTCTAGAATCGAGAGACAAAAAGTGACAAATTAAGGTGAATTTTTTTTAAAGTTATAAATTAGGAAAGTGCGGGGAAATTTTATTAATTATGTATGGAATGATGAATCGAAATTTGTCGGCATTGAAGACGACAAATTTTCAAAATGTTCGACTCGCTCATCACTCGTGAGTATAAATAAACAATCTTTTTATTATTATTATTATATTATTATAATTATTATTATTATTATTAATTATATTTTTATTATTATTATTATTATACAAAATGACAATTAAATATATTAATCGGTATTAAATAAATATTCCTTGAAGTAAAAAAATATTTTTTTGTTGTAAATTATCAAAATACTTTTAGATTTTTTTTATTTTCCAATTTTATCAATTTTAATTATTTTCATTGTTTTCTGATTATTATCTTTATTATTATCTTTATTATTTTCTTTATTATTTTCTTTACTACTTTTATTAATATTTTTATTAATATTTTTATTACTATTTTTATATTATAATAATTATATTACTGTACTTGATATTTATTTCTCTATTTTATTTCTATAATTTATTTTTCACTGTAAAAAAATTATTATGTATCGAAATTTTTAATCTTTATTATTATCTTCATTATTATTTTATTATTAATATTTTTATATTATAATAATTACATTATTATAGTTGATATTTATTTTTCTATTTTATTTTTATTATTTATTGTTTTACTGTAAAAAAAAAATTTATTATGGACCAAAAATTTGAATATTGATTAAATTAATTTAATTAAATTAAAAAATGAAATTAAATTAGTAATTTTAATAAATTTTAAAAATTAGAATTTCAACAGGTGTAAAATTTTGGTACTCGGAGGAGGAACGGGCGGATGTTCAATGGCGGCGAAATTATCGAAAAAATTCAACGAAAATTCATCTCAAGTGATAGTCGTCGATCCGGCCGAAGTATAAAAATTTTAATTCAGTAAAAGTTTTGTCAACTTCATTAAATTAATAGTAATTAAGTAAATAACAGCAAGAAAAAAAACTTAAAAGTAAATAAATATTTTATTTAAATTTGCAAATAAATTTAAATAAATATTTTATTTAAATGGAAATGAATTTAAATAACTATTTACTTTAAATTTGGAGATAAAATAAATATTTACTTTAAATGGAAATAAAATAAAATAAATATTTTATTTACATGGAAATGAAATGAAATGAAATCTTTTATTTCAATTTGGAAATAAATTTAAATAAATATTTAATTTAAATTTGGAAATAAGTTTAAATACATATTCACTTTAAATTTGGAAATAAGTTTAAATAAATATTTACTTTAAATTTGGAAATAAGTTTAAATAAATATTCACTTTAAATTTGGAAATAAGTTTAAATAAATATTCACTTTAAATTTGGAAATAAGTTTAAATAAACATTTAATTTAAATTTGGAAGTGAAATTAGGAAAATAATTAAATTAATAATATTAATTGAAACTATTAACTTGGATGAAACTGAATATATTTAGTAAATAAACAAATTTTTTTTCTTTTTTCAGTATCACTATTATCAGCCGTTTTTCACATTAGTCGGCGGCGGAATTGGAAACGTGAAAAAATGTCGACGAGAAATGAAAAATGTTCTGCCGAAGAAAGCCCAGTGGCTAAAGGATTGTGTCATGGAAATCGACGCGAAAAATAGCAAAATAGTCACGAAAAACGGCGACACTGTTCAATATGAGATTTTAATTGTTGCCCTTGGCCTCAAACTCAATTGGCAAGCTGTTGAGTAATTTATTACTTTTCATTTTTATATTTTTGTTAGGAAAAAAAGGGAAATTTTTCTATTTTTAGCCAAAAAAATAATTGAAATTCCTTTTTTTATCAAAAAAAAAATGGATTTTTCTTTTTTTTCCATAAAAAAATTGAATATTTCTTCTTATAGCCGAAAAATAAATTAAATTTCTTTTTTTAGCCGAAAAATAGATTAAATTTATTTTTTTAGCCGAAAAATAAATTAAATTTCTTTCTCTTTAGTCAAAAAATAAATGAAATTCCTTTTTCTTTAGCCGAAAAAATCTTTTTTTAGCTAAAAAATAATTGAAATTCCTTTTTTTTTAGCCGAAAAATATCGAAAATTTCTTCTTTTAGACAAAAAATAAATAAAATTCCCTTTTTTAGCTGAAAAAATAAATGAAATTCCCTTTTTTAGCCGAAAAAAGTCGAGAATTCCTTTTTTTAGACAAAAAATTGAATTTTTCTGTTTTTAGCAGAAAAATAATTGAATTTTTCTTTTTTTTTAGTCGAAAAATAATCGAAAATTTCTTCATTCAGGTCGACAAAAATTGAAATTACTTTTTCAGCTAAAAAAATTGAAATTATACTTTTTCTTTTAGCTAAAAAAGAATAGAAATGACTTTTTTTCATGATCACACGAAAAGAATAAATAATTTTTTTTCTATTTTCAAGATTCCCGGACTGGTTGAGAGTCTCGAAGATCCAAAATCAACGGTGTGCTCGATTTATAGTCCGGAAACGGTGCCAAAAGTTTTTGGTACAATTAAAAGGACAAATAGTGGAACGGCACATTTTACATATCCAAATACACCGATTAAATGTGCAGGAGCGCCGCAAAAAATAATGTATCTCGCCGAGGCTTACTGGCGAAAGGTTTAAATAATTTTCATTCTTTTCCTCATTTGTTTTTTTTTCTTTTTTATCTTTGTTTCTTTTTTTTTGTCTTTTGTTTATTTTTTTCCTTTTTTTTGTTGTTTTTTTTTTGCCTTTTTTTCTTTTTTGTCTTTCGTTTACTTTTTCCTTTTTTTGTCTTTTGTTTCTTTTTTGTCTTTTGTTTATTTTTTTCCTTTTTTGTCTTTCGTTTACTTTTTCCTTTTTTTGTCTTTTTTGTCTTTCGTTTATTTTTTCCCTTTTTTGTCTTTTTTTTCCTTTTTTATGATTATTATTTTCAAAAATTGCAAATTCTTTTCCCAGAATAATTTGAGGAACAATATTGAAGTTGTTTACAATACTTCACTGCCAGTGATATTCGGAGTGAAAAAATATGCCGACGCACTTTGGAAGGTGTGCGAAAATCGTGACGTCCGTGTTAATTTGACGACAAATTTAATTGAAGTGAGAGCCGATAAATGCGAGGCAGTTTTTCAAAGTCTCACGAAACCCGATGAGACGAGAGTGGAAAAGGTTCGTTCGAATCCAGAAAATTCTTCGCAGAAATTCAATCAATTATTTTCATAAGTTTCTTTATAAAAGTTAAATTATTTTCATGAATTTCTTTTTTAAAAAATCAATTATTTTCATAAATTTATCTACAAAAATTCAATTATTTTCATGAATTTCTTTTTTAAAAAATCAATTATTTTCATAAATTTCTCTACAAAAATTCAATTATTTTCATGAATTTCTTTATAAAAATTCAAATATTTTCATAAATTTTTCTTTATAAAAATTCAATTACTTTCATGAATTTCTTTATAAAAATTCAATTATTTTCATAAATTTCTCTATAAAAATTCAATTATTTTTATAAATAATTTCTCGAAGGAATTCAATTTTTTTTGATGGAATTTAATAAAAGTCATTAAAAAAATTCAATTATTTGCAAAAATCGAAATGTTTTTTGAATAAATATTAATATTTCTCTTGAATAATTCAATTATTTACAAAAATCGAAATGCTTTTTGAAGAAATATTAATATTTCTCTTAAATAATTCAGTTATTTGCAAAAAATTTTAATATTCTTGTAAAGATTATTTAAAAAAAAATTTTTTTTTGGTTTAGTTTTCACTGTTACACGTGACACCGCCAATGACGACACCGGATGTTCTCCGAAACAATCGCGATTTGACGAATGAAACGGGCTTTCTTCGAGTGAACGAGAAAACTCTTCGTCACGATAAATACGAAAATATTTTCGGTATTGGCGACTGCACAAATACGCCGAATTCAAAAACAATGGCTGCTGTTGGTAGGAGAAATTTCCCATTGAACTGCGAAAATTAATTCCTTTTCTACTTTCCTTATTTTCTTTCTTATTTGAAAAATTTGAAAAGTAGAAAATAAATAGAAATTTATTTATTTTTGCAAATTTTATTTATTCTCTACTTGCTCCTTTATTTTTCACTTTTCTATTAAAAATTTCCTATTTTTTCCCCCATTTTTTCTATTTATTCTATTTATTTATAAATATTTATATTTATAAATAAAATTATTTATATATATTTATATTTATTTATTTATATTTATTTATATTTATTTATTTATATTTATTTATTTATATTTATTTGTTTTATTTTTTATTTTATGATTTAAAAAAAAACACCTGAATAGGAATTTATTTTGATATATTTACTTAATTTTACTTGATAATGTTTTTTTAAAATTTTAAAAATTGCATAACATTGACAGCATCGCAGGTGAAGGTTTTGTATACAAATATCATGGATCATTTGGAGGGAAGAGAAATGTCCGATGTTTATGAAGGCTACGCGTCCTGTCCAATTGTTACTGGCAATGAAAATTGCATTCTCGCTGAATTTGACTATAAATTAAATCCCCGCGAGACATTTCCATATAATCAAGGACAGGAATCGCATTTGGCGTATTTATTGAAAAAAGACATTTTTCCCTTCGTCTACTGGAATTTGATGTTGAAGTAAGTAAACAAGAATTTTTTTTCTTATTCAAATTTATTAATTTACAGGCAAAAATCGATTTAAATATTAATTATGAAAAATTAATTTGCTCGCAAAATTCCTTTCTAGGCAAAAAATTGATATTTAAAACAATAACAATTTTTGTTTCCTATTCAAATTTATTAATTTACAGGCAAAAATTGATTTAAATATTAATTTTTTAAAATTAATTTGCAGGCAAAATTAATTTTTTTAGGAACATATTTAAATTATATTCGAAACATTTATTAACTAAGAAAATTAATTTTCTAGGAAAAAAATATATTTAAATTATATACGAAAAGTTTATTTACCAAAAAAATTTATTTTTCTATAAAAAAAAATTTATTTAAATTATAGACCAAAAATTTTATTTACCAAAAAAATTTATTTTTTCTAGAAAAAAAATTTACTTCCATATTTTAATAAAAATCAGTATTTTAATAGCTTTAGCTATTAAAATACTGATTTTTATGAAAAGAATTTATTTTAATTAGAAAAACAATCTTTTTGTATAAAATCAAAAACTGTGTTAATTAAAGAATTAAAATATTCTGTTTTTGAAATAATTATTTCAAAAACACAAAATTTGAAAAAATTAAAAAATTTTCGCAAAAAAAAATACTCTAATGGAAATTAATTTGTTTTCAGCGGTCACTGGCATGGACCTGAGGTGTTCAGAAAAATTTTCCATCCTCTCACTAAGTAGCGAGGAAAAAAAAATTCATTGTGGAATTTACGATGAAGAGGAAAAAATTATTTTTCTCTCGATACTCACACGATTGGCGAAATTGAAGTTTTTTTTGGGGGAATTTTGTTTATTATTCGAGAGAAAGTCAAGTTTTAGGAGTGAAAAATAATTTCAAATTCGAAATTATTGGGAGCATCGGTTCAGAGAGTTAGAAAAAGTCTTCTTTTAATTCTCCAAGTATTTTGATATTTTTTTTTATAAATTGGGTGGAATTTTGTTTTGCATAGATTTTGAAAGAAAATTTTTGGGAAAATTTATTTTTTATAGAAATATTTGTTATAGTTTTTTTGTTTAAATTTTTTTTATTAATTTATACTTTGAATTTATTATAATTTACACTTTAAATTTATAGAATTTACACTTTAAATTTATAGAATTTACACTTTAAATTTATAGAATTTACACTTTAAATTTATAAAATTTATACAATTTGCACTTTAAGTTTATAAAATTTACACTTTAAATTTATAAAATTTACACTTTAAATTTATACAATTTACACTTTAAATTTATAGAATTTACACTTTAAATTTTTTATAATTTACATTTTAAATTTACAAACAAAATTTCTTTGTTTTTGGCATAACTATAAAATTTGTTTAAAAATTTACAAAATTTAGTTTTTAAGACTCACTGAATTAATTTTATTTTGGTAAAATTCTCAAATATTTATCGATTTGTAAAAATATTGTATAAAGTTTTCTTCTTTCTTTTGTACAAATTTAATATTTTTTTTGTTTGTAAATTATTCTTATTGTAAAATAAACAATAAATAAATAAACAATACAATTGTCTAAAATTATTAAATTTTCTATTTTTAAATTCAAAATTTCAATTTTTAATCTTCAGTTTTCAATTTTTAAATATAAATTTTCAACTCGGGAGTAAAGTTTCAATTTTTAATCTCAAATTTTCAATTTTTAATCTTTATTTTTTAATTTTTAAACTTAAATTTTTAAGTCGGGAGTAAAGTTTCAATTTTTAATCTCAAATTTTCAATTCCGGATTAAATTTTCTATTTTTAGATTCAAATTTTCAATTCGGAATTAAATTTTCTATTTTTAAATTGAAATTTTCAATTTTCAAAGTTTTGTTTTTCATTTTTAAATATAATTTTTCAATTTAAAATTCTAATTCCAAATTTTTTAAACTTCAGTTTTAGATTTTCAAATATTAATTTTCAATTCAGAATTAAATTGTCAATTTTCAATTCAGAATTAAATTTTCAAATACAAAATCAAAAATTTTTAAACTTTTCTTTTTTACTGTTAACATAAATTTTCAATTAGGAAATAAAAATGGAAATAGAGTAAAAAACTAAAAAATTTAAACTAAATTATAAATCGAATAAAAATATCAGAAAATTCGAAAATTAAAATTTAAAATTACAAATCGAAGGTAAAAATTAAAAAACAAATTGAAACTAAAATACGAATCGAATTAAGAAGTAAGTAAAGTACAGGGAGAAAATTAAAATAACCCTTTCTTTCTTTTTTTTCGATCATTTTTTATTTTCTGTATAATACTGTGATATGTTTACATCAATGTTATTATGATGAAATGTAACGTGATGCTGGTTTTCTCTAATCTAAAAATTTCGATTGTTAACAAAAAAAAGTTAACCGTCTCCTCGACAGTTGAAAATTATTACAATTACTTCTATTATGTTTTGTTTTTTTTTCCTTTTAATATTTTTATAATAATATGAGTCTGGTTACAAGTATAACTTCGTTTTTTGCGACGACGTCGTTATCGAGTAATAACAGTGATATGTGTTCTGTCTCTAACGATAAAACTATAATAATATATAAATGTATCGAGTGAATTTTTTTTTATTTCTCTCTCGTTTATCTCTCGTTATTTCCAAACGTTTTTCTTTTCAAACGCATTTCTTTTTTAAACGTTTTCTTCTCCAATTTTTACAATTTTTATTTTCATTTTTGTATTTTCTATTTTTTATTCCCATTTTTTTAAATTTCCATTCTCATTTCCATTTTTTTTAAATTCCATTTTTATTCCCATTTTTTAAAATTCCATTTTTATTTCCATTTTTTTAAATTTCAGTTTTATTTCCATTTAATAAATTTCTATTTTCAATATTTCAATTTTTACATTTCTATTTTCAATATTTCAATTTTTTTACATTTGAAATTTTCAATATTTCAATTTTTTAGATTTTTATTTTCAATATTTCCAATTTAATCTAATATTCTCAATTTTTTCTTTAATTTTCGTTTATAAATTAAACAAATTTTTGTTTTCTTCCATTTTTCTTTCGCTCCAAAGAGAAAATAATTTTTGTAAAATTGAATTCAATTTATTTTTGGTTAGAAACGAAATTGTAATTTTTTTCTAAGTAAATTAAATTTTTATAAATTTGATTCAATTTTTTTTCAATTGAATTGAATTTGAATTTTTCTCATTTTGTTTATTTTTCCAATAGAATTAAAATAAATTGAATTTTTTTCAATGAAATTAAAATAAATTGATTTTTTTCAATTAAATTGAAATAAATTGATTTTTTTTCAATTAAATTGTAATAAATTGATTTTTTCAATTTAATTGAAAGAAAATTGAATTTTTTTCAATTAAATGGAAATAAATTAATTTTTTGTTTCAATTAAATTGAAATAAATTGATTTTTTTCAATTAAATCGAATGGAATTTGAATTTTTTTCACTTTCTTTATTATTTTTTCATTTGAATTGAAATAAATTGAATTTTTTTCAATTAAATTGAAATAAATTGAATTTTTTCAATTAAATTGAAATAAATTGAATTTTTTCAATTTAATTTGAAAAAAATTCTATTTTTTGCAATTAAATTGAAATAAATTGATTTTTTTCCCATCAAATTGAAATAAATTGAATTTTTTTTCAATTACACTGAATTGAATTAATTTTTTCAATTAAATCGAATCGAATTCGATTTTTTTTCTCTTTCTTTATTATTTTTCAAATTCAATTGAAACAAATTAAATTCTTTTTCCCTTTTTTCATTGAATTTCTTTTTTAATTAAATTAAATTGAATTTATTTTTCCCTTTGCAAATTGCGAATAATTAAAAAAAATGCTTTAGAAACAACGAGAATAGAAACAATTACATCGCTTTCTTTTTTTTCATTTCTAAATTTTACTACATTTTTCTTTTTCTTTTTTTTTCTTTTCTTTTCTTTTCATTCTTTTTTTTTATATGGACAGTCTATTGTTGGGATTAAGTGCGTCGATTATGGCCCTTTCTTATAGAAATGCGCTTTTACAAAAATTACACAACTAGTTTTACAATTTTTTTTGTTATTTTTGTTTTCATGATAAATATATATTTATATATTTATATATAACATTTTTGCTGTAACAGAAAAAAAATGTAGCATTTCCTTTCTTCTTTTTTTTTTTATTTTTTTATTTAAATTTCATTCCCCCACGGGAATCATTATTTTTCCGAGTAGATTTTCAATCTACAAATATTAAATCATAAGGAGACGATTTTTGGAAAATTTTTCTCTTCCCTTCAAAATTGTAAATAGGGAAAAAAAATTTTGTATTCACTCACATTTTTTCTTTCTTTTTTGTAATTATTAATTTCGTTTGGGAAAAATAATTATTATTTCTCTCTAAGAAGTTTGGATCGAAACTGTTTTATTTTTATCGAGAAAAGTAATAATTTTATCAAATTCTTTTTTATTTTTATCGAAAAAAGTAATAAGTTTATCGAATTTTTTCTATTTTTATCGAGAAAAATAATTATTTCTCGGCAACATTTTTAATTTTATCGGGAAAAACATGAATTTTTACGGTAAAGAAAATTTTATCGAAATTCTTTTATTTTTATCGGAGAAAAATAATTTTTTTTTCGGCAAAAATTTTATTTTTATCGAGAAAAATCAATTTTTCGCATATAAAATTTTATTTTTATCGAGAAAAATCAATTTTTCGCACATAAAATTTTATTTTCATCGAGAAAAATAACAATTTTCCTTCTAAAAATAAAATTTTATCGATGAACAGTTTTTTGCTATTTTCATAAATATGTGAAGAGAAATTTTTTTTCGATATCGCAAAAATCTTTACAAAAATGAGAAAAGAAAAAAATTTCCCAAAACAATCGTTTCCCGTTTTTTGTTTTCTTCTTAAAAAATATTAAATGGCAAATTAATATTGTAATTACAGTAAAAATCTACAAATTCGCGAATTTGACTTAATAATAATAATTTTCTTTCATATTTAATAATGAAAAAAAAATTCTTTCGATGGATAAATAATGAATTAAAAATAAATTTGTATATTCTCTCAAAAATGAAATATACAAAGGTTAATAATTAATTTGTAAATTACAATTAAATCTATGTACATGTACACGTAATGCAAATAATGCAATAGGGGTAGTTTTTTTTAAATCGTTTCCTACCCGAGCTGCCTCTACTCACACACATCCAAACACTGTGCTCTCCACTTAATTCAGATACTTCATATCTTTTTTTTGTTTTATTTATTTATACGAAAGACGCTCACTTATTCAATGCTGTGGATGAAGTTGAAAATGAATTAATGAATTAATGAATTCTTGGATATTCGTGTGAAATATTCCGGTTGTTTTTAGTTACGAATTTGTAAAAAATGTTTTTGTCGGTAAAACAAAATTTTTATAGGTAAAAATAAAACATTTTTAGTGGGAAAAAAATTTTTCTCCTCTTCGACCAGAAGAGTAGAATTTTTTCCCTTTTTTTGTTTTGAAAAAATTCCCTCGGTATAAAGGTAGCAAATTTCGTATTTTTTTTAAAAATTGAACTGAACAGTCTTTGGCTCGACTATACAAAGTTGAACACTTTCGATATACGAAAAAAATTCGCAGGAGATCAGTGTTTTTTTTCCATTTTTTTTTGTTTTTGTAAACAAATACAAAAAAAAATATCTCAAAATACGAGATTTTTTGTAAAAATCGTCAGTCATTAGAAAATATATATATAAATATTTATATGTATAGAATAAATTAATCGTAAGAACGTTTTTTTTACAATCTATATACAAATGATAAAAAAATAACTAAACATTAAAAGTTGTAAAAAGAAAATTACATGCAAAATTATCAGTTTTTTCTAAATTGATGAATTGAAAAAAAAGAAAATTAGATAATAAAAAAAATAGAATTGGAAGAAATAGAAAAAAATACAAGGGTGAATTCTTGTAAAATTTTGAAGTGGTTTTTTTTTTTGGAAAATGAAAAGAAAAAATGTAACGGGAAGATGTCGCGTATAAAAATCATTCATACTTTTTCGATTACAATAAACAGTCATACCGTGAATTTTATCAGTTTTTTTTTAAACAGTTTTCCCGCGTGTGTTCTATTTTTTTATTTCTCTTTCTCTCTCTCTCACCATTTTTTGTTGTTATTTTGTCCGTTTTTTGTTTTTTTCTTTTGCACAGTAAACTGTGTGTGGATGGAAAGGGAAATGCTTTTCATTTCCTAGAGAACAACATCGGGTAGGGAGCAATGCCACTAGGCAAGTTGCATCCCACTTCTTCCGCCGTGATGACCCACGCCAATCATTGAACCACCGCCGGTTATATCGTCGCGAACTATTTTCCTCTCCTTGTAATAAATTTCCTCGCTCTCCTTGTCGCAGAGCAATAAGAGCGCGCCGCCAAAGAGGAAAATCGCCGCTCCCCATCCAACGCCGTAGGCCCAACCAAATTCCCAAATTGGTCGATTTCCTATAAAAAAAAAAATTACAAAATTTTTTATTTTCAAATATAAATTTTTCAAAATAATTTCATGGTCAAAATTTCAAAAATTCAACTATAGTACAAAATTAATCACTACTGTTCATATTTTAAAAAATTTAATAAATTTTCACAAAAGAAATTACTAATTTCCTAAAAAGTTAGTTAATAAATCCTTCTAAACAATTCAATCATTTTTTTAATCAATTTTAACAAAATTTCACGAATGAATTCAATAATTTTCTAAAAAGTTAGTTAATAAATCCTTCTAAACAATTCAATCATTTTTTTAAAATCAATTTTAACAAAATTTCACGAATGAATTCAATAATTTTCTAAAAAGTTAGTTAATAAATCCTTCTAAACAATTCAATCATTTTTAAAATCAATTTTAACAAAATTTCACAAAAGAAATCAATAATTTTCTAAAACTTTAATAAATCCTTCGAAAAAATTCAATTATTTTTTCAATTAGTAAAATCTTTACAAAAAATCAATTATTTTTAAAAACAATTTTAAATGAATCGAAGGGATTAAATTTTAAGAAATATTTTTAACACACTTCGAAAAAATTCAATTGTTTTCTAAAATTTTAATTCTAAATTTATAAATAGTAAAATTCTTTGCAGGAATTCAATTATTTTCAAAACAATTTTAATTAAATTCCTAGGACGAATTCAAATATCCTTTTAAATATTTTCATAACATTCATTTATTTTCTAAAATTTTAAATAAATACTTCGAAACAATTGAATTATTTTTATAAATACAACAATTGAAGGAATTAAAATTATTTTTAATCCAATTTAAATAAAATTACACGAAACAATTTAATTATTTTCGAAAAATTTCCATAAAATTTAATTTCAACAAGAATTTTTAAATTCTTTAAAAATAATTGAATTACTGTCAAAATATTTATAGAAAAGAAAAAAAATCATTATTTTTAATTATTTCTATAAAATTCTTCATAAGAATTCTTCACAATTTAATTATTTCTCAAAATTTGAATATAAATTCTTCGAAACATTTCAATTATTTTAAAATAGTAAAAATCTTTGCAATAATTGATTTATGTTTATAAATAGTAAAATCCTTTGCAGAAATTTAATTATTTTCAAAACAAAATTTTAATAGAATTTTTCGAAAGAATTTTAATCGTCAAATATTAACATAAAATTCATTTTTTTCCAAAATTTTTTATAAATTCTTCGGAACAATTCAATTATTTTTTATAAATAGTAATAAAATTCTTCGCAAGAATTCAATTATTTTTAATACAATTTTAATAAAATTCAAAGAAATTCTTCAAAAAGACTTCAATTAGGATTTTTAAAGTTTTATTAAAATTCTTCCCGACAATTTAGTAACATTTTCAGAAAGAATTCTATTATATTATCAAATTTTTTGATGAAATTTTTTGCAATAATTCCATGATTTTCAATAAATTAAATTAAAAATTGAATATATTTGAAAAGAATGAAAAATTGAAAATTTGAAAACAATTCAATTCATTGAAACAATTCAATTATTTTGTTAAAGTCTTTGCAACCGTTCAATTTTCTTAAAAATAATTCGAAAAATGATTTAATCTCGAAAATAAAATTATTTCTATGAAATTTTCACAAATATTTATTTTTAAAATTAAATTATTTTCTGCAAAATTTTTTAAGATAAAAGAATTGTATTCTCGTAAAATATTAAATTACATATTTTTGACATTGAAAATTAAAAAATAACAATTTGTTCCTATAAATTTTACGTTAATTTTATAATAAAATTTCACTGAAGAATTTAGTAAATTTTTTTTTCTATTTTTCAAAAAAATTCAATTTTTTACTAAAATTTTAATAAATTCTTCGAAAAAATTCAATTATATTTATAAATATAGTAAAATTCTAGGCAAAAATTCAATATTTTTTAAAAACTTTAATAAACTTTTTCGCTGGAATTCAATTCTTTAAAATACATTTTTAGTAAAATTTCTCAAATTAATTAATTTAGTTTTAATAAAAATTGAGTCAAATTTCTTAAAAACAATTAAATTTTTTATACGAATTTAATGAAATTCTTGGCAAAAATTCAATAATTTTGATAAATTTTTTATTAAATTCTTCATGAGAATTGAAATATTTTCAATATACGTTTAGAAAAATTCCTCACTCGAATTGAATTATTTTATACAATTTTAACGAAATTTCATTAAAGAATTTCTGAAAATTTGAAACAATTTATTATTAAAATTCAAGTATTTATACTTTCTCAAGTATATTAAATTTATTATTAAAATTAAATTATTATTTTCATTTATGAAAGTTTAAAACAATTTATTATTAAAATTCAAGTATTTTCAATAATTTTCAATAATATTCGCAGGAATTCAAAATGGTTTATGAAAATTTGAAACAATTAATTTTTTTAAATTCAATTATCTTCATAAAAATACTAAAATTATTCCCACGAATTCAATCATTTTAAATAAAATTTCACACAAATAGATTTCATTTTTCGAAAGAATTAAATTATCAATTATAATAATAATATAATTGGAAAAAAGTGTTTCATTACCATAATTTAATTCTGCTGCAAAGCAAACGGGATAAATGACCAATGCAATCAGCAATGACAAGACTGTGAACAGAAGAGAAATAAAAATTTAATTGACAAATTTACTATTTGTGTGTGTTTAAAAAAAAAAGAAAAAAAGAGAAAAATACTCACAGGCAACTCCCATGCAGAATACTGCGAATCTGTAATATTTATGTTTTCTGCGATGATCCTGTGTTCGTAGACCGAATCCTGTTAAAACAGTGGCCACAATGTCGGCGAGAATGCAAACAATACACAGTGCCGCGGCGGCTCTAATATATTCTGAAAAGGGAACAGAGAAAATTCTTTTTTCAAAACGCTGTTAAATGAAAATTTATTTATTTATTTTCGAAGCAGAATGACAACAAAAATAATAATAATAATGATAATAACAGAAAAAAATTAAAGAAAAATTATTAATACTAAAATAATTAAAATAGAAAAAAAGGAAATAGAAAAATAAGAAAAATAGGAAAATAATAAAAATAGAAAAAAAGAAAAATAGGAAAATAATAAAATAAAAAAAAAGAAAATAAGAAAAATAGAAAAAAAGAAAATAATAAAAATGTAAATAGAAAAATAATAAAAATAGAAAAAAAGGAAATAGAAAAATAATAAAAATAGAAAAAAAGAAAACAAGAAAAATAGAGAAAAAGGAAATAGGAAAATAATAAAAATAGAACAATGGAAATAGAAAAATAATAAAAATAGAAAAAGAGAAAATAAGAAAAATAGAAAAAAATGAATTAGGAAAATAATAAAAAAAGAAAATTCTAATAGTGGAAAGTAAAAAAAGAATAAATGGATTTTTTTTTGATAATTCTTACCAACGTCTCGAGCTTGATAGCAACCGGGAGCATCTTGAATGTTAAACGGAAGTGGAGTCTGTGCTCCTTCCTCGATGCAGTGCTCGAAGAGTCCCTGTCGCCATCCTGAGGCCATGAGCCAATCGGTCGACGCCAGGCCCATTATCATCAGCAGAACCACAATCACTCCGCATATGAAGGCGATCACCTACGAAATTCCATTAAATTGTCAATAACAATTGTCAATAAATTCAAAATTAATAATAATAATTTAATATTACATCAGCATAATTCTTATTTTTAATTCTCAATAAAAAAAAACGAAATATTAACTAAATTCAATAAATATTAATTTTTTCCATTTAGTATTAAATAAATAAATAAATAAATAATAATAAATATTAACTTAATTCAATAAATATTTATTTTTTCCATTTAATATTAAATAAATAAATAATAACAATAATAAATATTAACTTAATTCAATAAATATTTATTTTTGTCATTCAATATTAAATAATATTTTCGATAAAAGAAACAAAAAAAAAAAATTCTAACAAAAAAGACACAATTTGTTCATAAAAATTTTATGTCAATTTTAAAATTAAATTTCACTGAAGAATTCGGTAAAAATTTTTTCTATTTTCCAGAATATTTCATTTATTTTCCAAACATTCAAATAAATTCTTGGAAGCAATTCAATATTATTTTCCAAAACAAAAATTGTAAAATTCTTCGCTAAGGTTTAAATTGTTTCTATAAATAATATAAAATAAATAAATAAATAATAAATAATTTATATTTCTAAAAATAATAAAATTCACAGGCGAATTCAATTATTTTTAATACATTTTTAATAAAAATTCATAAAAGAATTCATTTCTTCTTAATTTTTTTCGAAAAAATTCAATAACTTTTTTTAAATTTTAATAAAAATGTAAAAAAAATTTGAATTATTTTGAAACAAATTTCACGAAATAATTCAATTTTTTTGTCTTAATTCAGTTATAAAAAATTTCAAAAAAATTCAATTTTTTACCAAAATTTTAATAAATTCTCCCAAAAAAATTCAATTATTATAAAATTTATATAAACATAAAAAAGTAAAATTCTTGGCAAAAAATCAATATTTTTTTAAAGCTTTAATAAAATTCTTCCCACAGGAATTCAATTATTTAAAATACAGTTTTAGTAAAATTTCTTAAATTAATTTTAATCAATTAAATTATTTATAAAAATTACATAAAATTCATAACCAAAAATTCAATTATTTCGAGAAATTTTTTATTAAATTCTTTATGAGAATTGAAATATTTACAAGTTTTTATTTATTTATTTATTTATAATAAAATAATAAGTTTAATAACTGGAAATAAAAATTTGAAGTTGAAAAACCAAAAACGTATTTTATCAAAAAAGCCAAAAACTAGTAGTTTAACAATAAAACGAAACTAAAAATGCAGTAATTTAACTAATGGAAACTCAAAATTGAAATTAAAGTAAAAAACATTAAAAATAGTAAATTTTAACTACAAAACAAAGTAGAAATAATTTTTTAACTCAAAATAACTAAAAATATTTTAATCAAAAGTTAAAAATTATTATTTTTGTAAGTAAAAAAAAAGTAAATTTATAACTAAAGGAAAATATGAACAAAATAAAATAGTATTTAAAAAAAACTAAAAATAACATTATATTTAAAAAAAACTGATAGTAATTATTTTACTAAAAAACAAAAAAATTTAATAAAAATATTATTTTATTAACTCAAAGAATTTTAATAAAAATATTATTTTAACTCAAATTTTAATAAAAATATTATTTTGTTAACTCAAAAAATGTTAATAAAAATATTATTTTATTAACTCAAAAAATGTTAATAAAAATATTATTTTATTAACTCAAAAACACTTTTTTTTAAACAATAATTCGAAATAATAAATCAAATAATAAACACTTGCCAAATAAAAATTCCCCCTTCATCACACAGAGAATAAAAAAAAATCCTTCCTGTCAAAAATAGCAGAAAAAAAACCCAGTAGAAAATAAATTCACAAAAAAAAAACAACGATAGAAAAAAAGAACGAAACTTCAAAAAATAAAATTCAAAAAGAACAATTTTTCTACCTGGGCGATCTCATTATCACCCATGTGATCATCAGCCACCGTATACATGATCATTTTCATCGAGAAAAATTAAAAAAAAAAAAGCCAGGCGTTTCAATAATTTTCACTCTCCACCTCGCAGCGAATTATCCGCGACAATAAAATCCCGCGATTCGAATAGAAAAAAATTGCATCAACTCTTTCGTCGACAAATCCCCTCAAACATTGTGTTTCTTCGTGAAAACACAATTTTTCCCGCACGAAAACTACAAGAGAGAAAAATTCCCAATATCCCAATTGCAAAGATAGTGAATTTTCACAATTAAGGCTCGATTTGCGCAAAATAGAAGAAAAAGATGGAGATATAGAGAAAAAGGTAGAGAAATAGAGAAAAAGATAGAGAGAGAAAGAGAGACAGAGCAGAAAAAAGGCAAGTCCCTCTTAATTTGTTTTTTTCCCTTCCTTTCCAATTTTTCCCTCTATAATTTCTCGTGTTCACTTTTGACGCGCGACAATGACGATTAACAAAAATCGTTCTCGACCCGAATTAAGTTTTCTTTTTTTCGTCGATAATAAAAGCACAAATTTCTTCACTGTGGAGAATATAAATTTTTTTTTATAAAATGACTAAATTTATCCTAGTTTTTCTCGCTTGTAAAAAGATTACGCGGCCATATTCAACACTAGTTTTTGGTCATTGAAAATGAGATTTTCAATAGAGAGGAAGAGGATATGAGAGAGGAGAGAGCACACGACTGACGGGGGATGAAAATGAAATTTTTTTTTCGCGAGGGTCATCTATCGGTTAGTGTTTCAAAGTGCGCGGAGGGAGAAAGAGAGGGAAAATTTTCTATATCCTTTGTCGATATCAAAAACGTTTCTCATGCCGTGGGGGGTAATATTGATTATTTTCTCCACCTCCCCCTCCCTGCGAGAGTTCTCCCCTCCCCCACTATTTCCCCCGCTTACTATTTTAAAAATACCTTTTTTGAAATTTTTTATTTCCTTTTTTTAATCAAAATTGGAATTTTTAGTTTTGTTCTTCTTTTAGTTATTTACTCAAGAAAGAAAATCTATGAAATTTGTTTATTTATTTATCCACTCACTATTTTAAAAATACCTTTTTTGCCATTTTTTTCTTTCCTTTTCAATCAAAATTGGAATTTTCAATTTCCCCTTTTTTTATTTATTCAAGAAAGAAAACTATTAAAATTTGTCTATTTATTAATTATTTGATTGTTACTGTTACTTAATTAGTTAAGTTTTCCTTTTTTACTGTTTTTCATTAATAAAAATTCTTCTCTTCTCGAGATGGGATTCGAACCCTGGACCCTAAGTAACGAACGCGGCGCCTTACGCCCCACAGCTAACGCGACTTTTCCTTCTCAGTTTTTTATAAGTTAGAAAAATGTATGTTTATCGACCTTTTATTTATTTCTTTTGTTACATTTCGACTTTTAATATAAAAAGAAACGTAACTATTCAGTTATTTGCTTATTTTCTTTAACTATTTGTTTATTCAATTAGTTTAATTATTTATTCGAGTTTATTACTCACCTTCAAAGGCCTTGTGATTGTGACTGTTTCTATTACCGTTGTCTGGGACATTTTTCAAAGGACTAACTGAAAAGAGACAAACAATTTATAAAAAAAAATGAGGGGAAAATCATGAAAAATGGAAATTAAAAATCTTAGTAGAGAAAATAATTAGAAATCATTTTTAAATAGACTCATAATGGTAAAAATAATAATAATATTAACAATAGAAATAATAATAATAAAAATAATAATAGTAATAAAAATTAATTTAAAATAATAATAATAATAATAATAGAAATATTAATAATAATAATAATAATAATAATAGTAAAAATAATAGTAGCAAAAATCAATTAAAAATAATAATAATAATAATAATAATAATAACAACAACAAAAATAAATAATTCAAATAAAAAAGTAGAACAAATTAGAAAAGGATAAAAATAGCAATAAAAAATAATAGAAACAGGAATTTAGAGAAAATATTGTTGATGAGAGTTAATAATAATAATAATAATAATAACAACAATAAAAACAATGAAATAGAAAAGTAAGAAAACAAAGATGAGAGTAAAAACGTTGATAATAATAAAAAATGGTAGAAAGAAAAATGTAAATGAGTAAATAATAAAAAAAAGTAAAATAAGAAAAACTTATTGCAGAGAAGAATAAGAATATTATTTGTGCAACCCCTGCTGGAAAAGAGCTACTTTCCTTTGACATAAATGCAGCAGAAAGTGGTCAATTTCTGCACATTTAAAAGTGTGCAGGAAAGTGTACTTTCCCGCACACTTTTGATAAAGTGTGCAGGAAAGTATACTTTCCTGCACACTTTTTTGTAAACAGTATAATATACACTATAATCAACATAAAACTATATTTATTGATTAGAAATGTATAAAAATAACTTTTTTCGGTAAACAGGTGTTGCACAAAGTACTGTGTGCAACACGTACGAAAGAAGATTTTCCGACTTCGTGCAAATTGCTGCCCTCGCTTCGCTCGGAGCAGCAAACTTTGCACTCGTCGGAAAACAGCTTCTTTCTGTACTTGATGCACAATATACTATTATTAATAATCATAAACCGAAAAGAATTCAAAAACTAAAGAAAAAAAGTGTTGAAATTCCAATACGATGAGAGCAGTGATTGAAATAATAATATTTATTAATGACGCATACTTTACACATTATTCTCATATTTTATATATATATATATATAAATTGAAAACTTCTCCACAAAATAATCTTATCAAAAAGTATAAAAATTACGAAATGTTATTTTACAACACTTCATATTTCCTCGGTGAAAGTTCCATATTTTTTCCCCCTCCAACAGAAAAATTAATTTTCAATTTCATATAAAAACATCTACATTATAAAGAAATAAAAAAAAATTCACAAATCTTCCTTGTTGACATATTTTTATCTCACACAATGTAGTTTAAAAAAACGAATTCGTTTAAAAAAAAAGCAAATTTTGTTAAACAAAAAACACACTTACAATGGAAAAATAAACAAAAGCACTTTCTCTCTCTCTTCCTCGTCTTCTTCTTCTTCTTCTTCTTCGTTTTTGACACACTGTAATTTTATTTGTCGCACTTTAAAAAATGTCTCGAGAAACACATTTGTCGAGGTTATGACTCTTTATAGGCCATTGTTCGTTTAATGATTGTTAATTGAAACTAATTGGTAAATGAAAGGTAGCGATCTTTCATGGACCAATTTACATGAATCATGAACTTTGTATTTATAGTTTTGTTCTAATGAAAAAAAAAGAGAATGACGTCAATATTTCCATTCGAGATTTCTCCAAATGGAACACAAGGAACACAAGTGACGCCGAAATGAAGTACGAAGGGCATGAAGTATTTTTTCATGTAGAGTGGAATTAGGTTGGTAGTATTTTGCCTAAAGGTCGACGCACAATGGCGCTTGTTCGCGAAACTATTGTGCGTTGACCTTGAGGCTTTTTTTTCTCTTCCGCGCGGGAATTTTTCCTCTACATTTTCTTATCTTTTTCCCTTTTTCCAAAAACGAAAATAATAATAATAATAAATAATCAAAAATAAAATTGAGGCGGTCGACCTACCCAACCCTGCGGTCGCTCGAGACGAAACGGATAAAGTAGATGACGGTCGGTAATACAGAAACCTGTAACTTGATAAATTCGATTTCCTAGTTTTCCTCACACATGTGCTGCTTTGACATTTGTATTCGCTAGAAAATAATTTATTGACAAAAAGCAGAAAAGCTTTTTTCCTCCCTTTATACGCAATATTCAAATTTTCTCCTCCCCTTTTAAACTCACGAAAAATTGTTTCATAACTTTAAGGTTATGTTTTCCGACTAGATTCACTTTTACATTTTTCCCCCCAATTTTCTGTTCCTTATTGGCTCTTAACTCTTGGATTTTTCGATTTTATTTTTTGTAAAATAAATTCTATAAATATAAAATCTATTTTTGCTATTAGAAAATAAAGTCGAAAAAAAATTAATAGGTAATTATAGGAAGAAGGTGAATTTTTAAGTCGATAAAATTGAATTTTTCGAAAAGTATTTGTAAAGTAAAGTATTTGTATTTTGTTTTTATTGCAACATATTTTTGACACTTGTGTTGCTTATGTGTTTTGCTTGTGTTACTTGTGTTTATATATATACATATATAGAGAGAGTTACATATTTGTATTATTATAAAAAGCCTCGTGACAGTGAGTGAAAATAAATCACCTTGTGGCTATTCTTTTGTACATATTTTTCTCGATCAGATTTCCACCTGATTTTCAAACGGTGAGTGTTGAATGACATTGTTCTTTTTTGTTAAAAATAATTTTTTGTTCGTGAATATCGAAATTTTATTTCTGTGCTTATTAATAGTTTGTGTACTTGGTCACTTTTATGTAATTAGTGGGAAAATATTGTCATTTCTTTCGAGGTTTATTTTTTCTTTTTCACTTTTCTTGCTTATTATTATTAATTACTTTTATTTTCGGAAATTTTATCATTTAATTCCTTGGGAAAAATTTACTATATTTATTGACAAAATTAAATTCTTACGAAGAATTTAAAAATAATTTTTTCTATTTTTATAAACAACATTTTTCTTACTCTCATAAATTATAATTATTATTTCTATTATTATTACTATTATTATTATTATATTATTATTTTTTTTTCCATTTGATTATTATTATTGTTATTATTATTAATATTTTCATTATTTTCTTTTTTACTTTTTTTATTATTAAAATTTTAATTGTTAATATTTTTATTTTTTCTTATTTTTTATTTCTTTATTATTATTTTTTTTTATTTTATTGTTATAATTATTTTACTGATTTTCTGATTTAAAATTTTAATTTCAATATTTTTATTATTTTACTATTATTATTATTAATATTTTTATTTTCTTTTTCACTTTTTTTTATTTATTTTTTATTCTTATAATTATTATTCTTATTAAAATTTTAATTGTAAATATTTTTATTTTTTTCTTATTTTTCATTTCTTTATTATTATTATTATAATTATTTTTTTATTTTATTGTTATAATTATTTTTCTTATTAAAATTTTTAATTTTAATATTTTTATTATTTTTTTATTTGATTATTATTTTTTTATTATTATTATTATTATTAATATTTTCATTATTTTCTTTTTTACTTTTTTTCTTTATTTTTTATTCTTATAATTATTATTCTTTTTAAAATGTTTATTGATAGTATTTTTATTTTTTCTTATTTTTCATTTCTTTATCATTATTATTATTATAATTATTATTATTATTATTATTATTATTATTTTATTTTAATGTTATAATTATTTTTCTTATTAAAATTTTTAATTTCAATATTTTTATTATTTTTTTATTTCATTATTATTCTTGTTATTCTTATTATTAATATTTCCATTATTTTCTTTTTTATTACTTTTTTTTATTCTTATAATTATTATATTTATTAAAATTTTTATTGTTAATATTTTAACAATTTTTTTTTAATTTTTAATTTTGTTTTGTTTTTTATTTATTTTTTTTTGTTTTGTTTTTATTATTTTCTTCTTTTTCATTTGTTTATTATTATTATTATTATTAATATTATTATTATTATTATTGTTATTATTATTGTTACTAATTTTTAATAAATTTCGTCAAAATAAATACAAAACCGAATTTTTTTGGTATAAAATATCGAGAGAAAAAATTCAGAACTGAATAAATTTCATAAATTTAAAAGAGACGAAGTAATTTTTTTTTCATTAAATTAAAAAAAAATCTTTTTGATTCTATTTTTTTTTTGTTTTTTTAGAAAGAATGGCAGCATTTTTCGTGAAGAGAACATTGAATGCAAATCAATTATTCGGATGTTCACGCTCGTCACTATTGCCAATAACGGTGCAATGTTGCGCCTATGGTGGAGAAATGGTGAATGGCCCGATAGTAAAGCAACTCGAGGATAAAGTGTCGAGAGGCGAATTAATGAGCGACGAACATCAGAGAAAAGTTGTCGACGAATTGGAGAGAATTTATCGTCAAGTGGAAAATTATGAGCCGCCACTGAGAACGGGATTATTTTCCAAATGGATAATGGGCAAGGGGAATAAGAAAAAGAAAAAAACACCCAAAGGACTGTATATCTATGGAGCAGTGGGTGGAGGTAAAACAATGTTGATGGACCTTTTCTATAATTGCTGTCAGGTATCTCAGTACGATTCACAAATCGAATCTCACCTGCAAAGTCAAAGAGAAAAATAAATTAATGAAAGAGAAATAAATAAATAAAAGAGAAAATAAATAAATGAAAGAAAAAAGAAATAAAGAAAAGGAAAAATTAAATAAAAAATAAATAAATAAATGAAAAAGAAACAAAAAAATTTTTAAATTACAAAGAAATTGAAAAATAACAATAAAATTGAAAAATTACAAAAAAAATTGAAAAATAACAAAAAAAATTGAAAAATTACAAAAAAAATTGAAAAATAACAAAAAAATTGAAGAAAATTGAAGAAAATTTGATGAAAAATTCAGTTTTAATAATTTAATTCAAGAGCCTCTTTCTTTTCTTTTTTAGAAAATTAGAATTCTAATTCTAAATTCTAATTCTAAATTCGAATTCTTTTTAGAATTTTTTTGTTATTTGGTGGCAAAAATGAAAAAGAAAAAATTTAGTTTCTGTTATTTTCGAACAATAATATAATAGAAAAAAATTTTCTTCCTGTTTTTTTTTTGCTATTTTGCAATAAAAGAAAAATAATCAAAATTTCCTTTCCGTTTTCTTTTTTACGGAAAAAGAAGACGAAAAATATTTTTGTTCCTTTTTACCAAAAAAAAAAAAAATAACAAAAAATATTTTTGTTCCTTTTTTGCTAAAAAAATAACGAAAAATATGTTTGTTCCTTTTTTACCAAAAAAATGAGGAAAAATATTTTTGTCACTTTTTACCAAAAAAATAACGAAAGATATTTTTGTCACTTTTTACCAAAGAAAGGACAACAAATATTTTTGTCACTTTTTACCAAAAAAGAAACGAAAATACAATAAAAATTAAATATTTTACTGTCATAATTATAGAAATAATTTTAATATTAATAGAAATTTGCAAAAAAAGAATTACTATAAAAAAAATTCATTTCGTTCGACTTTTCAGTTGAGATTCAAGTATTTGGATAAATAACCAAAAAAAAATGGTTTTTGATACAGAATAATTTTTAAATTGATAAGGAAAATAATTTCTTTTTCTCGTTTTTCCTTTCCAGTTGGAGAATAAGCAAAGAGTTCATTTTCATTCGTTTATGCTCGACGTGCACAGTAAAATTCATGAAATTAAAAATACAGTCGTCAGAGACAGAAGCAGCTCGAAACTTCAACCTTACGATCCAATTCCTCCGGTTGCTGAGGAAATTATCAAAAAAGCCTGGCTACTTTGCTTCGATGAATTTCAGGTGATTTTTCTCTACATTTTTTCGATTTTTTCAATATTATTATTACATTTTTTATTTTCAAACATAATTTTTTTATTTTCAAACACAAATTTTTGATTTTCAAACACAAATTTTTTATTTTCAAACACAATTTTTTTATTTTCAAACATAATTTTTTAAAATTATATCATAAACAAAATTTATAAAATTCACTTAAGTACAAAATTAATTATTATTGTTTATACTTTAAAAAATTTCACGAAAGAATTCAATAATTATCTAAAATTTTAATAAATCCTTCTAAACAATTCAAAAACAATTCAAAAAACAATTCAATTATTTTTTTATGTAGTAAAATCTTTACAAAAAATTTAATTATTTTTAGAAACAATTTTAATTGAATTAAAGGGATCAATTTTTAGAAATATATTTTTAACTCACTTCGAAAAAATTCTATTTGTGTCTGAAATTTTAATAAATCGTTCGAAATAATTAAATTACTTTTAAAAATAGTAAAATTCTTCGCAAGAATTCAATTTTATAAATAGCAAAATTCTTTGCAGGAATTCAATTATTTTCAAAACAATTTTAATTAAATTCCTCGGACAAATTCAAATATTATTTTTAATATTTTCAAAAATTTCAATTATTTAATTTCAATTATTTAAATATTATTATTTATTTATTTATTTATTAATAAATTCTTCGAAACAATTGAATTATTTTTATAAATACTCAAATTGAAGGAATTAAATTATTTTTAATCCAATTTAAATAAAATTACACGAAAGAATTTAATTATTTCTGAAAAATTTCCATAAAATTCCATTTCAACAAAAATTTTTGAATTCTTTAAAAATAATTCAATTATTGTCAAAATATTTATAGAAAAGAAAAAAAATCATTATTTTTAATTATTTCTATAAAATTCTTCATAACAATTTAATTATTTCTCAAAAATTTCAAAATAAATACTTCGAAATATTTCAATTATTTTAAAATAGGTAAAAATTCTTTGCAATAATTTATTTATGTTGATAAATAGTAAAATCCTCTGTAGAAATTTAATTATTTTCAAAACAAAATTTTAATAGAATTTCTTGAAAGAATTTTAATCTTCAAATATTATTTTTAATAGAATTTTAATAAGAATTCTTCTTCATAAAATTCAATTGCTTTCATAATTTTCAATTAGAATTTTTTAAGAAACTCCATTAGTTTAAACAAAAATTCAAAGAAATTCTTTTAAAAGAATTTAATTAGGATTTTTAAAACATTTAATAAAATTTTTCAAGAAAATTTAATAGCATTTTTAGAAGGAATTCTGTTATTATGAAAATTTTTTTAATAAAATTCTTTGCAATAATTCGATGATTTTCAAAAATAAATTAGGTTTAAAATTGAAAATATTTAAAAAGAAAAATTATAAAAAAAGTTATGAATTTTTTTATTAAATTGTTTAGAGTATTAAATATTTTTTTACAATAATAATAATTATAATGATAATGATAATAATAATTATAATGATAATGATAATAATAATGATAATAATAATAATAATAATAATAATAATAATAATAATAATAATAATAATAACAACAATAATAATAATTTTTTTTTTCAAAATAATTTAGGTAACGGACGTGGCGGACGCAATGATATTAAAGAGACTTTTCACCGAATTATTCAATAATGGAGTGATAATGATAGCAACGAGTAATCGTTCGCCGGACGATTTGTATAAAAATGGCCTTCAAAGAAGTAATTTCGTTCCATTTATTCAAGTGCTCAAGGATCATTGCACTATTCATTGTCTAGATTCCGGAATTGATTATCGAGCGAAAGCTGGTTCCGGAAAGGAGAAGAATTATTTTGTGTTTGTTTTTTCTATCACTACATCATTTTTTCCATATATTTATTATTTATTACGTTCATTCTTAAATATTACTTTTTTCAATGCAACATTTTATCAAACGAGATAAGAACCGGATTTTTAATTATACAATATTATTTTCTTCTTTGCATAATCTTTCTATTTTTAATTTTTTTTTATTCAAAATTCATCATTTTTTTCGAATTCACCCAGAATTATTTTTTTATAGTTTAAAATTATTTTTCAATTTTTATTTTTGGTTGTTTATATTTTATTTGATATTATTATTATTATTATTCCTATTTTTACTTTTGGCTTTCTATTATTTTCCTATTTTTTATTTTTAGATTTTTATTATTATTAGAATTATTCTTACTATTTTTTTTAACTTTTGGATTTTTATTATTAGTCTTACTATTTTTTTTTTAATTTTGGATTTTTATTATTATTCTTAGTATTTTTTACTTTTGGATTTTTATTATTAGTCTTTCTATTTTTTTTTTAATTTTGGATTTTTATTATTATTCTTAGTATTTTTTACTTTTGGATTTTTATTATTAGTCTTACTATTTTTTTTTAATTTTAAATTTTCATTATTATTCTTAATATTTTTTACTTTTTGAATTTTTATTATTATTCTTACTATTTTTTTTTAATTTTAAATTTTCATTATTATTCTTAATATTTTTTACTTTTGTATTTTTATTAGTATTTATTTATTTATTTATTTATTTAACTTTTGGCTTTTTTTATCATTATTAATATTCTTACTATTTTTTACGTTTGGTTTTTTTTTTATTATTCCTACACTATTATTTATTTATTTATTCAATTATTTCAATTTACTAAATTTCCTTATTTCATTAAAGTTTATTTTTCTCGTAATTTGCAGAAAAAGCGAGGATTCCGATAAGGATATTGACAAAATATTCAAATATCTATGTTCAATGGAGAACGATGTGATTAGACCGAGAATTCTCTCGATACGAGGACGAAATGTGACGTTTAAAAAAACTTGCGGACAAGTTATGGATTCAACGTTTGAAGAATTATGCGATAGGGTATTTTTTCCTCCTCTATTTAATAAATTCTTACTTTTTTAAAATCTTTATTTACAACAAGAAACAAAATAATAAAAATTAAATATTTAAAATTTTCCCAGAATTTTTTCACGAAACAATTGTCAAGTCATTAGTAAGACCACTTTTTCAATTAAATAATTAAATAATAATGATAATAATAATAGTAAAAATTAAAAAATAGAAAAATGTTATATTATATTTTCTTCACTTGTTTTAAAAAGAAATAGAAATAACAATTATGAATTTTTTTGCTAAATTGCTAAATATTTTTCTCGATTTTTCGTTTGTAATTTTTTAATAGAAATTATTTATTTTGGAAAAGAAAAGAAAAAAATAACAATGATAGTAATAATAATAATAATAATAATAATAATAATAATATAATTACAATTTGATTTTTTTCAGCCACTCGGTGCGAGCGATTACATTGAGATCTGTCAGGCTTTTCACACGGTAATTATCAGGGACGTTCCACAATTGAATTTAAAGATAAAATCACAGGCGAGGAGATTTATCACGCTAATTGATACGCTCTACGATAGTCGGGTAAGAGAGTTTAAACAAATAAGACTTTCCCGATAAAAACAGATAACACTAACAATAATATAAATAATAATAATCTTTAAAAATAAATCTATTCTGTTGAGAAAATTCATTCAAATACTAAATTCAAAATCATTCAATTCCTCCATTGAATTTTATTATATAAATTATTATTATATATTTAATATTACATATTTAATACTACATATTTAATATTACATATTTAATATTATATATTTTATTATATAAAATAATTATATTCCTTCGAAAAAATTTAACTGCAATTATTAATTTTTTTTTGTTTCATAATTAAATTAAAAATAATTGCATTCCTTTGAAGAGTTTTTCTATTCAATGAAATTAATTGAATTCTCGCGAAGAGTTTTTATTTTTTAAAATTTTTTCGTAAAATATAAACAATAATAATTAGATATTTACTTAATAAGTGAATTTTGTTTTATTTTTATTTTATTTCAAATTTCAATCATGAAATTTGTCGAAAAAGTAAAATTTGAAAATTGTTTTTTAATATTTCGTTGATTATATTGAATTGAATGAAATGAATTTTTTTCAGATAAGAATTGTCATTTCCGCCGCGGCTCCTCACACGGAACTTTTTGCACCAGAAGCGGATGCGGAATATACGGACGAAAAACGAGCACTTATGGATGACTTGCAAATTTCTCACGGCTCGGTAAACAATTATTTACTTTGTCTCTTTATTTATTACTTTTTTCCCCCTTATAAATTTAGCTCTTAAGTATTATTTGCATATGTAGAAGAAATTGTATTACTTTATTTATAAATAGTTTAAAAAATTGTTTTTTATTTCCATTTTTACCAATTTTAGTTACTTTTATTTGCTTTTGACTAATTTTGGTTACATTCAACTACTTTTTAGTAAACTTTTACTAATTTTAGTCACTTTTCTAACCAATTTTAGTCAAAAGCAAATAAAACTAATTAAATTATTAATTATTAAAAAAATTAAAAATTAACTGTTCTTTCTTTTTATTGTTTTACAAAAACAGGAAGATCATAAATCGAATATTTTCACGGGCGAGGAGGAATTATTCGCCTTCGATCGAACAGTCTCGCGATTATCAGAAATGCAAACCACTGAATACTGGCAAGAATGGGATCGTCACAGATAACAAAAATGTGATTTAGAAATTTATATATATCTAATGTATATTATATAGTCATCGACAGTCATCATTGATAAAATAATAGGTTACAAATATAAACAGAGATGAGCCTTTCGTAGGTTTTTTTTGCTTTCTTTTGCTCAAAACAAAGAAAGATAAATAATTGTTTCACGAAATATATTTTGTATCATGCACCAATTTTCTTTTATATATAAAAAAAACGTCGTGTATAAGTAGATAAAGTTTAAAGTTATTTATTTTAATTGACGTTGTTTTATTATTAATTTAATTTACAAAAAAATCAATCCTTATGACCTTCGAACGAAGCAATTTTTTTAAAAATCAAACATGAAGTAAATTCTATTTTAATAATTCTATTTCAAATTAATTAATTTCAATTTCAATTTAATTAATTTTAATTTCTATTTCAATTTCAAATTCTATTTCAATTTTAATTTCTATTTCAATTTAATTAATTTTAATTTTAATTTCTATTTCAATTTAATTAATTTTAATTTTAATTTCTATTTCAATTTAATTAATTTTAATTTCAATTTCTATTTCAATTTAATTAATTTTAATTTCTATATCAATTTAATTAATTTTAATTTCAATTTCTATTTCAATTTAATTACTTTCAATTTCAAATTCTATTTCAATTTTAATTTCTATTTCAATTTAATTAATTTTAATTTCAATTTCTATTAAAATTTTTATTTCAATTTTTATTTCAATTTAATTAATTTTAATTTCAACTTCTATTTCAATTTAATTACTTTCAATTTCAAATTTTAATTTCTATTTCAATTTAATTCATTTTAATTTAAATTTTAGAAAATATAATATTTTTAACGTTCGTTTCAAATAATTTTTTGCCGAAGTAAATTTTACGAGTTTTTTTTACAAGGAATTATTATTAATTATATTCCGTATTTGCCACGTGAAAAATTTACTTTGACAAAAAATTGTATTTCATTTTAATTTGCGAAAAAATTAATTTTATACAAATATGAAAACAGTATATTTAAAAATTTTTAAAATACCAAAGCTACCAAATAGAAAATTATGGTAATAAATGAAAAGCGAATTAATTAATCTAAATTTTATTTTCTCATCGTTTAGATCAAAATGTTTCTTTCGATGTTTAAAAGACCCTCTTCATATTATATATTTTATACCAGAAAAAGTAAAACCTTTGTCTTTGTGTTCGAGAAACACAAAAAAAAATGACAAAAGCTTGAATGTTCTGAGAGTGTATTATTTTACAATAATACTTGAAGATAAAAAATTTCTCATCGTTTAGAACAAAATGTTTCTTTCATTGTTTAAAAAATCCGATAATCTGAACTTGATTTATCAGTTCGAAATATTCTTCGATCTTTTCTATTCTATTCTATTATAAATCTTTGGGGAAAAATATTTAATATTTTAAAATTTGGAGTGAAATATATATTTTGTTTCCTATCGCGTCAAGCCTTGAAACGCGGTTTTTAACGGTTTTAACTTTTACGAGGCGAACATAACCTTAAAATCTCAGAGAAATATAAACACGTCTGAAGTTAACCGCACTCGGCAATTTCACTCATCCTGTCCTTTCTATCTAGTTTTATAGTTTGTGTTTATTTGTTTGTTAGTTTTGTTTATTTGTTATTTATTTATTATTTCGTGTTTTTGTACATAATTACAGTTTAATTGAAAATTACGCTTTAAAAAGAAATGGAAGTGAATAGTGAAAATTTAATGACGGAATTAAAACTTCACGAGTCTCTTGATTTTACTGTTTTGAGTAAATTGAAGAATATCAAGACAAATATGGAAACATTAAATAAACTCAAAAAACAGTTTCGACATAAAATTAATTCAAAAAGAACCTACGAACGAATTCATCGACTCGACGAACTTTATAAAGTTTTAAAGAAAAGGAACATTATTTCTTATGGTAAAATTAATGTTTTTCTTGACGCTCTTAATAATTATGATAGATCGTCGTCACTATCGCATTCAGTTTCACAACCAGGGATTTTCGATTTAGAACAAGAATTCTTGAAGTTGGTTGTTGACAATGAACCGGGTGCTGGTAAAGTTGCAATTTTTGTGTTATTTTCTTGTTTTTTTCTATTTCTATTTTTATTCTTTATTTAACAAATTTTTTATTCTCTATATTTGGTTTTGAAAATGTATTTTTTTTCTTTATTATAATAAAATTTTGTATTTTTAATGAAAACTACACTTTTTGAATTTTAATTTTCATACGTTATTCTGACTGTTTTGAATTTTTATACAGCCGCTTTGGAATTACCCCTAAATTCAGAGTGTTTTGTAAATACTTCGAAAAGTTATAAAGAATTTTCTCAGTCACAGTCGAATTTCGAGAATCGAGAATCGAGCGATTTAAAGAAACGAGGTATTGAAGATTTTTTTAAATATTAGTTCATTCGCGCACTTTTTAATACACGTTGCCATATTGTATTGTAATTTTTACAGTAATGATGAGAATTAGCGAACGAATAGGAAATAAGTGGAGAAATTTGGCGCGATACTTAGACATCACAGAGTCGATAATCGACGAAATTGAATTTAAATATGTCGATTCAAACGAAAAGGCTTATCAGGTTTGAAAAAAAAATGAATATAAATTAATAATTACCATTTATTACAATTTATTAATATTTAATAAATATTTTTATTATTGGAAAATATTTTTCGCCCCCCTCGGTCGGTAAATTACCGACTGTAGATCCTTAAGAATTCTTTTTTACTTTCAATTTGAAAAAAAAATTAAAAAATGATTAATTTAAAATAATTTATTCTTTTTTGTACTTTTTCAGATTCTAAGAATATCTCAAGGACAAATTTCCTTTGAAAAATGGTTAAAACAATTGAAGACTGCACTAATTGAAGTGCGAAGAAGAGATCTCGCTGATTGGATAAATGATGAAATTGAAGAAAATAATTAAAATTAATTCATAAAAACTCGAGTGATAGAAAAACAAAAATTCGAAACTTAATTTTTTATAATGTAATTATTTTTTTTTATTATTATTATTAATATAAACGTTAATATATGAACATTCGCTGTATTTTTTTTCAATTTACAAAATTTCATATTTATTTTTTTTTTTAAAGAAAAAAGTCTTTTAACAAAAAAAACTCTTAAAATAAACCAAAGAATTTGTTTTTTTTAATATATATATATAGAAAAATACAAAAAGAAATTTGTAGAAATTTTTAATTTTTGTTTCTTTTTTTACAGAAAAAAGTCTGTTTTTTTGCACAATTCAGATTTTTTTTTCTTTTCATTCAAATACATATTATTAATCCATAAAGGAGAAAATTTTTTCCTTTCAATGCATTAATTCTTAAGGGAGAAAAATTTTTTCTTTCAATACATTAATCCTTGAAGGACAAATATTTTTCCTTTCAATACATTAATCCTTAAAGAACAAAAATTTCTTCTTTTCAATACATTAATCCTTAAAGGACAAAAATTCAGTATTGAAATAATTGAATATGAAAAAGTAAAAAGAATGAAGAGAAGAGAAAAAAAATTGAAAATTAAAAAAATGTCTGAATTTTCATGAATAAGAATCTTTTTTTGTATTTTTAATTATTTTTTTTTTGTATTTATATGTTAAACATTTCATGTTTCATATTTCTTCTTCTTCTTTTTTTTTAATCGCATAGAGAAAGTGAAGGGGCGTTTTGGGGGGGGATAAATAATAGAAAGAAAAATTTGCAAGAGGGAAGAGAGAAAAAGAAGTTACCAGAAATTCTTAAATCCAAGACAAAAAAAGAAGGAAAATATATATATGAAAAAAGTATCAAATATTATTTTATGTTGGGAGCGCGGTGGAAACGAAGAAAAAAAAATAAATGAATTTTTCTTGTCTTGGCTTAAAGTTTCTCTCGAGCAAATTCTATTTTAATTTAAACTGTATAAGTGTTTCTGGTCATACTTCCTGTTTTGACCATTGTATCACTGTGAATTTGGTAACCTATTGTCACTTTCGACGTAATCCTTAAGCGTTCTTTCAACTTGCGTCTGAAATTAAGAGGAGAAGACGAAAATCAGAAATTTGCGAGAGAAAAAAACAATTAATGAGAAAAAAACTCAAAAAAAAAAAAAATAGAAAAAGGAATTTTAAAAGAAACAAAAAGAATTAAAAAAGAAACAAAAAGAATTAAAAAAGAAACAAAAAGAATTAAAAAAGGAACAAAAAGAATTAAAAAAGAAACAAAAATAATTAAAAAAGAATTAAAAAAGAAACAAAAAGAATGAAAAAAGAAACAAAAAGAATGAAATAAGAAAAGAAAGAATAAAATATTTTAAAAAAAAGAAAAGAAATTTCGAAAAAGAAGAAAAGAAAAAATAAGAAAAAGGATAAGAAAGAATAAGAAAAATAAGAAAAGAATTTCTTCTTTTCTAATTATTTTCTTCTTTCGAAAAGAAAAAAAAATAGAAAAACATAAAAGAAAATTTAGAAAAGAAGAAAATTAATTGCGAAAAAAGAAGAAAAGAAAGAATAGAAAGGAAGAAAATAAATTGTAAAAAAGAAGAAAAGAAAAGAAATAAAAGAAAGAATAGAAAAAAGAAAAGAAAAAATAGATAAAAAAGAAAAGAAAAAATAGATAAAAAAGAAATAATAGAAAAAAGAAGAAAAGAAAAAATAGAAAAATAAGAAAAAAGAAAAGAAATAACAGAAAAATAAGAAAAAAAGGAATAATAGAAAATTGAAGAAAAAAGAAAAGAAAAAAAGATAAATAAGAAAAAAGAAAAGAAAAAATAGATAAATACGAAAAAATAAAAGAAATAATAGAAAAAAACAAAAAAATAAATAAAAAAGAAAGAAAAAAAAAGAAATAACAGAAAAATGGGAAAAATAAGAATGAATGGAAAATTGAAGAAAAAAAGAGAAGAAATCGGTAAAATAATGGCAATTTTACCCAATTTCCATAATGCTCTGCGAACTATTTCCGTTTCTGGTCCAAAGAGCGAGCTTATCCTGACGAGGTCTGACATTAACGACAGCGCCGCAAATATCCTCGGAAAATTCATTGAAACCCTCGCCAATCATGCATAAAAGAATTTCAAGCCAAAAACGATCCAATTCAGTGGGTCTTTGCTTTTTCTCGAGATTAATTAGCCATCTTCCTCCATTTTTATTGGCATCATCTTCCCACATTGGTCGGATTCCTTCTTTAAACATACTATAGTCGGATCCATTTCTCAACTCCGACGCCGATTTAATATGATTGTACAAACTGGAAATTAAGAAAAAAATTACTTTTCCTCTTCTTGCTCAAAAAAAAAAAAAAAAAAAATTAAAATAAATGCATAAAGTAAAATTAAAAAATGTGCTCATATAGTCGAAATCTTCATATTTCTATAAATTAAAAAATTAAAAACAAAAGGCAACAGTAAAAAAAGAAAACAAAAAAGGGAAAAAATGGAGAAATTAAAAAAAAAGAAATCGGTAAAAATTGTAACAATAAAAACTGAATAAAAATAAAAATAGTAGAAAACATCAAAAATATTGGAAAATTAAATTTTAAAAAATGTAGAAAATTAAACAAATAAAAAATGTGAAAAATTTTATTGAAAATAATTGAATTTTTAAAAATAGAAATAGAAAAGAATTAAATTCCAGGGAAAATAATTGAATTTTTGAAAATAAAAATGATAATAATTGAATTTTCAAAATTAATAAGAAAATAATTGAATTTTAGTGAAAATAATTGAATTTTAGTGAAAATAATTGAATTTTTAAAAATAAAAAAAGGAAATAATGGAATTTGTGTGAAAATGTAGAAATTAAAAATAATTTGGTAGAAATTGTCATAAACAATCGAAAACTGTAAAAATACAAGAAAAAATGGTTGAAATAAATATTGACACTAAAAAATTTTTAAATTCTCTCAAAAAAATTAATTAAAATAAACAAAAATTTTTAAAATATAAATAAAAATAGTAGAAATAATTTTAAGGAGACGAAAAATTAAAAAATTCTCAAAAAAATTTTTTAAAGACAAACAAAAATTGTAAAAATTCCCGAAAAATTTGTAAAGACAAACAAAAATTGTAAAAATTTCCAAAAAATTTGTAAAAATAAACAAAAATTGTAAAAATTCCCAAAAAAATTTGTAAAGACAAACAAAAGTTGTAAAAATTCCCAAAAAATTTGTAAAGACAAACAAAAATTGTAAAAATGCCCAAAAAATTTGTAAAAACAAACAAAAATTGTAAAAAATCACAAAAAAATTTGTAAATACAAACAAAAATTGTAAAAATTCCCAAAAAATTGGTAAAGATAAACAAAAATTGTAAAAATTCCCAAAAAAATTTGTAAAGATAAACAAAAATTGTAAAAATTCCCAAAAAAATTTGTAAAGATAAACAAAAATTGTAAAAATTCCAAAAAAAATTTGTAAAGACAAACAAAATATTTAAAAATTCTCAATAAAATTTGTAAAGACAAACAAAAGTTGTAAAAATTCCCAAAAAATTTGTAAAAATAAACAAAAATTGTAAAAAATTCCCAAAAATTTGTGAAGACAAACAAGTTGTAAAAATTCCCAAAAAAATTTGTAAATACAAACAAAAATTTGAAAAATTTGAAAAATAGTAAGAAAAAGACAAAAAATTTTTTTTAAATTTACTAGAAATTTATATAAACCTAGAGAAAGGGTAAAAAGTGAAAATAAATATAAAAAAATCTAGAAAAGAGAAGAGAAAGTAGTAGTAAAAAAAGAATAGGAAAAAGAAGATAAAGAGAAAGAAGAAAAAGAAGAATAGGAAAAGGAGGAAGAAAAAAATACCTCCAAAAATCCTCAGCCGTATCAAATTTGGCAATTTCCCGTTGACTCTCTTCCCATGTTTTAGAGCGATCCTGTTCATAATACCAAAGAGTCCACGTGTTTTGCAGGGGATGCTTGATTAACAATTCAGGTGGAAATTCCTCCATACTAACCAATTCTAGTTCCTTTTTGTCAACTTCCTGCAAATAAACATTAACCCAACCGCAATTAAAATCAAATCATTCCAATCAAACATCACCCACAATTCACCTCAAACAAAAAGAAAATTTTATTTACACCCACACGATACTCTTCATTTCGAGCATATGTTTTAATAATAACTTACATCACAAAACACTGAAAAACCATGCCTTCACATTTTTTATCTACTCAATTAAAATTTCCCCTCACTTTTAGCATTTCAATATTTTAAAACAAAACACAAACGCCCACGAAAAGACGAATGTTTTTCTGTCCCCCCCGAAAAAAAAACAATACTTCAATATTCTCGTCATTCAAATTTATAATCACTATTCAGTTCAGTTTTGTGAGAATAAAAAAAAAGAGAGGAAAAGGAATAAAAATTTTTTCCAGTAGCTGAAAAATGGGAACGATTTTAAAAAGAGACGAGCGATGGGGGAGATTTTAAAGTTGGCAAATTCAGGGGCAATATAGATCAGGGTTTGTTTTAGTGGGGAAAAATTGCCTTTTTTTCTTACCTCCATTTCTTCGGAATTGTTTGTAGCCATAGTTAAAGTTTGCTTTCTAAATGTTTCCTTCATTGAGAATCATTGACATGCAATGAAATTTATTCACAGAGATGGGTCGTAGTTGTTCCGAACACGATCGCCATTGAGTAGGAAAAATTTTGCCAGAGGGGAAACACAATGTTCTGGTTGGTTCCAGTAATTTCGTTGGTAAAGGTGCTTCCACAATGTTTTTCTTAACGAAACAAATCAAGTGCATTTCTTGGCATTTTCTTTTATTAAACACTAATTAGTTTTTATTACTCACTAATTGGTAAATTAACTAATTAGTTAACTAAATAGAAAACTAATTAGTGAATTTAATAATTACTAATTTGGAGCCGCCCGGAAAGAAAATTGTCCAGAAGGAAATATTTACATTGGAGAAAGAGAGGCAGAATCACTGTTTGTCTTTCTTACTCCAATGTAAATTTTTTTAGGGAAAAAATTGTCCAGAAGGAAATATTTACATTGGAGTAAGAGAGACAGAGACACTGTTTGTCTTTCTTACTCCAATGTAAATTTTTTCAGGGAAAAAATTGTCCAGAAGGAAATATTTACATTGGAGTAAGAGAGACAGAGACACTGTTTGTCTTTCTTACTCCAATGTAAATTTTTTAAGGAAAAAAATTGTCCAGAAGGAAATATTTACATTGGAGTAAGAGAGACAGACAGTGTAGAACAATAAAAATTGTCCAGAAGGAAAAGTTTACATTGGAGTAACAGAGATAGACACACTATTTGTCTCTCTTACTCCAATGTAAAATTTCCCTTCTGCACAATTTTTTCCCCAAAGGTGTAATTTGTAATAATTTTCATTCAGCAAGGTTGGGCAGTTGATGAAAAAAATTGTTTCCTTCTCTACGTTAAGCCTCGCCCAACGAGTGCAACAAAGACAGAAATACAAGAAAACAGCAAGCATGTAAACACAGCTTAAGAAATAAGCGCCCGACGCTAGTGACACTCATTCACCATTGTGAACCGAACCTAACGATTATTCACAATTCACACGTTCCATCGACTTTCCCTTCTCTCATCGACTTTCCCACAGCTCTCCCACTTTCCTACTCTCTCACAGCGGTCACCACAATTTTACCAGATATATTACAAGTCCACAAAAGCAATTTAGTTGCACGTTGCACCCAGTTCCATGTAGGACGGCTAAGTGGAATATTGTGAGAAATTAAAGTGCGATCGAAAGTCAACAGCCGGTTTTTTTTTATTTCATTGAAATTGAAATAATTTTTTTTTTTAACGAAAAAAGCAAAAAAAGTGTCTCGATTAATAACTGACTGTTCATCAACTCTGTTATTTTTTTTTATCTTTTTTATTGTTTTACCATCTTTGGGAACTTGAAGTTTGGGAAAAAAAAAGTTTAAAGTTAAAATCAAGGTAGAGAAAAAATATGTTTGTGAGAAAAAATTCGAATTGGATTAAAAAGTGTCGTGAAATACATTCTTCACGTAATTGGTGAAGAAATTTTTCAAATATCTGAACATGAAAAAACGACTGCTCAACCATTGTTTCTCGCCTGGTAAGCATATTTTTTATTTGTAATATTTATAATATTTATATTATTTATAATATTTATTACAATATTAAGGCTCTTCTGCAATTTTTTTTACAATCTCCAAAAAAAAATTCGTTAATAAAAATTTTCAATTTTATAAAATTTTTTAATTCTTTAATAACATTTTCAATTCTTTTAATAAATTTTTTTAATTCTTTAATAACATTTTCAATTCTTTTAAAAAATTTCTTAATTCTTTAATAACATTTTCAATTCTTTTAATAAAATTTCTTAATTCTTTAATAACATTTTTAATTCCTTAATAAATTTTTTTAATTCTTTAATAACATTTTTAGTTTTTTTAATAAAATGTTTCAATTCTTTAATAATATTTTTTTTAATCCTTTAATAAAAATCCAAAAAAATCGACAACTTCTGTTTAAAAAAAATTAAAATTCAGCTTTAACGAAATTAATTTTTTTTTCAAAAATACCCTTTTTTAAACCAATAATTTGAATTTTTCCCCAACTAAAAAAATTTCGACTGAAATACGAAGAAAGTAGAGAGAGAGAAAAATTTTTTTTTCTCTACTATAATGAAATTTTAGTAAGATGAAAGTATAATTTAGACACAGAGTTTGCCTAAAAAAAAATTGAAGAAAAAAAGTATCAATGCCGCCTTTTAAAAAAATTGATTCCACTTGAAAAAAGAGGTCAGCACATTGAATAAAAGTTTATCGAGTGCAATATATTCATCATCGGCTTTTGTAGAGTGAGAGTTTTAATTTTACACACATTGTTAATTGTTAATCGTTAGATTGTTAATTGTTAAAATGTTAAATTGCTAATTCTTAATGCAATATTGCACGGTCAACTTCCTTAAAGGAAACGTGTTACACTTATTAAATGTTAATTTTTACCCTTTACTAATTCAATTACCAATAATTATTGACTATTAATTTGATGTTATTGCCGGTTCATTGCACATTTAATGCGAACTACTTTGTTTCTTTTTAGAATAATTAACTTTTGACACTCGCTTCCTTTATTTGAAAATTTTATTTTCTTTGACGTAATTGTTATTAAACAAAATAATTTAAATAAAACGTTAAACAAAAATAAAAAAAAAATTAAACAATTAAAATAAAAACAATATTAAATAAAAAAATTTTTAAATTAAAAAAAGCAAATAATAACATAATAAAAAGAATTAATTTTTTAATTTCAGTAATAATTATTTAATATTAATTAATAATTAAATTTCAATTTTTTACTTTCAACAATAATTATTTAATATTAATTAATAATTAAATTTTATTTTTTTACTTTCAGTAATAATTATTTAATTTTAATTAATAAATAAATTTTAATTTTTTACTTTCAGTAATAATTAGAAATTATAATTTATTCAAAATTAGCAAAGTGTCGAAAAAAACGTCTAATTTAGAAATTTTCTTCTTTTTAATTTTAATTTATAAAATTTGAAAATAAATTTTCCGGTCTAATGCATTTCCTCATATGGAAATTGAAATGTAAAATAGTTTATATTCTTTTTTTTTATTCCAGCGAAGGTCGTTAGTAACACTTGATAAATTTTATTTCCTTGACCGTGATTATAATAATGTAAAACAATATTTAAAGTATTTATTTTTTTCTCTCGTGACCTCAATTTTTTTATTTTACTGTAAATATTATTTTAATTATTTAAATTTTTCCTAAACATTTTTCTACAGTGAAATCGAGTTTTTTTAAAAAGTGGTTCAAAATAATATTCCTACCTAAGAAAATTAAAAATTAAAAAATTAAAAGAAAAATATTTTTTGTACAAAAAATTATTCGTTTACAAAATTATTTTTTAATTGTTGAGAAAAATATATTTTTTAAGTGAAAAATTTAACATGGAAAAATATTTTTTATACAAAAAATTATTCGTTTACAAAATTATTTTTTAATTGTTTAGAAAAATATATTTTTCACGTAGAAAATTTAACAAGGAAAAATATTTTTTATACAAAAAATTATTCGTTTACAAAATTATTTTTTAACTGTTTATAAAAAATATATTTTTCAAGTGGAAAATTTAACATTGAAAAATATTTTTTACGCGGAAAATTCTATGGAAAAAATATTTTTCACGCGGGAAATTTTATTGGGAAAAATATGTTTTACCCGGAAAATGCAAAAAGAAAAATATTTTCACACTGAAAATTGAAATAAAAAAAGAGGTTTTTCCGTAAAAATATATTTTTTTTTTGCTTCTAAATCGACGATTAAAAACAAATAAACAAAAAATAAAAATAAATAAATACGATTTATTTCCTGTTCGTATAAGACCAGGGAACGTGAAAATCTGAAAAAAGGAAAAAGAAAATTTTTTTCGTATGGAAAAATTAAATTGAAAAATATACAAAGAAATTTAGATAGTAAACAATTTTTTTCTAAATCGTCGATTAAAAAACGTCAACAGGTGATTTTTTCAAAGAATGTTTTCCGCGAAGTTACGAATTCGGAAAAAAAATATAATTGACAGTTGTGAGAATATTTAATTGAATATTTGTAAACGGACCGAAATGTATGCGACTTTTTTTTGACACCGCAAAACTTAAGAGTGCTTTCACAATCGCAAATTGTGATTTTTACATAAATTTGTAAATATAGTGGGAATATTTTTGGAATTTAATTTCGTCAATTGCGTACGCTTCATAAGTTTATTGTAATTCACACTTCTCACTTGCACATGACACAGGATATCCTTGAAACCTTCTAACGGTCCTGGCAACATCAAACACAGTTACGGGAACTTGAATGCGTGAATATACATATATATTATATATATATATATATATATACATATATATTATATATATATATATATATATATATATATTGGGATTGTATATATATTAGGATTGTATATATATATATATATATATACAATCCTGGTCGCATACACATTTTGCCATTAAATTTTTCGAGTACAATAACAGCATAAACATAAACAGGATAAATAAAGAGAGGGAAAAAAAATATCCTGTCTACTATTGTATACAAATGGGATCATTTTTTTTTCTTCTCTTTTTTTCTAGAAAAGGGCAAATGGCGCACGTTCGACATTAAAAAAAATAATAATAATAATAAATAAATAAATACTACTTTCTCATGCCATGTGAATGGAAAAAAAGTCACAAGGCAAATTTTAGTGGAATATGTTCTCATTTTTTTTTTTTTTTTTGTGAGAATGGAAAAGAAATTAAATATTCATTGATATGGTAATTGTTCTTTTTTTATGGGAAATATCCAGTATTTTTTTTTGTACTTTTTATCGACTTTCGAGAATATGGAACAAAATATTTTTAAGTATTTTGAAAATTCTCGGATTTCTTTTTTATTCTTGGAAATATGAAAAAATAATTTATTTTTCTGGATTTATTGGAATTTCTATTTTTTAATGACTTGTTTATTATTTATTGATTTTCGGAAAATTTTTTTTTAATAATTATCGGGGTTACGAAAGAAAATGTTAAATTTTAATTAATTTACCATTAATGATTATTTTAGGAATAAATAATATTATTTTAGTTATTGTTTACTATCTTGATATTTTATATTTTCTACTTTTTTCATTTATTTATTTATAACATTCTTGTTTATTTATTTATTTTTAAAGTTTTTTTTTATTAATTTATTTATAACGTTTTTTTAATTTTTGTTTTTATATAGTTACTCAGAATATTTTTGTTTCTTTATATATATATATATATATATATATATATATATATATATTTATTTATTTTTAACATTCTTATTTATTTATTTATAACATTTTTTTAATTTTTGTTTTTAAATAGTTACTCAGAATATTCTTGTTTATTTATTTATGCATTTATTTTTAACATTCTTATTAATTTATTTATAACATTTTTGTTCATTTATTTATAACGTTCTTATTTATTTATTCATAACTTTTTTTTTAATTTTTGTTTTTTTTATACAGTTACTTAGGATATTGTCGTTTATTAATTTATTTATAACATTTTTGTTTATTTATTTATAAAGTTCTTATTTATTTATAATTTTTTTATTAAATTTACATTTTTGTTCATTTATTTATAACGTTCATATTTATTTATAACATTTTTTTTATTTTTTGTTTTTTTATACAGTTTCTCAGAAATTTCTTGTTTATTAATTTATTTATAACATTTTTGTTCATTTATTTATAACGTTCTTATTTATTTATTTATAACATTTTTGTTTATTTATTTATAAAGTTCTTAATTATTTTTAATTTTTTTTATTTGTTACATTTTTGTTAATTTATTTATAACGTTCTTATTTATTTATAAAATTCTTGTGTTTATTTTGAACGTTTTTATTTATATATTTATTTATTTGGAACCTTCTTATTTATTATTTTTTCACTTTTATTTGTTTTATTTTTATTTATTTACTTAGAATAATTCTTATTTATTAATTTATTTATAACATTTTTCTTTATTTATTTATAAAGTTTTTATTTATTTATTTATAACTTTCTTATTTTTTTCATTTTTAATCATTTATAACTTTTTTAATTATTTATTTATTTATAACATTGTTAAAATTTTTGTTTATTTATACAGTTACTCACAATCAGAATATTCTTGTTTATTTATTTTTAACGTTTTTATCTATTTTTTTATTTGTAACACGTTCTTGTTTATTATTTTTTAGTTTTCATTTATGTTTGTGTATTTTTATTTTTTTTTAAATTGTTCATTTAGAATATTCTTGTTAATTTATTTATAACATTTTTGTTTATTTATTTATAACCTTTTTTTATTTATATTTATAACCGTTTTTCATTTATATTTGCTTATTCATATTTTTATTTACTTAGCGTATAATATAATATTCTTATTTATTTATATTTATTATTATTTTTATGTATTTACTTAGAACTTTCCTGTTTATTTATTTCAAACACTTTTGTTTATAACGTTTTTATTTATAACGAATCTAATTTATTTATTTGTAACTTATAATTTTATTATTTATTTATTTATAACTCATTTATTTATAACTCTTTTTATTAATAACTCTTTTTATTTATTTATAACTCTTATTTATTATTTAGAGTTTACTTTTATTTACCATTTTTAATTACGTTCCTCACACATTTACTGAATTTATTTTTTTAAAAAACTCACTCGAGGCTGGATTCGAACGCTGTACCTTGGTATTCGAATGTGACGCCTTACGCCCCACGGCCAATACTAACTCACTTTGAGTTTTTAATTTTCCATAGAATATATAACAAGAATTAATTTTTTTCTAATGCTTCTGAAAGTAGCGTTTGCCATTATCGTGAATTATTAGTATTTTATAGGGTTTTTAGAGATTTAAGTCAGAAAACTTGGAAATATTGTTTGTTTTCTTTAAGATTTCGCAGAAGAAGTGCATTTTTCGATTTTCTTTCTTCGAAACTATCGAAGCTTTTCTCTAACAAGCACCACGGTTTTTGGTAAATTTTTTTGTTTCTTTTTTTCTTTTTTTTTTTTTGTTGCCCTTGGTACAAAATCAGTAAATTCCGAATTATTCTCATGTTCCATAGGGAACCAACTTGTTTTTAGAAATCAGCTTCTACTTAAAGAATTTTTCGCTTTTCTTTCTTCGAAACTATCAACGCTTTTCTCTAACAAGCAACACACTTTATGGTAGATTATTTTTTTTTTCTTTTTCTGCTTTTTTGTTGCCCTTGGTGCAAAATCAGTAGATTCTGTACCATCCTCCTGTCCATAAGAATTTTAAAAACTCGTTTATTTTTTGCAAAACCCTTTTTATTGTCCTTGGTGCAAAATCAGTAGATTTGTACCATCCTCCTGTCCATAAGAATTTTAAAAACTCGTTTATTTTTTGCAAAACCCTTTTTATTGTCCTTGGTGCAAAATCATATCTTCTGTACCATCCTCCTGTGCATAAAGATTCGTTTAATTTTTTTATAAAACAATTTTTGTTGCCCTTGGTGCAAAATTAGTAGATTCTGTACCATCCTCCTATCCATAAGGATGGTAAAAACACGTTTATTTTTTAATAAACCCATTTTCGTTGCCCTTGGTGCAAAATCATAACTCCCGTACCATCCTCCCATCTATAAGGATTCTAAAAACACGTTTATTTTTTTGCTAAGCCCTTATTTTCGTTGCCCTTGGTGCAAAATCATAACTCCTGTACCATCCTCCTGTCCACAAGGATACTAAAAACTCGTTTAGAAAATTGGCATCCCAAAATAAAACCCTATTTTTAAAAATCTTTGTTGATCTAAATCATAGGTTCTGACATGGAAATAAAATTGACCAAAGGGTCTCATCAATTGGTTCGAGACGGATCAATTTGACTGCTGCCCGACCTGTATAGCGATTTGTTCTTAGGTACCCACTTGGGATTAAAGTTGAAAATTTTCAATTCTACCTTGCAACATAAGGTTGAAAATTTGTCGATACATTGCAGAATGCAGATATTTAAACATAAGAGAAATAGTGACATGATCGCGAGGCAATGCGTGTTTCTGGACTCTGGACTTGAGGCTACTTAACAAGATCTTGTGAAAACAGGTCTCTCTTTCTCTCTCTTTCAGCATATGTGTTGCCTCGAGACAATCTTGAGATATAGTCGGGATGAGTGTAGGGCGCAACCATCTCGTACCACCCAAACTGAGTCCATAATATTCAAGTCACCGGCATCGACTGTAAAACCTGAATCATGAAGGTTCTCAACTCACCTCTTTTGTTGGAGAAATATTTCTCCTCAATATTTTGTCTCATGGTTTTTTTTTCTTTTTTTTTTTCTTTTCCTTATTCTTTTGCTTTTTCTTTTTCCTTTTGCTGCTTTTGCTGCTGCATTTTTACATTCACATGGCCTTAAGTTGAACTCTGTCTGGCTTTTCGGTTTTTGGTGGAAATGAAAAATTGTTTGTCTAGATTCAGTACTAATTCGAGCAAATTGCTTTTTGTCACATGTTTCATTTAACCACCTTTTAAAGAGAGAAGGAGAGATAGACAGAGAGAGAAATACAAATTCTTTGCGTAACGGATAATCGAGTGTGCTTCATTTTGTGCGAAAACTTTACCTTCTTTGGATAAACTCAATTTGGAAACATCGAGAGACGATAAAGGACGAAAACAACAAATGCTACCTTTCTTAGAAAAAAATATTTCACAATGATTTTTTTTTCTAGGTGGTGTGTTTGTTTTTGACCCTTTTTTTCTGTGTAATTATTTTTACACGCTTCGTACGCATGTACAAAAAAAAGTTTTTAACACTTTTTGTCACGTTATGATAACAATTATTTTATTTATTTACTTTCTACAAAATTTAACTATTTAAAATTAAATTATTTTTAATATTTAATATTTTTTTCATAAAATTTAACTATTTAAAAGTAAATTTTAATATTTATTTAATATTTTTTCCATAAAATTCAACTATTTAAAATTAAAATTTAATATTTTTTCCATAAAATTCAACTATTTAAAATTAAAATTTAATATTTATATAATTTTTAATATTTATTTAATATTTTTTCCATAAAATTCAACTATTTAAAATTAAAATTTAATATTTATATAATTTTAAATATTTAATATTTTTTCCATAAAATTCAACTATTTAAAATTGAATTTTTATAATATTTATTAAACATTAAAAGAAAATGATGTAGAACAATGTTTATGACAATTTTCATTAAGAATTCAATTATTTTCTCAAAAGTGACGAAATTTTTCACTAAAACTCAATTCTTTGTAAACATTTTAAATAAAATTTTTCGCAATTATTCAATTATTTTCGCTGAAATAATAAATTTCTTCGTAAAAATTTTAATTATTTTCATAAATAATAAAATTCATTGCAGGATTTCAATAATATTTAATAAAATTTTACAGGAATTGTTCTAAAAATGTAATTAAAAAATTTTCTTTTAGTTTTAAAATGTTTTAAAATTGAATTTCAATTTCTCGAATAAATCAGTTATTTAAACTTATATTTTTTTGTAATAACTATTAAACATTAAAAAAAAATTATTTAAAACAATGTCTATGACAATTTTCATGAAGAATTCAAATATTTTCATAAAAATGACGAAATTTTTGACTAAAATTCAATTCTTTGTAAACATTTTTATAAAATTTTTCGCAATTATTCAATTATTTTCCCTGTAATAATTAATTTTTTCGTAAAAATTTTAATTATTTCCATAAATAATAAAATTCATTGCAGGATTTCAATTATTTTTAATAAAATTTTACACAAATTGTTCTAAAGTTGTAAAAAAAAAATTTTTTTAGTTTTAAAATGTTTTAAAATTTAATTTCAATTTCACGAATAAATCAATTATTTAAAATAATATTTTTTTTATATTCTACAAAAAAATTCAATTACTTACGAAAATATTCGAATTTCTCTCAAGAATTGAATTATTTTCAAATATTTTAATAAAATTGTTCGAAAAAAATCAATTATTTTAAATACAATTTTAATGAAATTTTTCTTTGAAATAATTCAATCATTCTTTTAGATTTTAATAAAAATTCCCAAGAATTCAATTATTCAAGAAAATAATTCTTCGAAAGAATTTAATTATTAATAAGATAAATAACACAATTATTCCTCAAAATTCAGTTATTTTGAGGCATTTTAATAATATTTTATGCAAAATTCAATTATTTTTACAAAATAACAATATTTTATCACAAGAATTAAATTATTTTTTAAAGTAATAAATTTTATTTTCAAAATTGAATTATTTTAGAAAATTTTAATCAATACATTTACAAGAATTTAATATTATTTTCATAAATAGTAAAATATTTTTTAGGAATTTAATTATTTTCTAAAGTTGACAAAATTTTACACTAAAATTCAATTCTATTTAAATGTTCTGATATAATTTTTCAATTATTTTCAAAAATACTAAAATTCTTTACATGAATTCAATTATTTCTATAAATATTTTTTAAAAATATTCATAAGAATTTAATTATTTTTTTTACAAATTATAAAATCCTTCGTAGAAAATCAATTATTTTCAAATATTTTAATAAAATTATCCGAAAGAAATCAATCATTTCAAATACAATTTTAATTAAATTGTTTTAAAATAATGCAATTCTTCTCAAGAAAACAATTTAGATTTAAATCTATTTTTAGATTTAAAACTAAATCCCCCCCCCTACAAGAATTCAATTATTTTTAAAAACAATAAATTTCTTCATTGAAATTCAATTATTTTTAAAAACAATAAATTTCTTCTTTGATATTCAATTATTTATAAAAACAATAAATTTCTTCTTTGAAATTCAATTAGTTTTAAAACCAATAATTTTCTTCTTTGAAATTCAATTATTTATAAAAACGATAAATTTCTTGTTTAAAATTCAATTATTTTTAAAAATTCCAATAAAATCGTTCGCAAGAATTCAAATATTTTTATAAATAATAAAATGCTTTTTAGAAATTGAATTATTTTTAAAACAAAAAAAAATTTAATAAAATACCATAGACATGCAATTATTGTCAAAAATTCGAATGGAATTTTTTGTAAGATTTAATTATTTTTAAAAATCTTTGTCGCAATTTAATGATTTTCAATAATTACTATTTTTCATAAAATTTCCGAACAGAATTCCAATTATTTAAAAAAATTGTTTGTAAAAATCTTGGTAAAAATTCAATTTTTTTACGAATAATAAAAGTTTATCAGAAGTTCAATTATTCAAATTAGAATTTGCATAAAATTATAGTCGAAAGAAATTAATTAATAAAAAATTTTCTAAAAATTGTTTGTAAAAATTAAATTATTCTTTTAGTTTAAAACTTACTTTTTTGTACTTTTTTGTAGTTAAAATCTACTTTTTGCTACATTTTTTAGATGAAAAACCTTTTTACACTTTTTTTATTAAAATCTACTTTTTGACACTTTTTTTAGCTTAAAATCTACTTTTTACTACATTTTTTGGGTTAAAATGTACTTTTTGACCTTTTTTTTAGCTTAAATTCTACTTTTTGACCCTTTTTTTAGTTCAAAATTCACTTTTTGCTACTTTTTGTTAATTTTAAAAGACACCTTTTTTGTCACTTTTTTCAAAAAAAATTAATTATCATGTCCAAAGTTTAAAAGTGGAGCCCAAAAAATTCAGAATCAAAAGTGTTGCTAGGCTTTTAATTCTGCATAAAAAAAACACTGATTACAAAGTGTACACAAGATCTGGTTATATCCTAAACAATGCGCATCAATTAAAAGAAGATTGCGTGTTTTTAAAAGAAAGTCTTTTAATTTCATTTATTCCCTTTTTCGGTTGTACCTTTCTAAAAAAAAATTAAATCTTTCTATCCTAATGGAAGACGAGTGCAAATAATAAAGCCTTTGTATAATTTATATAGCTTGTAAACGAAAGTTTATAATACATCCGGTATACTTTCGCCTATAAGACAAAGTGCGGAATAATATATATATTTTTAAGGAAAAGTACACATGTGTGTACGATGCGAGTACTATACTTAGGGAGGCACTCTTTTTTTCTAGGATGTATCTTTTATATACTTTGTTTCGCATTCATTGTGAACATTTGTATTTACGGTTACTGCTGTATAGTTTTTTCATTATATACCTTATTGTACGCTCGACAATGCAATTTGTCACAAATGGAGTAATAGAGAACACGTTATTTTATCTTTACGTGTATAGCAAAATAGCGAAATGTTATAATCTGCCAAAGTCTGTACCTGTTCTACTATATAATGTAGAACTGTAGTATTAAAATGACTAGATTTCGAAAAGTATTTTTTTAGAACAATTTTGTTTTACTAAAACGATGATTCAAAGACTTTGGGTTTCGAATTGTTTTGAAAATGGAAAAAGAGGAAATTAGAGTTTCTTCAAACCGAAGATGTTTGTAGAAAGGGTGATGAATGCAGAAGTAACAAAGTTTGTTTCAATGTTTCAGGAATGGTTCCATCTAGTCGTCTTAAGCGCTAATAGAAACCAGCAAAATGGCCTCCTTATCGGGAGACGGTGGGTCAGGATCTACCCGCTGTATTTTATTGCTGCAGAGAGCATTGGCGATTCAATTAACAAGAGGAAATTCACCCCAAATTGTGAATTCCGGCCAGAGGAGTAGCAGTGACCATCCTGCCGATGAAATGTGGATGTACGATAAGGGCTACAATCTATTTCAAGTAAGACTATACAGAAAAGCCTAAAAGAGCCTAAAAAGAGTCTAAAAAATCTAAAAGAACCTAAAAGAGCCTAAAAAAGTCACAAAAAGAGCCTAAGCAAAAAACTAGGACTCCAAGAAACATTTTATTCCCTCGTTGAGACATTCGTTTTCATTCATTACTAAAGTGCACTTCTCAATGAATTTATTTACCTTTTTTCCAGACGCGAGAAATCTAAAAGAAACATTTCAACTTTGTTTTAATCCTACAAACAAATTTATACACTTGTTGTTGTTTTTCCGCGTATTTGCAAAACAAACACAATTCCGCGTTGGATTTCGAAATCCGTAACATTAAACACTGGGATCCTCTTTCATATATCTACATTGAATTAAATTCATACATTTAATGTTTGTTAAACAAGTATTTAATCAGGAAGAGTGATTAATTATTTTTAATTATCTTTAGGCAAACCGTTTCCTCAGAACACAAGAGTGAGTTTGGGATGAAATCGCCTCTTTTGGGAAGATTGTTTTTTAATTTTATGACATTCTGAATGTCACTGCATGCAAGTGATAGCAAAGTGAAAGTGCGCAACAAACTGCAAACTAGTAGGTTCAGGTCGATCGCTCGGCGATCGTAGGTGGAGGCCATTCCTTTTATTATGATTTTATTATATTACCTTGTATCATTCTACGCAGAAATTAGCATAAATGGGTTCAAGGGAAAGTCAACGGCTATCAATTAAATATTCAAATGCACATGTAACCATCTGATGAAAAAATGGGTTTCTTTTTAGAAAGAAAGGTCAATTTTTTTAGGCAGGAGATTACTTTTTTGCTACTTTTTGATAATGGAGACCTAATTCCTAGTGGACCTAAGGGCCAGTCCTTAGTTCATGACCTCAATGTACAAAATTCCTTAATGAACCTAATCTAATGGACCTAATTTTCGGACCTAATTCTCAGTCCATAAATACCTTAATATGGTCCCCTATCGACAATCCTTAGTCCAGTACCCGAACAGACTAACAGACGATACACTTCGATTCGTCCAACAAAATACTTTTTGTACTTCGTAAAAATACCCCTAGTAAAATAAATTTAGTAAAAAGAAAATTAAAACAACCCCCAATTGATGTTGTTAATTTTTTTTACCTAGAACTTGAGAGTAAAAATTGCATCGACTTTGACATTAAGCATATTAAGAGAAACCTGAAGAGAATGAAGAGAAAATATTCATAAATATATTTACAAAGTTTCTTGCAATCGTGTTTTGTTATGCAACGGTCAATTATATTTTCTATTTCTGTCTGCGCAGAGTTTCTTGGAAGCGAATTCTAAGTGCTGGTGGAATATTGCATTGGTGGATGCCACTCGTCAGCTTCGATACAAAGGTCATGTGTCTCCGGGTGTACTCATGGTTGGAGGACCACCCTGTGCTCTAGAAGTCCTGAGAGCTGCATGGTCTAGGAACGTCCTCAGGCCACCTGCCGATCACACAATTACCTGCCTCGGTGAGTTATGTACCCTAGATAAATGCTGCGTGTTGAAATTCCAAAGTAAAAAAAAGTAACATAAATTTCCAGCACTAAATTCAAAATACTTCGATTTTGAATTTAGTGCTGGAAATTTATGTTTTAGACAAGAAAGAAAATTAAATGAATGTTTTTGTTAAAGGATTTTTTCAGTTGGAAAATGGGAAAGAGTAGTAATTTTGGTTAACGGATTTTTAAGCAGAATAGTGCAAAGGGCACTGTTCGAACTATGTACGAAGGAGGCTTGATTCGAATTCGCAACACGTACACTTAGTTCGACCTTCAAAGTAATCCATACTTGCTTTTTGGGCGTGGATCACGGTTTTTTATGCTACAAATTTCAAAACGGATTTTTTCCGACATACGAAATCGCTTATTTCGTAAATGACCTAAATTTTGTTTTTTGATTTAGGTCCCTAACAATCAGTGCTGCATCTAATACCACTTGGGTTCTATTTTTCATAGTTGCATCCTTGCCTTTTTGTATTTAATTCTGGCTAAGGTATTTTTTGGGAAAAGGTAATTTTTGAAAACAAGAAAAGACATTAAATGAAATGAAAAAAGGTACGAAACAAAAAAGGTTGTTTTTTGAAAACAAGAAAAGACATTAAAAGAAATGAAACAGTATAGAAACGAAACAGCAAAATGATATTGAAAGAGTATAAAAAGAATGTTTCGGAAAATAGAAATAATTTAGTAAAAATCATACCTGAGAATATGAGTCAAATTTTGCTTTTTTGGTTTAGACCCCTAACAATGTTGTTTAAAGAATTTTGGAGCAAAAAAGTGCAGATGTTAATTTTGATTAAAGAATTTTTAAGAGCATAATTTTTTTTAAGTGCAGTATTTAACATTTTAGAGAAATTTTAACGTCAAATAGTTTTGAAACAGAAAAGTACAACTTTAATGTTAGTTAAAGAATTTTTAGGCCTGAGAGTTAAACTATTAACTATTAGTTGACTATTAAAATTAAGTAATGTTAGGTAACGGATTTTTAAGTAGTGAAATACAGACATTAATTTCGGTTGAAGAATTTTTAGACAGAAAGAACGGCGAGAGAATAGTTCGACTTTAAATTTTGGTACCCTTCCAAATGTTACTTTTCTAACTAAGTTCGTTTATGCAAATAAACGGTTCTTTGGTTTTTCGAAAATATATTGAGACAATTACTCAGAATTTTCCCGAAAACTTGGCATGGGGAGAAGATAAGTTTTCCCCTCTCGAAGTTATTGATTTTAGTTTTTCTAACCATGCAGCAGCAGTAGCAGTAGCATCATCAGTTCTCAATAACCAATCGAATCTTCCGCATGGATTCTTTCGGGGATGCACTTCGAGCCATTAGATATATCATTTTCCTAGAAATGCTTTCAAAAATAAAATAAGTAGAGGCAAAGGAAAATTACCGGTCACAGTTCGGTTGGAAATTAAACCCTTTAGTTCGAAAATAGTTCAGTATAAGAGGGGAAATTTTTTAGGATGTTAGGAAAAGCAAACCTTTCTCGAAAACAATCGGTTTGGGAGTAAGAGATAAAAAATAAGGGAGTAAAAGTTCTAAGGGAGTAAAAGTTCTAAGGGAGTAAAGACTCTAAGGGAATAAAAATTCTTAGGGAATAAAAGGACTATTTAAAAATACTAAGGGTAGAAAAATATTAAGGGAACAAAAATACTAAAGGATTTAAAATATTAAAGAATTAAAAATACTAAGGGAAGGAAAATATTATTAAGGGAACAAAAATACTAAAAGATTAAAAACATTAAAGGAAACAAAAATATTAAGGGAACAATAATACTAAAGGATTAAAAATACTAAAAGATTTAAAACATTGAGGCATTAAAAACTCTAAGGAAACAAAAACTCTAAACGAATAAAAACCCTAAAGGAATAAAAATTAAAAATACCATGACATTAAAACTAGTACAAGAATAAGATTAAAAACAGTGCAATTTTCGATAAGCAGAACATAAGATTTGTTGTTTCCCATGCAAGGAAGAGCATTATTATGGTATTTGAGAAAACTTTTGTTCGACTACACATACACACATACATGTCCTATAAATGTGTATAATATAAATTGCGAAAGCTAGGTCATTGTCATCAAAAAAGAGTCACGAATGTATATATATATATATACGGCAAGAAATAAATGTGTTGCTATACAATATAATATACACGCCGACGACGACAAACGTTTACTTTCGAGAGAGGAAGTCTTTTTAAATTGCAATATATCTTGACGAGAATCAACAATTTTCACGACCATTGCGGGCGGTGGGAGGATGGGGAGAGGTTGTTGGCTATTCCACTCTCAGGTGGAAAAACACATCGCAAGAGTTCTCTCTCCTGTGAGAAGATCAGTTGAGCTGATTCCAGTCTCTCATCCGCTTCTCTAGCCCCTGAATTGGATGAAATCGAGTGAAAGTCCCGACACTTTCCAAATTCATCTTTCGCATTTTATCCATTTTGTCATGTCAATATAATAATTCATCATAAAAGTTATTTGAAAATACTTGTACTGGTGCTTGTAGTAATACTTCCACTGTTACCTCTACTAATACTTCTACTACTTCTGCTATTACTAATACTACTTCTAATACTATTTCTAATACTACTTCTAATACTTCTAATTCTACTTCTACCATACTAATACCACTTCTGTACTATGTCTACTAATCCTACTTCTATTAGTTACCTTAACGAGTTTTTTTTTAAATGTTTCCTAAAAGTTTTTTAAAGCTTTAAAGATTTATAAAATCCGCTATATTAGAAACAAGAATAATTAAATTTTCCATTAGAAGGGAGAATTTATTTTTGTGTTTTATTTTTCGTGCTTTGATTTTCGAGAAAGGTGGGTCGAATATTTACGAGTTGGGAAAATGGAATTTCGTTTAATAATATTGTAAGTGGAATTGCACATATATTATGTGCGTAGGCATTGCAGCAAGGTAAAATTCTCGCGTGGTTTGCACTGGTTTGAGCTAATAATAACTCAGGTGTACTGTAGAACAAGACTGCTATGGATGGTCGCAGGTAAAATTCTCTTGAAGAAAAAAAATGCGACTGGTCACTATTTTTAAATCGGATAAAAGCTGCGATTTTTGTTTCTAAGGTTTAGAAGGCGGTAATAATTCTCAACGGATAAAAATTAGTTGCCGCAATAATCATTAAGGGATAGAAAATAGTTGTTGTAATCGTTACGGATCAAAAATCAGTTGCAGAATTAATTAATCTGTACCTTTTTTGTTTCTTAAATGTCTTTTCTTGTTTTCAAAAAACAACCTTTTTCGTTTCTTTTAATGTCTTTTCTTGTTTTCAAAAAACAACCTTTCTTGTTTCGTTTAGTATCTTGTTTCGTTTCTTTTAATGTCTTTTCTTGTTTTCAAAAATTACCTTAACCCAAAAATTATCTTCGTCAGAATTAAATCCAAAAGGCAATGATGCAACTAAGAAAACTGGATCCCAACTGGTATTAGATGCAGCACTGACTGTTAGGAATCTAAAAAAATAAATGTTTTAGTCATATTTGAAATAACCGATTTCGAATGTTGGGAAAAATCCGTTTTGAAATTTTGTAGCATAAAAACTGATCCACGCCCAAAAAGCAAGTATGGATTACTTTGAAGGTCGAACTAAGTGTACGTGTTGCGAATTCGAATCGAGCCTCCTTCGTATATAGTTCGTTGTTCTTGGCGACAAACTACTCTTTTCAAAAATTTGTTTATATAAAGTCTCTAGAAGATAAAAAAAACCCCCACGAGCGAAACTTGAGACACTTGAATATTTGTTGAAGTTTAGATTTAGAAAGGTAACTTTTGCATGCCTTCTTGAATGTCACTCTGGTTTCGGTCAACGATTTCTGTGGTTGTCTGGATATTCCTGTTTGAAAATCAGAAGAAGAAGAAGAGAAAGAAAAAGAAAAATTGTAACGAACTGTACATACTTTCATATATACCTGTTTATATAATCTGGATTTCGAATTCCGTTCCTACAGCACGATTTAAACGTTTCGTTTTTTTTATGATAGTAGAACTTTAGGGCACGGTACGAATTTCGAATTCGAAATAATTATGTCCCTCGAAATAATGATTTTTACATGTGATGCAATGTAATGTTCTTTAAAGAACCTTTCCTGTTTCGTTTTAGGAGACATTGACGATTGTCTAGTGGCTCCGGTTGCTCAGGGACAATTTACACCCCTACCTGAAGCCCTTTGCTGGGCGATTTTAGAATTAACGACTCAACGGCAGGCGGCGACGCTCGACACTTTGCGATCGGCGTTGAAAAACGCCTTCCCGACGATGCAGCGACCGAATCGGGAGCTCGTCTACGACGCACTGGCGAAATTAATGCAGGAGAGAAAGATCTATCATACGTCCCAGGGTTATTTTGTGGTCACTCCGGAGACCAAGAGACTCAGGCGGGACAGTGGGAACTTTAGGAGGAACTCTAGGGATGTTTCGACGACGAATCAAATGCTGATGAGCAATGACGAAGCAATGGCGTTGGTTCATGGCGAAATGCTGACTCTTAGGGATGGCGACGTCACGCATCAAGCAGTGCAGACCAACCTGGCTGACGTCATCTGTGGTGGCAAGTGTTCTTGATTAAAATTAATCTACCTTCTAATTTATCTTCTTCTTGGAGGAGGTATTCTTGTTTTGGCTTTGATTTCGCTTCTTGATGAAGAGAGGGATGTTTGATAAAGGGATGTTTTCTCCCCAGGCAATCCGAATGACAAGGTCCTTTTTGCAAGATGTCGATCAGTGCCCGGACGTTTGGAAAGGCGCCACTCGCTTCGACTCTGGGGTTCGGCTAGACGCCTCCATCGGAGTGGAAGTTCGCGATCTCTTCCGCGAAGGCCGGATCAAAGTGATACTTCATCGAGTGCCGAATACGCCAGCACTGATAGTACGGCCCACAGTCCAACAAGTAAGTCCCCTGAACAAAGATGTAACATTGATTAGCTCACCCAAAACTGAGATTTTCTTCAATTTCGCCATTGTAGAAAAAATCGGTCTGCTCTCTCGCCTTTTTCGACGAAGCACCAGAAGAAAAACACCACTAATGGGAACGTTCAGTGCGCAATATCCCCCGACAGAATGGTTCAATCCGCGGGTCGTTCATCTGCACAGTGTCGCAACCCAAACACGAACAGCTAGTCCTTCCGTAAGTCGCAAATTTGGCCTTTTCTCCCAAAAGTTTGTTTCTAATTCTGTTTTGTTTAGATACTAGAGGATCAGTCGCAGGCTAGTTTTCAAGTATGGGACGACTCGAGTTCGGTACGTTCGGCAACACTTCCAAGAAGACATCGTCGTCAACCGAGTGGCGACTCCTCCAGCTTGCTAGCAAACTCGACGCCTAGAAGTTCGCGACGTCACCGATCGCCATGCTCAACACTCCCGAGATCGAAGTGCTCGAGTTTGAGTCGATGCGCCTCGGGGTCGACGTCAACCAACCAGCAGCAGAAGATCGAACCCCAAACGGAGAACAAGAGCGATGTCAAAGTTCCGAACAATTCGTCGCCTAATAGAATTGGCAGTAACTTCGGTTCAGTGAGAGCGAAATCGGCAAATATCGGAGCTTTGGGGATAAAGTCCATGAGACCACGACGACCGAGTCAGGACTTCAGTAGTTCGAGTTCTAAGTCACTGAATTCTTCGCCACAGCACAAGGTGAGTTATCAACACTAGGATTTAACTAGATACAAGAGGCAGAAGTTTCTTCTGGTTCTTGCATCGGGTCATGATTAGGTGGCGAACCATCGCCACCTACTGATGACCCCTCCTAGGTAGTAAATAATTATTTCCCTTCTCCTACCGTAGATTATTCAGAAAGGCTCAAGTCAGTCCGGCAGTAAATCAAATTCGAACGGCAAAATAACCGCCTCACCGCTCAAGGTTTCGAGTTTCACAAGTTCCTCCCCATTGAAGCTGATCCAACAACAACAGCAGCAACAAGCCTCAACCTTGACACCATTGCAAGAAACCCAAAACTCGATCACTCTCCAAGTGTCAACCAACTTGAGTCCGGTCACTTCGCCCCAAGAATCAAGAACCGTTCAGAGTAGCGTCACCCTAGCGTCGAATGCCATCAGTTCAACCACAATTTCCGGTTCGCCTGGCACGAAAATCTACGTTCATCAAAATAATTCCCCGATCAGGTCCGTCGTTACTTTCGAGAACACCCAAACGAAGTCAAATTCGAATTCGAACTCACATTCAAATTCGAATTCACATTCAAATTCGCATTCGAATTCACATTCGAATTCTGAAAAAGAGAAAGAAAAGGAAACTAAAGACGAGAAGGAAATAATCGAGACGAAGAGCCAGAAGGAAGAGGACAAGTTCTCCAAGCGGAACTCTGACGATTGGCGACAATCGATCAAGTTAGTCGAACGTCCCACCTCGCTCTACGCTGTCAAGCCCACCTTCACCGAAAGCGATAAGGAGAACAAACCGAAAATCGACGCCGAAACGACCCTCAATAAACTGAAATTAACAAATCGGTTGAACAACAGCCAACATCGGATCGATGGTTCTTCGAATAATATCAGTAATGATACGACCTCGACGACAACAACGGCTTTACACTCGACGAAAAATACAAACGACGCTATGAATAATTCGAAGAAATTGTCACTATCGAAGGACGCGTTGAGTTATAAAAATCTACTGCGTCCGGGCTCGAAGAATAATATCGCCTCTAATCCACCGTCGCCAACGAAATCGTTCGATGGAATTGGCGGCTCTTTTAATAACGTATTTATTGAGAATCTCGAGACAATTGCGCCGCAAGGTTCGGAGCCGAATTTAGAGAAATGCCGCGGTGATCTTTACAGTTATCCTAGTCTTAGTGATATGCAAGTACAATTTAAGAGTTTAGCCGCGCAGAAAATATTGAAAGGCTGTCCAATAAACAGCGTCGATACACTTGTTGAGGTCAATATGGCCGCAACGGAGAAGCAAAATAATTGTGATGTCACTGTTCATACGGACTTTGGTGTCATTTAGGTATTTTTATCGGGTATGATGAATACCTGTTTTTTAATACCTTTTTTTCATTTCTTTTAATGTCTTTTCTTGTTTTCAAAAAACAACCCTTTTCTGTTACGTTTCCAAACCTTTTTTCATTATTTTTAATGTCTTTTCTGGTTTTCAAAAAACAACCTTCTTTCGTTTTTTTAATGTCTTTTCTGGTTTTCAAAAAACAACCCTTTTTTTCGTTATGTTTACTACCTTTTTTCGTTTTATTTAATGTCTTTTCTTGTTTTCAAAAAACAACCTTTCTCTGTTTCGATTTTATACCTTTTTTATTTCTTTTAATGTCTTTTCTTGTTTTCAAAAAACAACCTTTTATTCCATTTCTCTTAATGTCTTTTCATGTTTTCAAAAAACAACCTTTTTTCGTTTCGTTTACTACCTTTTTTCGTTTCGTTTACTACCTTTTTTCGTTTTTTTAAATGTCTTTTCTTGTTTTCAAAAAACAACCTTTTATTCCATTTCTCTTAATGTCTTTTCTGGTTTTCAAAAAACAACCTTAACCCCTAGTCAGAATTAAATATATTTCCCAAAAGGTCAAAAAAAATTTTTATTTTTTGAATTTTTATTCCACAAAGAGAAATTTTGGATTTACTTTAATAAAAAAAAAACTGTCCCCGTAGACTAACAGAATATAATTCGAGTCAATATTATAGATAAGAGAAAACTAAATTTATTTCGTAGCATTTGATGCAAAAAAAAATTACAAACCTTATTTCAGCAAACTCTTTAATATAGTGTACTTATCGCAAAAATAATTGTACACAAGAACAAATATACTTCCGGTTTTAAAAAGAATTGTGACTCGCTTTAGAGGGAAAAAATTGCAAGTCATTGCGGAAAAAAACTTTAGGTTATGTTTCCGTATTTTTTATGGTATTAAAAAAATACGTTAAAAACTAGGCAATGATGCATTTGGGAAAAATGGAACTCAAAAGGTATTGTTTACAAATTTAATTGTAATAATTCTTCTACCACTTACATCGGCGAATCAAAACGCAGTTTGGAAAAAAGAATCAAGGAACAGTCTTGAGAACGAAAAATTGAATCTATATTAATGAACGTCTAAGTTTTTAGTTTCAATGAAGTTAAAATTTTCGATTTAGAGTCAAATTATAAAAAACGATTAATTTCTGAAATGTTATAAAGTTTGACGATTATATGATCAATAAGAACGGAGATATACAATTTCTAACAAATACTTATTCGTTCCTCTTTTTCGAACGAAATGCGTGCGGTAGAAAAGAACAGAAACATAACTCTGTCCTTTTCTACCCCGAGCTTTACGTTCAAAAAGTGGTTGTGCACTGACCTTTACCTTAACTTTTCCAAGAATCGAACCACATAACCTCGAATTTCTTTTCGAATTACCTTTTTGAGTTTTTTTTCGAATTTTTTATCTCTAAAGCGTGTCACAAAAGTAATTTTGAAAGAACACTGCGAACACTGCCATAATTCTCAGTAATTAAAAAAAAACAATCAAAACGTAAAAATAAAGATCAATTTTTTTTATTTACTTTTGTGTCTTCCATTACTTTACGTTCGTTAAAGTGATTTGTTGAAGGTAAAAAAAATATCGAAAGCGTCCCCGCCTCAATGGACAATATAAATATATATATAAATATATAAATATATAATTATACAAGTATACAAATTACAAACTTTAGCCATTAACCTAAAAAATTTAGCCCACAGAGAATGAGGCATAAAACAAATGTGACGCTAATGTAGATAAAAGTATTAAAATAAAATACTTTATATAAAAACGTAAAAAACGTATGTGCTAAAAAGAATGGCTAAAATTTACAGAGAAACAAATATATCCTAAATAGTGCAATTTTTTTTTTTATTATAAAAAATAAAAATAATCAAAGTGCCAAAATTATTAATAATATGCCTTAAAATGATACTCGCACAACGAAACTTAATAATAGAAAAATTCTTTAAAAAAAATAGTCCGTAAAAAAGTCAATTAGGTTGTTTGTTAAAGGTCTGTTCATACTGTTTTTTTTTGTTTTCGAAAACAGAAAGACGTTCTTTCTTCTCTAACTCATTGTTAAATTTTTCTGAATAAAAAAAAACGTTTTGGACAGTCCTTTAAACAATGTGTTGATGGTTTATTAACAATTATTGTCTAACAATATTGTTATTGACAAGAATGACAGCGATATTTAAATTTTCACGTCATTTGAGGAAAAAAAATAAAAAATTTCTAAAAAAAAGCCGGCAATACGACACGACATCGATAGATTTGAAAAGTGTGCCTCGTAATACATTTTTTTATAAACATTGTATAACATTTACAACTGGGAATTTTGTTATGTCACGTAACTTTATATACAATTTTTTTTGCAAAAAATTATCTTATTTACGTTTTTTGAATGCAAAAAGTTGAAAAATTGCGGGAATTGGCAAACATAACCTAAAATTTCCAACAGTTTTTTGCTTCAAAGCCTCATAATTGAAGAAATATTGCTTTTATGCTACGATTTTCGAAGGAAGAAATAAATTAAAAAGAGAATCTTGCTGATGAAATTAAATTTTTTTAAATAATTAAATTATTTTTTTATAATTAAATTTTAAAGGGGCGTACATAACAAAATTTTCACAATAATTACATAAGACAAGAATTTAGACTGTAATAATCTTTCGATCAGCAAAATAAATAACAAGGAATTTATATTAATTAGATAATTAAAAAATTGTCCAATAGGAAAATTTTTCATTAGGCTACAACCAAAAAAATGTATTAGCCGCAACGCAAGTGCATATAAAATAAATAAAATAAAATTGTAATATTTGACTAATATACAATAAGACTTGATTCTGGAATCTCTGGATATATAAATATCGTAATCAATTGATGATGATGAAGATGATGATGATGAAGATGATGATGATGATGATAATGATGATAATGATGATGTTGATAATGATGAAGTAATACACAAAAAAAAATTGCACAATAATTAACATTCCGACAAACTCAGCTCATCTACATTTCTTTAAAGTATTCGTATAATAATATTATAAATAAAAAGTATTTGTATATTTTAGTATAGAAAAAAAGTATATTTATTATTCGAGACCTTACCTTCTGGCAATTATTCAATTTCCTAAACTATTTCTAATCCGTTTCGATTTTTTACAATCTAAGTCAAAGGCTCTTAAAAGTATTGAAATTTTTTGTCAACTTTTAGGTTATGTTAGTTTCCAATTATGATTTTTAATATAGAAACTAATAGAATATTTACGCGGGAATCAGATTTTAATTACAGGCATTAAACCTTTTTGATTAATTTTTAGGTTATGTTCGCCTCTTGACGCTTTAAGCCCTTTAAATAAATTTTACCAAATCATTTGAAAATTAAATAAATAAAATTTGATTTTTTGGTTACATTTGCCTCTTGTCCGTAATTTCTCTTTTTTAACAAAATATTTTATTAATTTTATTTACAAATACAAATAGGGAACAAGTTGTGCTTTTAGGGCCTTTAACTATGTTATGTTAACTACCCAACCTTGGAATTTTTCTGTTATTTCAAAAATTTCAAATAGCAAGGTTGGGCAGTCGGCAGAATGGCGCAATTCTCCAGCGGCGCTTTTGGAAACTGAAAATAATTATTTTCATCGACGTTGTCGTTAAACAATAAACGTATTACACATAAAATAAATAAGGAATTCCCCCCTGAATTTTATTCGTGACGAAAATTTAAAACACGAATACCAAGTGAGAGTAGTTAATAAAATTAAAATGCGACTGACAAATACAAAAGTCGTTGCAGTTACAAAAAGTATTCAGTGCACTAAACATTAAGGGGCTTATTTTTAAAACACAATGTTCTTGGAAATTCTCCTCAGCTTTTCCGGTAATAAAAAAATTTTTTTTTAAATATTCTAAACAAAATTAATTAAAATTAATTTTGTTTAGAATATTTTATTTTTGTTTTATTCTTTCTACATAAAAAAAGAATTAGTAGAAAAAATTACCAAAATTACTAAAAAAAATTGTTATTTTTCTGTTTAGATATTTTCATTCTCATTGTAACGTCTTTTTTGATTATTTATTTATTTCAAATAAAATGGATTCGACTTGTCAAGTTGGCTGTTACATTACCGGGTCCCTTCGCCTATCCGTTAATTGGAAATGCCTTTAATTTCGCCTGCAAACCGGAAGGTAAAGGAATAAAAAGAAAAAAAAATTTATTTATTTATTTCTAAATTCAAATAAAGAATATAATGAAATTTAATTAGGGTGCGTTCATAAACTACGTCACACTCAATAGGGGAATTTTAAGGGAAGGATAAAAAATTCTGGGGCGTTGGGGATCGAACACCATTGACTCGGAAAGTTCCACTCACTTCACGCGCCTTAACGACTGCGACCATCGTCTATATTTTATTTCTTATGTAAAAAAGGTCAAAAAGACAGAAGCGAGGCAGAAGATTCTCCGAAATAGTGAAACGTAGCTTGTGAACTAGCCTTTAACAATTTTCTTTTTTCTTCTAAACAAATCAAAGGGAAAAAATAAAATAATATAATAAAACAATATAATTTTAATTTTCGGTAACTTTTTTTAATTTTATTTTTGAAAGGACTTTGACTTTTTTCCTTATAATTGGAACAAAAACAAGCAACTTCTCCTTTGGACGCATTTTTCTAGCACAAAAATTAAAAAAGTTACAAAGGTTTTTCCAAATCATAATAATTATGTTTTATATTATATTTTAACATAATAATAATAATAAAAATAATTAAATATTTTGAATATTTTATTTTAAATAGTTTTGAGTATTTTATTTCAAATAGTTTTGAATATTTTAAATATTTTATAAATATTTTTTGAATATTTTATTTATTTAAACATTTTATAATTGACATAAATTTGTCTTTAACAGAATTATTGGAACGTGCGGTAAAAATTGTTAAGCCTTACGTTAATATAACACCAATAAGATTGTGGCTAGGTCCAATGTTGTGTGTAATTATCACAAAACCACGAGATCTCGAGGTGAGAAACTGAGAATTAAAAGAATATGAAAATGGATATTAATTAGAAAAAAAATTAAATAATTTTGTTCTTTTTTTTATTTTTTGGGGGTAATTATTTATCATTTATTTATTATTTATTCATTATTTATTTTTTTGTTATTTTCTTCTTATTGTTGAAATAAACCTTTATTTTTGTAAATCTATTGTATAACACAGCGATTATATAAAAGTCCAAAAATAAATTTCCTTTATGGTTTAAATTTGTTATTCAGGACTCGTTTCGTATATCATTGAATGAAGGCACACAACGACTTTTGAAAATTTATTTTTATTTTATTATTTCGATTGCATTTTGTCACTTAAAAATTCTACAAGCATTTTTTTTAGAATACAATATTTGAAAACATTCGTTGAAAATAGATTTTGGAAAATTTTTTGTTTTTATTTTATAATAAATTTTTAATAAATTTATATTTTATGAAAATTGTAACAAAAATCGACCGAATTTTTCTTAAAATTATTGTTTTTAAGAAATTATCAACTCTATAAGAAATTAAATTTTTTTTAAATATAGATAATTTTAAATAGTCCGAAAGCAAACAAAAAGGGATTTTCTTATCAATTTTTGAAACCGTTCATTGGAGAAGGCCTCATTAGTGGTTCGGGTAAATACAATTTTTATAATTAAAAAATTAAAGCAATAAAATAAATATAATTGAAAAAATTTTTATAAAAAATTAAGTATTTAAATTATTTTTATTTTTCCAGGTCCAATATGGAAGGCACATAGAAAAATTGTTGCCCACATATTGACGCAAAAAGTTCTCGACGAATTTTCAAGTGTATTTGATCGACACAGTAAAATTTTAATGAGAGAATTGAAAACATTGTCTGATGGAAGGGAAATTAATATTCTCGAACCAATAGAACTTTGTACAGCGAACATTGTTTGCGGTAAATTATTCCATTTTATTATAAATATAATTTATAAAAAAAATTCAAAAAATTAAATATTTCCACGTTTTTAAATAAAAAAGTACTTTTTAAAATTTTTCCAAAGAGTTTTTTGGTATTTTGTTCAGAAAAATATTCAAATTTTTATAAATAACTTATAAATATTTATAAATTAATTAAACAAAATAATGATAATTAAGATTCTGGAAAAATATTAAAATAGTAAAAGTAAACGAAAAAAATTAATATTTTAATAGTATTTCAATTATATTTTAATTATAAGATTTAAAAATTTTACTAAGGTTGGTAAATAAATTATTCTTTGTAATGATTTTTTTTTATTTTTTTATAATAATTTTCTATTTTATATTCTAGAAACTATAATGGGACGTGATGATGTCGATTCATTAGTTGAATCAAATAAGGAATTTTTGCACTATTCTGCTGAGTGAGAAAAAAATATAGAAGAAAAAAATGCTAAAATGAAAAATATTTAATAATTATTTATCGACTTTTTAAATATTTTAGAATGTACCGTGTGGTTCACGATCGAGTGATGAAAGTCTGGCTCTATCCTGACTGGATTTTTAAATTGACGAAAAATTACAAAATACATTCGAAAGGACGTGAAGTTTTGGGAAATTTTGTAAAACAAGTAGGTTTTTTTTAATTTTTTCTTACCAATATAATATTTTAACTACATTATGGAAAAAATGTATTTTATTATTAATTTTTATTAATTATTTTTTATTATTAATTTTACTAAATATTTATTAATTGTTATTTTATTAATTTAATTGTAACAGGAAGTATTTTACGTATCTTCTTATTCTGAAATTACAAAGCAATAGTCGACAATTTATTGTTTTATAGAGAAATAATGAAATATTATTAATTAAATTTGAAATAAAAAAACTTCGTGTTACGGCCCTGTGTTGCCATGGCAACGTTGCTTGCGCTTGCGCAGTCGAAAACGCGGCAAGGTAGCGCAACAAGTGCGTATTTGCGAACGCGAAGTCACTTTTGGATCGCACGTCGATAATGTGACATCTTTTTGATACATTTTATTGTCGACTATTATACTTTATGTGTTCAAAAAATTACTGTATTTAATGTAACAGTAATAGCGTGAGTATGGAATTGGCCAATTCGCCGACTGAGAGAGAGACATCGAAATGAAAGTAGATAATCTGATAAAATATGAATTTTCAGTCAACACTCATTGCTGTCAACCTTTCCCAGAATTTACCCATTTTACCCACCTTGAGATTATTCTTATTCATTAGAAGTAAATTTAATATTTTATTTACTGACGCCCGCGATTTTTTTATTTTATACAATTTTTTTTCAAAGTATACTTTTTAATATCATTAATTTTTTTATTATTTTATAATAAACACAACATGACAAATTTAATATTAACTAAAATTCCTGTTTCAATATAATTAATAATTTCATTCAATTTTTAATAAAATTCCGAATTTTTCCCAAATAAAAAAATTTTAATAGTATTTTTCGATTTGTTATTTCAAGTGCATAAAAATAGTAAAAAAGAGACGATTACGTGGAGAAAGTAGAAATTCAATTTTAGACCGTATTTTGAATATTCTGGAGACTTCGAACAATGAAATGAGCGACGAGGAACTGAAAGATGAAATGATAACTATTTATTTAGCGGTAATTTTCCAATTTTTTTTATTCTTTTGCATTTCTAATTAATAACGAGTTTGGTATTTTTATATTTGAAACGATATATTTTTTTAAAATATTTATATTTAAATTATCTATATATTTAAGTTATTTAAATTTATTCCGCAGGCTCAAGATACTTTAGCGGTAATTTCAAGTTTTGCAATTTTAATGCTAGGAATTCATCCGGAAATTCAGGAAAAAGCGAGAAATGAAGTGACAAGTATTCTCCATGAGAATAATTCGATTAATGGAGAAAAACTCTCACAATTGAAAATTGTCGATAAAATTATTAAGGAGACACTTCGATTGTTTCCCATTGCGCCGTTAATGGCACGAACGGCAATGGACGAAATAAAATTGGGTAAAGGGGGAAATTAATATTTTCCGAATAATTACTTTTATGATTGTTTTCGATTTTTTAAAATACTTTTTTTAAATTTAAATCTCGACTAAAAAATTTCTTTTGGTCTTAAAATCGATTCGAGGCTTAAAAATGGAAAAATTATTTTTATTATCACTAATTTTTTATTTTTTACTGTTTTCGATTTTTTTCAGATTCGTGTACTATACCGGAAAGTTGTCAAATAATTTTAGTGCCATTTTTAACGCAAAGAAATGCTGAGTATTTTTCTGAACCGGAAAAATTCAATCCAGAGAGATTTGAACCAGTTCAAGCTGCAAAGCGTCATTCTTATTCGTTTATTCCCTTCAGTGCCGGTCCAATGGGATGCATTGGTAAATTATTTTTATATTAGTTTTTTAAAAATATTTTCAAAATAACGAAACAATTTTTCAATGAAAAAAATTTATTTTTACTAAAAAAATCAGTTTTTTAGGTCAACGTTACGCAATGATGAGTTTAAAGACAATAATTTCCAATTTTCTTCTCTTTTACAAAATTTCATCGCAATGCAAAATGGAGGAAATTAAACTCAAAACGGATATTTCCATTCGCTCAAAAAATGGTTATAGAGTTTCCCTAGAACCAATATAGCGAAGGGAAAAAATTTGTTCAAATTAATTAAATATATATGGAGACAAAAAATAGTCTCAGTGTTTAGAACAAAATGTTTCTTTTGATGTTTAAAAGATCCTCTTCATATTATATATTTTATACTCTCTCGGACACAATAAAATAAAATTTGTGTTCAAGAAACGCACAAAAATAATAAATTAAGTAACAAAATTATTAAATAATAATTTATTGAACAAAAAACTAAAACTTATTTAAAATTATTATTTTAATTAATTTTTCTAAACCAGAAAATTATTTTGGAATAATAATAATATAATAATAATAAAATACAAAATAAATAATGTAAACTGAACAATAAAAGCAAAATAGTAAATAATAAATACTAATAACTTGAAATATAAATAAAAAAACTGATATGTAATAAAATAGCAGATAAATAATAGAAATAGAAAAACAAATATGGAATAATAGAAATGAAAAAATAATAAACAATAGTAAATTAATATAATTAATATATATAAAATATATTATCAAAATACTAAAATACCAAAAATCTAAAATAATAAATGAAAATAAATTATAATTGGAAAATATTAAAATTTCCCATACAAAAATAAATTTTCAATGCACAAAGTTCATGCAGATGTAAAATTTTAATCTCCAACTGTTTAAATTTCACAATATTCAAATAATTCCTCATATTGTTCACTGATTGAAAATGACAGAAAGTAAGAGAGCAAAAAATGTAAATATAAAAGTAATGCCGTTACTTTTCCAATTGGCAGTAAAAATTCGTTACTATTTTTTATCTCATCAATTTGCATTGTGACATTAACATTCGATTCTAATAGCAATTCATCCTAAAAAGTGGCCAATTTTTTAATAAATATAATTTCATATACCATTAAAATTGAAAATAATACCTTTTTCATAAACAAATACAATTTTTTTGCATACCTCAACAAATTTACTATCGAAATAATTAATTAATCTATTATTCCACACATCATAGGAATAATTTGTCAGATTTTCACTCAAATTTTCTACTTAAACAAAATATACAATACATTTTTATAAATAAAAAAATTTATTTATTCTAACAAGAAAAATTTTATGATATAGTAAATAATTAAAAATAGAAAATTGCAATTTAATTTATAAAACTTATGTTTTTTATTAATTTTCAATTTTAATTTTAATTAAAATTTTTAAATATTAACCAAAAAATGAAATAATAATAATAAATAAGATAAATAAAATAAATAAATCATAAATAATAAATATCTTTATAAATCTTTTTGTATTTTGTAAAAAATAAAGTATTTGATTATTAATAATTATATAATGATAATTTATATATTAGTGGTTACCTCTAAAAATTTTATTAAAATCTTTTTCCAATTTTTTTCTTGGTCGTGTTATAAATCTTTTTCCAAAAAAGGCCTTTGAAAAAAATTTTTTTTAAGCGTTAAAAATATCCGTGAATTAAATATTTAAAAAAAATGTGACTCAATAATAATAATACTAATAATAACAATAATATTAATATTAATAATTAATATTTAATAATCGTAATAATAAATAATCAATTAATAATTATATGTTAAGAATAATATAAAATAGAGAAATTATTATATATAAACAATAATTTTACCCTTTTTTGTTTTCTTGTTTTCACACTATCAAGTGAATTACACTTTTCTGGTCTTTTTGCTGTCAAGAAAAGAAAATTGAATTTTTTTATTATTGTAACTCTTTATTTATTTCTCGCACTAAATTGATTTTTGATTTACCTCTGAATCTTAAGTCTTTATCAATATCGTAATTTAAATTTGAAGCATGAAATAATGGCCTAACTCTGCGTATCATAACTTGTAAATATAATTTTTTATTTCAATGAAATTGACGTGAAATTCAGAAAAAATAAAGAAATTTTCTTTTTTTACTATTAAATCTCAAGTATAACGAGAACGTTTAGAAAGAGAAAAATATAAAGTGATATTTTTAGAGATTTTCATTTTTTTAAATGTTCTTCTGTTTTTAATTTTTTTGTTTCCTAAATTAAATTAAATAGAGAAATAATTATTGACAATTAACAAATTTAATAAAAAATGTAATATTTATTCATTATTATTAACAATTAATATATTTAATAAAAAATGGAATATTTAATAATTATTATTAACTATATATTAATAATCATTATTTTAAATAAATAATTTAAAAATAATTTTAATAATAAATTTAGTAATAATATTTTGCAATAAATGTTTGAAAATTAATTTCGTCTGCAGAATTGGTTCGTAAAATATTTATTAATAAACTTTATTTCTTGTGCACAGCAATAGAAGTGTCGTTTTCACAGTCACTTATTACTAAAAATAATTAACAATTATTTACAAATTTTACAATTCTGTCTTGGAGAAAATAATAAATAAATAAATAAAAAAGAAAAAGGGGAAGTTGTCAGAAAAATTAAAAAATTAAAACAACCCGACAAAATAGTTCCGAAAAAGTTAATATTTCGCAAATTCTCTTTTTTTCGGAAAAATAATGAAAATTTAATAAAATACTCTTTTTCTGAAATATTAAAAATGTTTTTAAAAAATTACTAAAAAAGAAAACGTTTTTTCAATTTTTTCTTCCAGTAATTTTTCATTACTTAATTACTAAGAGAAAAATTATCATTTTTTCTTTCAATAATTTTGTAATTACTAAAAGAAAAATTATTGTAACATTTGCATTTTTTTCATTTTCTGTAATTTGCCTTTGTTTACTGAATGAAAAAAATTGAAAAAGGAAAAAAATTTAAAAAAAGAATGAAGAGAAATAATTGTAAATTTTCCTAATAGAAAAATGATCATAAAAGAAATTCAAAAAGGGACAATTTTGTTTTTAAATATTCATTTTTCATCACCGTTCGAGGCGAACTGTTTTAATGCAGGGCCGACCGTATTTTCTCTTTGCCTCCTGAACAAAGGCATTTTCCATTTGTCGCACGATTTCGTTGAAAAATAAATTCGCCACGTGCGAATAGAAAATCGAACGAAATTCAAATGAAATGGAAATATCGACGAGACATGTTTGAGAATTATTTTTCAATCCCGGACTAAATATCCACAGGGTATTGAGATGATCGAATAATTTGCCATCAGTGCATTCTGCTTTCACTAAACGTGGATAGATTGTCGTCACTTTTGATAGATAATTCTCGTTAATTGGCGGAAAACCAATGACGAGCTTTGCTTTCTTGTAATCTTTCGTCCTCTCAATTATCGTTGACATTTTGCAAAAGGGCACGAAATTCTTGTAGTTCTCAACGTCGGCGACGACATCGTACATTTGTTCCATTGAAAATCTGGGGAAATGAAAGAAAAAAACATAAAATTGTTTAATAAAATTGAACTTTCGCAATTTTTTTTTTAAATCCGAAAAATAAGTTGTAATTTTTCAATTATATTCTTTCAAGATAATTGAATTTTTATAAGGAAATAATTGAAAATTTTTCAAGTAATTGAAATTTCTTTACATTTTTTTTAAATAATTGAATTTTTTAAAAGAATTTTATTTAAATTTTTTGAAAATAATCTTTGTGACCGTAATTATAATTTTATTTTTTAAATTCAAAGTCCCTCTTACAGTTTGAAATGAATTTTTTGCTTATAAAAATTATATTATTCTATTCAATATATAATTATAATTATTGAACTTCCCTTAAATCTTTATAATTTCAAATTTCCGAATGTTTTTATAAATTATTTTTATTTATTTCTTGAACAAATTAAATGTTTATTAAATATTTATTTTTTATTAACTTTAACTTTAACTTTTTAAAAAATTTATTATTAAATAAATAATTAATTATTACTGTTTTATTATTTTTAAAAATTTTAATAAAATTTATCACAAGAATTAAATTATTTTATAATAAATAACAGGAATTGTTTGGAAGAATTGAATTACTTTTATAAATAATAAAATTCTTTGCAGAAATTCAATTATTACAATTCTAATAATATTAATAATAATAATAATAATAATAATAATAATAATAATAATAATAATAATAATAATAATAATAATAATAATAATAATTGTTAATATTTATCATTACAATTAATTTAATTAATTTTAATACAGGTATTAATAATACAGGTATTTTAATACAGGTATTTTTAATTAAATTTAATTAATATTATTATTTATTTATTATTGTTAAAATTATTATTATGATTAGATTGTTATAATTCCCTTATTATTACAAGTCTGTTATTAATTATTAATGTTTATTATTGCAATTTATTATGCTATTATTTATTTATTATTTATTATTAAATATTAAATAAAATAAATAATTAATTACCCAATTAATTTTCGACTTTCGTATTCCTTCGTTCTGCTTTTATCGAAAGTGGATATTCCTCGAGTGCTTCCATTTCCAGTTATTCGTGTAATTGTGAAAAAGCATCTGCTCAAAATCGATTTGCAAATTAAAAAACTAAATTTCGATTAAAATTTAACTTAGTAGCAAATGACAAATTGATTTTCGAAGATTTCAACTAATTTCAAGTCCTTGAAAAATAAACTACAATATTAACTTTAAAACGTACAGAAAACAAAAAGAAACTATTTTGTCGACAAAAATTAGAATTGAAGATTAATCTCAAAAAAAAAATGAATTAATTAGTCTCGATAAATGTAATTGGAAAAAATTAGAAATAATTCGAAAGCCTAGTTTTCTGACAGATTATTTTGAATAGTAAAAAGGAGCAAATAAAAATAATACGAATGTTACGAATGGGGAAAAATGAAAAATGTCCTTGAACATAACCTCAAATTTAGTAGCAACAATTTTCCCCCCGAAAACAAAGGAAAAAAACAATATTCCGATTATTGCATACCTGTATGTTCTAATTATCATCTTCAGCACTTGTTTTCTGCCAGAAATGGAAACATTTTCAAGAGACGAAAAACATTTTTTGTGTATTTTATCGTATTTACGAAAACTTGATAGAAAGCAAGTTGTGATGACTGACTAGCAGACGATTTTTTTAAAAATAACAAATTTTAATCTTTTTCTTTCGCAACTTGTAGAGATTTGTAAAAAAAATATCAGTATTGCCAAAATTTTTTCCTTCCTTTATTGAATTAATTAACAATAATATCATTGCTTTGGTAAACATTTGATTAAAGAAAAAGAAGATAAATTGCGAATTGTTTTGCAATTGCCTGTCACTTTTATTTTTAACAACTTTCGTCAAAAGTCTCAATCTATAAAAATTACACTATTTATAAATATTCACGATATTAATTGTTAATAACAAAATTTGTTTCTCTATTTTTTTAATTATTAAAAAAAAATTTGGGATTCAAATTTTCCCGCCGCTTGATTTGTTCAAAATTTCCGCCAGATGGCACCGATTCGATTAATCGAATCAACAGCTGATTTTCGAGGTACTGTTGAAAAGAAATTTTTTTTTACAAAAATTTTTCGTTACATAATTAAATAACAATATTGGTGTTTTTAGTTTTGGAAAAAAAAAGAAAGAAGTGAATAGTGTTAGGCAAAGATGGCGAACATTGTCCCGCAAACGTGCAGAAATGCATTAAAACAAGTGAGTATTGAAATTCATTGTCAAAATTTATGTTTTGTTTTATTTTTGCATTTTGACAATTAAATTTTCCAATATGTCTGTCATTGAAAATAATTTAAAATTCTTTTATATCTTTTTGCAATAAAAGAGGGAAATTAATACTAAACAAAAGATTTTTTTTTCTATTATTTCTATCAACTATTTGTGTATCGTTTGTATTTGTATTTTTTTTGTTATTATATCCTGGAATTTTAACGAAGAAAAAGATTCCGCATATTTGCACATAACCTCGTTTCTGTTTCGTTATTTTGTGCAATTTTGAAAAATATATGACATAAACAGTCGCAGTTTTAATTACATAATATTTTTATTTTTAGTTGTTAATTATTCTCTAAATATTCCAAATGTTTTCCCTGTTTTCCTCTGGCTTTTTCTTTCATGAGTCGAAATTACACTTTTCGATTTTTTCGAAACTTATTTTTTGTTCAATTCATTACTATTGTTTTATTTTTTTTGTTCGGTATTTTCTCGTTTTTTTTTCTTTACTTATTTATTTTTAATTTTTTCCACTTTTATTCTCAATTTGGACCAAATTTTGATTTTATTTTCTACAAAATATTTTTTTTACAAAAATAATTAAATTTTTTTTTAAATTATTTATTGTTTTCTCGTTTCTTTTTAAATTTTTATTTATTTTTAGTTTTTCCCACTTTTATTCACAATTTGGAGGGAATTTTTATTTTATTTTCGAAAAATATTTTTTTTTTCAAAAATAATTAAATCTTTTTTTAAATTATTTTTTTCAATGAATAATTTTACTATTTAGAAAATAATTGTTAATGTTTCGAAAGATTTATTAAAAATTTTAAAAATAATTGAATTTTTCGAAAAAAATATTTATAGAATTTTTTTTTTTAAATTGAAATTTTGCAAAGAATTTTACTATTTATAGATAAAATTAAATTTTTTCTCGGAGAATTTATTCAAATTTTAGAGAATAATTAATTTTTTTATATTTAAAATTTTTTTTTAATCCAAATTTTGCAAAGAATTTTTACTATTTATAGATAAAATCAATTTTTTTCGAAAAATTTATTAAAATTTTAGAAAATAATTGAATTTTTTTTTTTTTAATATTTCATAATAAATTTAAAAAAGTATTCTGTCGTAAATTTTTTTTGAAAATAATATTGAATTTTTGCAAAGATTTATTGTTTTAAAAAAATAATTGAATTGTTTCAAAAGAATTATTAATGTTTTAGAATATAATAATTTTTATTCGTTCGTGAAATTAAAAAATAATTGAATTTTTACGAATAATTTTACTATTCATGAAAAAAATTGAATTTTTGCGAAAAATTTTATTTAAATTTCTGAAATCAATAATTTATAATAATTAATGAGTAAATTAGTTAATAATTGAATTTTTTTTTGAAATATTTCGTAATAAATTTAAAAAAATATTCTTTCGTAAAATTTTTTTGAAAATAATATTGAATTTTTGCAAAGATTTATTATTTTAAAGAAATAATTGAATTGTTTCGAAAGATTAATTAATGTTTTAGAAAATAATTTCTATTCGTTCGAGAAATTAAAAAATAATTGAATTTTTACGAATAATTTTAATTATTTATGAAAATAATTGAATTTTCAAGAAGAATTTTATTGAAATTTTTAAAAATAATTGAATTTTAATGAAGAATATTTTTGGAAAAAATTGATTTTTTGCGAAGAATTTTATTAGTTTTTGAAAATAATTGAATTTTTATGAAAAATGTTATTATTTAGGACAATAATTGATTTTTTGCGAAGAATTTTATTGAAATTTTTGAATTCAATCATTTATAATAATTAATTAGTCAAATTAGTTAATAATTTAATTTTTTAAAAGTTTTAATCTAAAATTATTCCAAAATTCATATTTAAAAATAAAAAAAATTTTAATTTGCATATTAACAATTTTTTAGAACATCAGAAATGTTAATTAATATTTTCTTTTGAAAATTCCGTTTAAAAACTAAAATAAAGAATTATGAAAATTTAGGTTCGAGCATTGCACGTGTCAGCGGGACAGAGCGCAGAGGCGAGATTGAAGACATTTTCAATTTATCGCTGGAATCCTGACAAGCCTGATGAAAAACCTTACATGAAAGAGTATAAGGTTGATTTAAATACGTGAGTCGACTGTTTTTTTTAGCTTTTAAGTAACGAAAATTATTTAATTTTTCTCAACTAAAAACATTTGGAAATAATTTTTTTAAAAATTTTTTCAGATGTGGTCCGATGGTTTTGGACGCGTTGATTAAAATAAAGAACGAAATGGATCCAACGCTAACGTTTCGTCGATCTTGTCGTGAAGGAATTTGCGGCTCTTGCGCCATGAATATTGGCGGATCGAACACACTCGCATGTATCAGGTTGCAAAATTTGAATTTTTCTTTATAAACTTTATAGAAAGGTTGCAAAATTTCTATTTTTCTTTATAAACTTTATAGAAAGGTTGCAAAATTTCTATTTTTCTTTATAAACTTTATAGAAAGGTTGCAAAATTTCTATTTTTCTTTATAAACTTTATAAAAAGGTTGCAAAATCTGTATTTTTCTCTATAAACTTTATAAAAAGGTTGCAAAATTTAAATTTTTCTTTATAAACTTTATAAAAAGATTACAAAATTTCTATTTTTCTTTATAGACTTTATAAAAATTTACAAAATTGCTATTTTTCTTTATAAAAACGAAATATGGAAAATAGAATACAAAATAATTACAAAATTACTACAAAATTACTATTTTTCTTTATAAAAGTTATAAAAAGTTACAAAATTTCTATTTTTCTTTATAAGATTTATAAATAGTTACAAAATTGCTATTTTGTAAAAACTCTTTATAAAAACGAAAAAAGGGAAATTGAAAGAAAAATAATTGAGAATAATTTAAAATTTGCTTATGTATTTAAATATTATTTGATTAAATTAAAATTGGAATTTTTTTTAAACAGCAAAATTGAGTCGGACTTGAATACGGCGAGTAAGATTTATCCATTGCCGCACATGTACATCGTTAAGGATTTAGTGCCGGATATGACGAATTTTTACAATCAGTATCGCAGTATTGAACCTTGGCTACAACGTTCCGACGCTAAGAAAGAATCGACGCAACAATACCTTCAAAGTACTGACGATCGTCAGAAATTGGTTAGTTATCTGAATCGTAAGGAAATTTTTTTCGCAAAGTCGCACAGACAGCGAGTATTGAAATCATTCGAACCTAAAAAGAAAAAAAAAACAAAAAATTCAACAATCAATCTTTTACGTCCGAGAAATAGTAATTACAGTGAAGGAGAATAAAACGAAAACATTCGTACAAATAGTTTTTAAAAATTAATTTACTCCAATGTTTCGAAATCTAAATGATATTTTCTCATCAGGGAATCTATAAAAATGGAAAATAATATACAAAAAATGGAAAATAATGTCCAAAGAATATAAATAATATACAACAAAATATAAAAATTATATCGAAAAAAAAGTATAAAATAATATACAAAAAATATAAATAATATACAACAAAATATAAAAATAATATGCAAATAATATACAAAAAAATATATACTTAATATTCGTCAATCAAAAAAATTTTTAAAAAGTATATAAATTTAACAAAAATATAATTAATCTAACATTCATTCATAAATAATAAAAAGATTACAATAATATCTTACGAAAAAAATTAATAAATAGACATTCATAAATAATTCATTTCCTGATGAATAAAAACAAGAAAAATAACTTTTTTCGTTCTTTTAGGATGGATTATATGAATGCATATTGTGCGCATGTTGCAGTACATCCTGTCCATCTTATTGGTGGAACGGAGACAAATATCTAGGCCCTGCCGTTCTAATGCAGGTAAATTTTCCCTCTCGTTTTTATTATGAATTTTAGATTTTCAAATTTTAAAAAAATTTCAAAGTTACGATTGCAGTTTTTAAAAATATTCAATTTTTTTAAATTAAATTTATTAATATTTATTTATTAAATTTATTAATATTTATTTATTAAATTTATTAATATTTATTTATTAAATATATTTAATATTTATTATTTATAATTTAATATTTATTAAATTTATTTTGTCACCTATTTTTGTATTTAAATAATATTGACTTCTGGTAAAATTTTTTTTTATAAGAATTTCAATTCGAATTTTAGCAAATGTTTAAAAAAAATTAGAATTGCAGTGTTCTAATTTTAATTAAATTCTATTATTGCTTCAGGCCTACAGGTGGATTATCGATTCCCGTGACACGCAATCATCTAAACGTTTGGAAAAACTGAAGGATCCCTTCTCCGTTTATCGATGCCACACAATTATGAATTGCACCCGAACATGTCCCAAGGTGAGTTTTCATTTCAACAATAAAAATGAATTTTCGTTTCACTCATTTTTTTTTAATCTTTTCAAAAATTTTCCAAATTGTAAAGTAAAAAAATAGAATTTAAAAAAAATTCAAGAGAAATAGGGAAGAAAATTTGACTGTAATTATTTTTTACACTCAAAAAGAAAATAACTATTATAGTTATAGTAAAAAATAGTAGTAGTTCCATACCAAGAAAATGCTTTTATTTGTAATACTGAAAAAAAAAATCAAAATACTCTCTTTCGAATAAGTCGAAAAATTTGCATTTTTCGAAAATAGTCGGAATAATAAATAAATAAATAAATAAAAATAAAGAAAATAATTAAATTCTGTCTCGAAAAATTCAATTTTTTAACTGAATAATTGAATTCAAAATATTAAAGGTGTGAAAGAATTGAATAATGAATTCAAAATAATTAATAATAATTGAATAAAATTGAATTGTTAGTAAGTATTTTATTGAATGTTCTGAAAATAATTAAATTGTTTCGAAAAATTTCAATTTCGAAGTGACTAGAAATGAAAATAATCAAACTAATAAACTGAAAGCTTAATAATGAGAATTTTATAAAATTTTCTGAAAATAATTAAATTTTTTCTCCAAAATTACAATTTTTAATTTGAATAATTGCATTGAATTAAAAATAATTGAACTTTTACGATAAATTTTATTAAACTTGTCAACAGAAAAATTGTTTTAAAAAAATTCAATTTTCAATTGAATTGAAAAAAATTTAATTTTATAAAAATAATTGAAATTTATAAAAGTAATTGAATTTTATAAAAATAATTCAATTTTATAAAAATAATTGAAATTTATAAGAGTAATTGAATTTTATAAAAATAATTGAAATTTATAAAAGTAATTGAATTTTATAAAAATAATTGAATTCTTGAATTCTTTTTGAGAAGAAAAACTGAAATTCTGAGAAAAATTGTATTTTTTTGTAAATAATTGAATTTTTTCTTTAGATTTCAATTTTTAATTGAATAATTGCACTGAATTGAAAATAATTAAAAATAATTGAACTTTTACGAAGAATTTTATTAAATTTACCAAAATAAAAATGAATTGTATTAAAAAATTTAAATGTTCAATTGAATTGAAAAAAATTGAATTTTATAAAAATAATTGAAATTTATAAGAGTAATTGAATTTTATAAAAATAATTGAATTCTTGAATTTTTTCTTTAGATTTCAATTTTTAATTGAATAATTGCATTAAATTGAAAAGAATTAAAAATATTTGAAATTTTACGAAGAATTTTATTAAATCTACCAAAAGAAAAATAAATTGTTTTAAAACATTTCAATTTTCAATCGAATTGAAAAAATTGAATTTTATAAAAAATAAATAATTATAAAAGATAAATAAATAAATAAATAAATAAAATAAAAAAATAAATGAAATAATAAAAAAATCTTCCAGGGCTTGAATCCCGGAAAAGCAATTGCGGAGATAAAAAAATTGTTGGGCAACGTTATTCAGAAACCAGAGCCTGGACTCAATACAACTGCTCTTCAAAGTTAAGTCACAAAACGGAGGCAAAAGAAAAAGAGAAAAATAAAAATAGAAAACTGAAAAAGACTCGAAAAATAGTGATTTTGTTCTTTTTTCTTCTCATAGTCAACGAGTCATTTGCAATATTTACAACAACAAAAAAAACTACAATATTTATAAATCAAAATTCAATTTTCTAAAAATGTTATCAGTTTATCAATTTGCTTTGATCTTGATTTCCAATTTAATATTTATGTTATATACGAAACGGACGTTTCGTTATAATTGTATATTTTTTAGAACACATTGTAAAGAATGTATTTAAAATACAATCGAAGAAAAGAAATATTCATTATGGTCATTTATTTAGTACGAAATTTTCAATAATAACGCGAAATACAGATTTTTTTTATATATTTATATATTAACTATATAATATAGAAATTTTTTAAGTCGTAGAATCATTAAGAGAGAGAGGAATTTTCTTTAATTGCGAGAAATATTTGTTTGATTTTTTCTTCACCCTTGAACTCGTGTTTTATGTTTCTTTGGAGATATTAAATTTATTGAAATTAATTAACTAATTGAGAAATTAGTCTCACTAATCAACTAATGTCGGAATTAGTTAATTAATAGGAATTATTATTATATCATAAATATAATTATAATATTTTTTTATTATAATTATAATTAATTTTGTTAATATAATCACAATATTGTTTTTATTATTATTATAATTATATTATTTTTATAATAATAATAATAATAATAATAATTTTGTTATTATAATAATATTTTTGATATTATAATAGTATTTTTAATATTATAATTATAATATTGTTTTTATTATTATAATTATAATCATTTTTGTTATTATAATTACAATATTGTTTTTATTATTATAATTATAATCCTTTTTGTTATTATAATTACACTATTGTTTTTATTATTATAATTATAATTATTTTTGTTATTATAATTGTAATATTTTTTTTTTACAATTATAATCATTATTTTTATAATTATAATATTGTTATTATTATAATTATAGTATTATTTTTATTATTATAATAATATTTTCGTTATTATAATAATGTTTTTGTTATTAATAGTATTAATATTCGAAATGGAAATTTCTTGAATATACAATATACAACACTGATTATTTTCTTTGACAGGAAAAAAGTTTTTCAGATTTTACTTTAGCAATTTTTACGTAATCTGCAATTATGATGGATTCGTTTCGATATGCACTCAAAAGAAATATTTCATTTTGATTAATTATTGTTTTGTCGTGCGAAAGGCCTTGAAAATTGTTCTTTTTTTCTTCTTCTTCAGTTGCATTTAAGGCTCGGAGGCCATTCGAATTCTCGCCGTTTCCCTCGATTTATTGTGAATTTCCGCAGTGCGCAGTGTTATGCCGAAAATATCCTCATGATATCGGTTTTCGTCCTGGCAATAAGAGAAAATTTTTGATTTACTTTTCTTTTTATTTCACATAGTGCGTGTTTGCGAAAAAAGAGAAATATTCACCCTCAAGGAAAGCATGTAGGTCTCAACTTCCTTGTCCATCATTTGACCGTGCGTTTGGATAATTTGCTTCAGAGTCTGATAGACATCCTCGGCCATTGTGCAATCGCCACAAACGTAAAAGTGCCCCCGACGATGGACCAACATTTCGTAAATTTGCGGCGCCTCCGCTTGAATGCAATCCTGAACGTAGGTCTGGAAAAGTGATTCATTTTGTTACAAGAAACGGTCATTCGATTTAAATTACTGTAAAGTAATTTACTATAAAGCAAGAGGACCGAACCTTCTTCTCCCCATCTTCTCGGGAGAGTGCGAGAAACACTTTGTCAAGTACTCCGGATTCTAGCATCTCCTTCTTCTCCTGCCTGTAGAGATCGAGGTCATTTTTCCTACAGCCGAAGAAGAGCCAAATTTTTCCGAAATCGTCTGTGAAAATAATTCAGTGATACAATTTGTTCCAAGGAAAAAGATCAATGTTTGCCAACAATACCGACCAGTGTCTTGGGTTTTCATCTGAGCCAAACGATGATGCCAAAATCCTCTAAACGGCGCGATTCCAGTTCCTGGTCCCACGAGAATCATCGGTGCTTTCGTATCCACAGGCATGTAAAAATTAGGTGCACTGTCCCAGAGAAGAAATTATCATTTTCAAAACTTTACCTCACGCTTTAAATAAATTTCCCTTCGGAAAAGAAGAGAGAAACTTTTCTCACCTGCGTACGAAGACGTACAACGGTTCACCATCGGAAATTTCGCTTAAATAATTAGACGCCACTCCGTAATGTACCGGACCTGAGCCACCTAAAATTCACCAACTCCAAAGTTGCATAAAGGAAAAAAATACCCAAAAGTAGCTAAAAGAAAAAAGTACTTTACGGTACCTTGTGTTTTGTACTGAACAACAGCGACCGTCAGGTGAATTTGCCCCTCGTGAACCATTGGCGACGAGGAAATGCTGTAAAATCTCGGCTGAAGCGGAGTTAGATGGAGCACAAGAACCGGAGCGTTGGGTTTGACCGACGGGAATTCTTCCAACGCCTCCAGAAGATTGGGAAAATTCCAGTGTCTCCAATCTTCATAGGCGGAAGAATCCTAAAACCCAAGAGAAAATAAAAGAACCGTTGCCAAGAGATTCGAACCTACTTTGAATGAGGACGAACACCTCAAGCAAGTGTTTCAAGAACAAAAATCAAGAGCAAAAAAAAAATACCGTCGCCAGAAGATTGAGTCGAGCCTGCTCCTTCGAATTAGTAGCAATTGAGGCGAAGTAACGAAGTAGATTCGGCGACGGCGGTGTCGTGATGTCCAGAAATCGAGTGAGCAATGTTCTCAATGTATTGGGTAAGTAGCGATCGTGTGGCAGCCAACTTTTCACAATTCCATTCGGCGTGTGCGATTGTTTCTGCATTTGCAATTCAATAGGAACGTCGGCCTCGAATGGCGAGTCTAAGCGCTTCAAAATACCCTCGACTAGCTCCTGACGATTGCAGGCGAACACTCCCAAATGATCCCCGGGCTTGTAGATTATTTCCATACTCGCCAAATCGTCCAATTCCAAGAGAAGCGTCTTTCCCCTTTTAGTAGGAAACGATTTTCTTTAGTTCAAAACTCGATGGCAAAAGTATAGAAGGTAGAATTTAAAATTAACCCTCTGCTGATGCTAAGTTACCTCTACTCTATTTGGTAACTTCGATAGTTTTCGCCATACGTCCAAAATGACGATTTTTGACGATAACGTACGACGGTATCGTTAGCATCAGCAGTTGGTTAATTAATTTCCCATTACTAAACGTGTGGAAATTACCCGGAATGAATGCTGCTTAGGTTCGTCTTTCGAAGCATATTGCAGGTGGTGACGTTTCTGTTGTGGCACTTGCTCAATGCTGCAAGAGAAAATTTTCTCTTATTACAAAAAAACCCTTTTGCGCCAAAAAACAATGTTCTCTCTAAAAAAAACTTTTCAGAACGTTTCACATCCGTTAAATAATGATTCAAAGACATTTTACGAACAGGGACGTTCAAATAATGTTTCAAAGACATTTTAGAAACATGGATGTTCAAATAATGTCCCAGTACCTTATTTTCCAGACGTGAAATAAATCGTTCCAAAAACGTTTTCCGAACGAACCTAGTTTTTTGCCCAGAGGGCAGTTGCAGTTTTTGTGAAATTTTCACATTTTTCAAAAATTCGATTGTATAAATTACAAATTCTTTTTTTCGCCTTGTGCTCCTAAATTGACAACAGTCAAATAGGAAGGGGAAATGGAATACAAACCTTTCGCCAACGGTTGGGGATCGGCTTCGACAAATCGAACCGTAGAAGCCGAAACCGCATCCGCACCCAGTGAGAGTGCAACTTCCAGTAGAGTTTCGTCATCGTCGAGACAAAATGTTTCACATGCCACCTGAAATTAATAATTGTCAACAATTTTTATTATAAAGAACAACCAAACATGACGCGAACATCAGTTACAAACAAGGAAAAGCAACTAAAAGATAGAAAATGAACCAAACTTTTGTAATGTATCGCATGCCATCTGAAAATGAAAAAAAATGAAATTAAAAGTGGAAGATAAAGAGAAAGATAAGAAAAAGATGTAAAAATCAAAAAGTGATCCAAGTTAGCAAGAAGGGAAAAAGAAATCCAACTTGAAAGTTTGGAGGAAATTAATATTAACCGCAAAAGTATCATGGGCCCATTTTCGGAAAGCCTGTTCCTGTCCGCACATTTCGTCGCCCTGGGCCAATCGCAGCAGTCGCTCTCCTCCCAATTCGCCCAGGAGGTTATCGACATAACGTCCGAAGGCGCAAAAATTCGGATAGGCAGAAGATCCTAGAGCGAAGACTGCAAATCTGAAAGAAAATGAACATAACCTGTAAATTTTTGCTTTTTAGCCTCTGTAGAAACTTTCGGAACGTGAAAATATAGACTACTTCCGGAACATGATCGAGTTAGTGGACGCAAACATACCTGACATTGCTGAGGGCGCCAAAAGTATCATCAACCTGCGAATCAGTAGTCGAGCCTCTCAAAGAATCCAAACGATCTAATTTTTTTAAATTTCCCACCTCAGTCTGACTGTTGGCTTTTATAAACGACTTTGAAGTGGTGAGGCTAAAAATTAAATTTAGACATTAAATACTTTTTGACTAATGGGGCGAGAATGTAATATTTACTAGAACAATTCTCACTTCAATTTATCGCTATTTGTGTATGTTTCGTTCATTTTCATGGCGTATAAGTTTTGCGCGAATACCTGAAACAAATTTTTTTAAGTTAAGTCCACTTCATAGTGGACATTTAAAAAAAACAGTGTAATAATTAAGTTTTATTCAGACCTCGCCATTTTCCGGAGGATCACCGTTTCCGAATGTCGAAGTCACCACCAGAAGAAGAGCTTCGTGTTCAATATTGCTGATATCGTAGTCCGACATGCTCAATACCTGGGTGGCAATTTTGAAATTAAAAAACAAGGAATAATTCACAAAAACGTAAATATTATCTAATTACTAATTCGGGGGTCGAAAATTATGCTACCTGCGAGTGAAAAGCGTGACCAAGAAGTTCCCCAAGTTTCTCCGCGTACATTTGCGATGTGCCAGTTTCAGTGGCAAATAAAACCGTAGCCTTTATTCGTCTCGAGAGTGCGCGACCAAATAATTTCGAAGTAAATTTGACCGCCCTGTGAAAAAATTTTTCCCAATTAAAAATTTTTCCATCAAATATTCAATTTTTTAGTTATCACTAGATCTTTCTTGGGAGCGCGTCACATGATAATTAGTACCTGGCAATTTGTTTGAAGTGAAATTTCCTCCTTGGTTTCTTGGAGATACATCTTTTGTCCCTCCCCTTTTTCCAAATGTGCGTCTTCCAAGCGGGATCCTGTTTTTTATTTCTTTTTAGTAAATTATTTCGTCTTTGCGTTGTATAAAAATTATGAAAGTGAAAAAAATTGTAAAAGCGTTAAACCTGGGCATCATAAGAGGGCTTTAAGTGGTAAAGCGCCATCTCCTGGTGAAAGACAGGTGTCGCCGAACCGGACACAGGAGGCACTATCCAGACCCAATCCGCCGGGCATCCATTTCTCAATCTCATTTCATTTTCATAGTGTTTCATGAAAGATTCCGAGGCAGTGTGATGATCGACGATTGTCACATTTTTCATCTGGGGAGCGTGATTTTTTCGTAAAATAATATTGCAAGTTGATAAAAATCAACGACGGGGGTTCATTAAACTAGACGCAACTGTTCAGCTTAGTTTAATGAACTATTTTTTGTTTCCGGGGGATTTCCCCATCTCAGCGCTGAGTTTGCCGGGCAAGCGTGGACGGCCCTTTAGACCTTTTTACAATTTTGCATCTACAAGCAACTGCTTATATGCTCTACTTCTGATTAGAATTTACTTTCTTCGAAACCGTCACATTTCGACCACTATGTTATTAGTTCACAACAAAATTTAGTATTTTAGTCACGAACTAATAAGATTGTGATAGAAATGCAAAAAAACCTGATCCTTTAATGCCTTCCTTCCACTTTTGACGGCGTTTTTAAAAGTCGTGACATATCTATCAAAATGTTGTTAGTTCATGACGTATGAACGAACTTTCATGTCATGAACTAGCAAAAATTCGATAGATACGTCATGAGTTTTGAAAACGCCGTCAAAAGCGGAAGGAAGGCATCAAAGCATCAGAGTGTATAGTAAAATTTTTACTTACCTGAAAACTGTGAAGAACTGCTACGTTAGCTTCAATCATGGCCTTATCTTTCCAAAGAGATATCGGTGTTCGCGTGTCCAAACCCATATGCGTCGCTATTGTCTAGAAAAAGCTTATTGTTCTTCATTTACTTTTTTAAACACAAAAGTATTTAAAAAAGTATTTTCATTTTCAAAATTTCTTTCTTTTCTTTACAATTTTGCTTCTCGTGGAGCGTAACATATTAGTATAACTTTTGATAATCGAATAGAAGAATTTTTCTATAATTTTTAAAATTTTCAAATTATAAATTATAAAACTTTCTATAAATACCTCCGTTAAATTGTATCGTCCCATGTCGCAAAGATCGCGAGCTCCAATTTCAGTGCTCATATACCAGCCATTAAATGGCGCCGCTGTGAATTCCAATCCTCCGCAATCGAAAACCATTCCTGAAACTGCCGGCACCGCGTACCATTTGAGTCCCAATTTTTCAAACCATTCGTATCTGGCAAAAAAGTGACGAAAATTAATTTACAAATTCAAATTTGGTAAAAGTTTTATTTCCCCCTCTTCCCTTTTTTTAAAATTTAACTCACGTTGGATGAATGAGCGGGACCTCAAGAATTAATTCGGCTGGAATATCGAACCATTCGGGATCGTGTCCATTTGCCGATAAAACCAATGGCAGTACGTCGAATTTCGTTCTTGGACCTTTCCAACCTAATTTCAAGCATAGCTGTAGGGGTAACAATAATTATTATGTATTTTTTTTCATTTTAGAATGCATTTTTAATGATTCTCCTAGAGAAAATAGTTTTTAGTTGAATCCTAGGCTAGATTCGTGAACGAACTGCATGAGATAGAGAAGGATAGCAACAGGTTTGTGTCCTTTTCTACCTCACGTACGTTGGGGATTCCCCCTTGAGTTCTAGGAATTTTAAGGCTCATACACAATGGGTTATTGTCGAACTACTAAGGTAGGTTTTCTTTTTTAAGTAATATTTTTTAATATTTCTACCTCGGTGAACTCGAGATTTACTGGATCGCCAATAATCGTTCCATCCTCCAATTTATAGGCCGCGTAGCTTATTAATTGCTGATTCCACACGCGAAAGTCGTGTTTCCCATCGGTTCGTTGGGGAAATATTGTTATCGCCGATCTTGAAAATTTTTTCAAGTAATTTTTTTTAAAATTACGATTCATATATTATTATTATTATTATTATTATTATTATTATTAATATTGTTGTTGTTATTATTTTTTTTTATTTTTATTCTTTTTAACGAAGACTTTTATTAAAATATTAAATTTTAATATTATATTTTTTTTATATTTATTCTATTTTTATTTACCTTATGTTTCCTTTATTCGTGCTGTACTTTATGTGATTGCAAAGTGCCTCGAACATTCCACTCGTTGTTGTGACGTAACGACAATCGAATACCTTTCAAATATGAAAACAAAAACATAACCTTGAAATTTTCTTTTTGCTCCTTAGGTACCTTTCTTCAAAGGGGGTAAAAAAACTACTATAATTTTTAAGTAATTAGATAAAAGAAAAAATGAAAATTACTTGTAACTTGGACCACTGAATTCTGCCAATGCATCGGGCGGCATTTCGCCAAGCTAATTTTGCGCCAAAAACGAGTTCCGTTTCCGTTAATTGATAAGTGCCGAGCGCCATTACTTCTTTTTGCACGCACTCCCATCTTGATTTATGTGCATCGCTGCTTAATCTATGTAGACAAAGAAAAATATCCTCTCGCAATATTAAAAGGTATTTGTAATAATAATAAAGTAATAATTTAAGGGTTCTTTCACAAAGTACGTTAAGATATTAAAAAAAAAATAAAAATTACCTTCTGATGGATGTAAAATACTGTTCCAAAAAGTCTTTGGCGTGATTTAATATTTCGTCCTTGCTTCGTGGCTCAGTTCCATGAAATGGAAGAGCCATAACGCTTCCCATACAAACATGACTGGAACATAAGGTTTTCTGCAAAGAAATAGAAAAAAATGACTAATTAATTTTTTTTCACATTTAAAATTGTGCAAATATAAATATTATCACTTGGTACGTGAATTATCTTGTACTCTAAGAATTAACCGTGAAATTTAGTTTTAATTGTTTATAAACAATGTAGAATGCGAATAATTGCATAGTAGGAAAAATAGAAAGTTAACTTTAAGGTCGGTTCACAATTAGCTCTTTAGGAAAGGTAATTCCCTTTTTAAAAAGAACTAATTAATTTAACTAACTAATTAAATTTTTAATTATGCAAAATTTTAGTTATTTTTTACATAACCTAAAAGTGAATTTAACATAATAATGATATAAATTAGTTTTTTAAATAATTAATTACTTATTATTATTGTTACTACTAATATTATTTTTATTACTATTAAATTATTATGAATGATTAAATAATAATATAAAAAGTAAAATAAAAATAGTTCTTAAATAATAATTAGTAATTTTAAAAAAGTAATGAGCTACTTTTGAATAATTAATAATTTTAAAGTAATTTAAATTTAGAAAACAGATTAATATAATGAAAGAAATAAAAAATAAATATAAAAAATAATAAAAATTAATAAAAATGAAAGATATGTAATAAAAATGAAAAATAAAATTATATATTCAAATAAATAATAATTATTTTTCGTATATATTAAAATATTATAAAAATTGTGGGGAAAAAATAGAAAATAATCCCGAAGACAAATCATCACGGGGGGTTGTTTAAAAACTATAAGAATATTTTAAATCCAAATTCTTGAATAGACTTTAATGACGACCTTTACAATAATTATACACAGTGACCCAATTTCGAAAATATCTCTTCTATTTAACATTCAAACTTTACAAAGAATGCAATTTTGAGAATTCTTCAAAAAAATCCATATAATGAAAGGCATTTTTTTGTAAAAATAATGAATATTTATTTATTAATAAATGGATAAGTAATTTTTCAGTAATTTTCAAGTAGTTAAATTTTTTACTACTTTTAAATAGTAAATTTTTACCACTTTTAAATAGTAGATTTTTATCACTTTTAAATAGTAAATTTTTAATACTTTTAAATAGTAAATTATTTACTACTTTTAAATAATAAATTATTTACTACTTTTAAATAGTAAATTTTTACTACTTTTAAATAGTAAATTTTTACTACTTTTAAATTAAAAATTATTTACTAATTTTAAGTAGTAAATTTTTTACTAATTTAAATTTTAGTAAACTTTCTACTAATTTAAATTTTAGTAAATTTTATTTATAAATAGTAATTTCTACTAATTTATTAGGAATTAGTAATAACCCTCTAAACTTTAATTAGTAATTTTAATTTTAAAAAATTGTAATTTTAACAAATTTATTAGTAAAATTTAGTAATCTAAATTATTCACTAATTTTAATTAGTAAATTTTACTACAAAAGTAATTATTATCAGTTTATTTGTAAAATTTACTAATTTATTTAATTTACGAATTTGAATTAGTAAATTTTACTAAAGACAGAAATTTTTATAAATTTATTAGCAAAATTCACTAATGTAACTAATTCACGAATTTTAATTAGTAAATTTCACTAAGAAAGCAGAAATTTTTATAAAATTAGTTAAATTTACTAATATAATTAATTCACTAATTTGGATTAGTAAAATTTACTAAAAAATAGAATTTTCTACAAATTTGTTCGTAAAAATTACCAACCTAATTAATTCACAAATCTGAATTAGTAAATTTTACTAAAAAACTAAATTTTTACAAATTTATTAGTAAAATTCACTAATCCAATTAATTTACGAATTTGAATTAGTAAATATTACTAAAAAATAGAAATTTTTCATAGTTATTAGTAAAATTTACTGATATAAATAATTTACTAATTTTAATTAGTAAAATTTACTAATATAAAAAATTTACTAATTTTAATTAGTAAAATTTACTAATATAAATAATTTACTAATTTTAATTAGTAAAATTTACTAATATAAATAATTTACTAATTTTAATTAGTAAAATTTACTAATTCAAATTTAGTTAAAAAAAACTTTTGGTATTAATAAAAAATTATGGAAAATAAAAATCACTTTAAAATTAATACTAAAAATTAGAAAATAAAATTTATTTTGACACTAATAATAAAATTCAAAAAAAGTAAAAATTATTTTAGCATAAATATACTAAAATTAGAAAATTAAATTTACTTCTTCTTATATTAATACCAAAAGTATAGAGAAATGAATATCAATATTTAATGAGCAAAAAATGAAATTATTTCCTCTAAATTATACTCGAAAAAAATTTATTTTCATTTATTTCCATTTATTATGTCAAAAAAATAAAAAAATTTTCTCACTATTATTCTCACGAAACAAAAATATTAATTTAACTCACCACTGCACTTTTTGGATGAAGTGAATCGAATGCCTCAGTTTTATAGATAAGATTCCTTAATTTTGTCGGTTTTTTCATTGACGCAGGTTCGTGGTCCTTCATATTTGTTTTAATATTATAATATTATTATAAAACAGTAAACTAGAAGTGACTATAGTTTTTGAAAAAAAGAAAATTTAGTCAATAGTATTTTTTCTCTCTCTCTCTTTGTCTCACTAAACGTGTGTGTGTGTGTGTGTGACTATGTTTCACGAATTTCCAACGACGACTAGTAGTAGTTTTGCGAGGAATAATTTTCTTCGTTCGTTGGATCTACAGCATCCTGCCCTCTCACCTATATGTGTAAGCTCCTCTCGCTCGCGACTCCGCAATTGTTCCAAAAGAGGGGTATTCACATAGTGGATCGACAATTCCCAGAACCCAGGGCTCATCCCCCCCTGTGTTTATTGTGAAGAAAATTAATTAAAAATAAATTATCATTTCCAAATTTGCTTTTAGGAAATTTTTTTCTATCGAAAATTCTTTTATTTCTTGATAATTTTTTCAGAAAAGGGAAATAAAAAATGAAAAAGGATTTTTTTATTACTGAAAAAACAGTTGAGAAAATGAGGGAGGGGGGGATAGAAATAAAAATTCCGGCACTGATAAAAGAAGAAAAAAAATTATTATTAATAAATAATTAATTATATTAGGTTAATTATAATTTATTTTTCTATTTATAGTTATTTTTATTTTTTTATTTATTATTTTTATTATTTTTTTATTTATAATTATTTTTATTTATTATGTTTTTCCTTATTATTATTTTTATTTTTCTATTTATAATATTTTTTATTTTTTTTTATTTATTATTATTTTATTTTTCTATTTATAATTATTTTTATTTTTTTTTATTTATTATTTTATTTTTCTATTTATAATTATTTTTATTTTTTTTATTTATTATTATTTTATTTTTCTATTTATAATTATTTTTATTTCTTTTATTTATTATTATTTTATTTTTCTATTTATAATTATTTTTATTTTTTCTATTTATAATTATTTTTATTTTTTATTATTTTAATTTTTTATTTATTATTACTTTTATTATTTATCATTTATTTATTCTTTATTTATTATTATTATTATTTATTTACATATTTTTAGCAGTTATTTATTATATTCTCCTTCATAAACATTAATAATCATTATTCGCAATTATTTTCTTTTTAACGTGACTGTACTTTTAGGAAGTGGACGTTTCTAAGAAAAAATCTGTTTTTAGCTTTCCTGGTAAAAAGTAAAAGAAAAATTGCAATAGTAAACAAAATTTGTAAATAGAAACTTTGTTTACTATTTTTAAGAAAGAAATTAATGTTTAGAAAAGAATTACTATTTTACGAAAAAGAAATCACTATTTTTACAATAAAACATTTGTTTACTATACCAATTTGCAGTTGAAAGAAAAAAAAAAGTCTTTTCATAAAGGAAATATTGATTGATATTGTGTGAGACGCTCCTGAGGGAAGATCAGAAAGCGCAACATCCTGAATGACACTTGTCTTGCGCAGTGCAAATGAGGATCCATTGATTTACACACATACATATATATATACATTTATACATAATAAACTGACATAAACCTAAATAATAATTTACCAAGAATGAAATTGCAAAATTCTTTTGTTTACTTTCATTTCAATTATAGTCACATTTCCACCCCTCGCAGCCCCCCTCCACCATTTGTATAAACACCTGTTGTGTTATTATTCAATTTCCCATGAAAAAAATAATATCCGATAATGATTGATTACTTTTATATGTTTCTTCGACTATTTTTCTACTATAATTATTTGCAAACAAAGACAATTTACATTTTTTCTAATAAATAGGATTTGTAATTTTTATTTATTTTCATTTATTTTTTTTTACATTTATTTATGATGCGAATGAAAATGAAAAGTGAGAAAAGTGAAAGAGGCAAAATTTCTAGGTTAGGTTTTCACGTACAATTCGCAAACAATCAAGTAATTCAGGCAAAATCATGGCTTTTAACTCTATTAAAACATTCGCGATAAAATATTATTTTATGGAAAAAAAGGATAACAAACATAACCTACAAATTTTTGTTTTTGCAACTTTTCTTCGAAAGCACGCGCGTCTAACGTCGCGGTTATAAATATAACCTTAAAATTCTTAATAGAAGTTAAAAAAAACTTCTTTTTTGTGACTTCGACTATTTCCGCATAAATAAAAAAGTAAAATTTAGAAGTTCCACACTGCGCATGCCTATGATTTTCTAAACACGATAGGAAAGAGAAGGACAGAACTATCGTCTATCCTTTACTGTCTCATGCAAAAGAGGACTTTTTTTAGGGTATCGTCTACAATAGTACATTCTATTAAAATGATAAAAACTATTAAAAAATAATGAACTCAATAGTTATTTTCGGAAAAATTCCTAAAATATCGCCCTTTTCCGGTTCTGATAATTGAAAAAAACAAAAAATGTCATTTAAAAATCATAAACTACATTATTAACATAGAAATGAGTGGGGGCCTAAAATCTATAAAAATGTATTTAATGCAATGGTAACAAGGAGGGGGGTAAAAAAAGGAGAAAAAGTAATAAAAGTTAGTAATGTAGTTTGCGAACGAACCCTTATTTTTGAGAGAGAGAGAAATAATTTTCCTTTTATATTGACCTATTTTGCAAAAAAAAAAAAAAAATAATAAATGAAAAATGCGTTTTACTTTGATTTTTCTTTAGATAAGATTATAAATGTAGCTTTTTTAAATGAGATAGAAAAGCGCGTGACAGTCATGCGACATCGTTACGTTGATAAAATAATAATCGTTGTCTTATGAGGTCATCGTGCCTCTTATTACATTTTTTCCCGACACTCACAACGACAATTTTAATTATTAATTACATTTTCATGCATTTTTTCTAAATTTTAATTTTATATTAATTGTAATTTTTGTCTCGTACAATTGTAATTTACAACCTCTTTGTGCATAATCAGTTGTATACAATCATGGAGTTTTTGTTTATATAGTTTTTATCATTTGGATAGAATGTACTATTGTGGACAATACCCTAAAAGTCCTCTTTTGCATAAGACAGTAAAGGATAGACGATAGTTCTGTCCTTCTCTTTCCTATTTCGTCATGCGCAGAATGAGACTTCTAAATTTTATATATGTTGTAATTTTTACCTAAGAGAGAAAAGGATAGAAAGAACTTCTGTTCTTTATTTAGAAAAAAGAGGCAAACGATGTTTCTATCCTTCTTTTTCTCATTTAGGGTCCTTTTCGCATAATTGTATTAACAATTAATTGCAAAATTGTATTAATTTTAGATAAACTTAAATTACGGTTAAAAATTGTTTTATTCCATTGAATTTAAAAACGCGAGAGTGTAAACGTAGCCTGAGTTTCTTGCTCTTCACTCACCCATCCCTGACTAAATGCAGTCAATTTCCCCACCCTGACTGTATTCTAACTTCACTCCGAACACAAAGCCGTCTGAATTTTTGTCTTAAAAACTCTGAAGCACTCTGAAGTCTGAAATTCTGAATTCTGAGTTTGTAAATAAAGAGAAATTTTTCGATCTCAGAGTTAAAATAAAAGAAAAGCGCTATTAAATTATTACTTGCTTAAAGGACACACTTGATTGTTAGTTTTCTAAATCGACAATAATAATATTGTAAATAAGTGAAATTGCTTTACAATTCCCACTTGAATTTTTCTCGCCTTTGTCAATTACTGTCCACATGTTTTGTTTCGCGTTCTTTCTTCTTTTACTTTCGCGACATATTTAATAGTATTAGAAGCGTTGAAAATAATATTCGCGGTGAATTAAAAACGGTTAATTTTCCATTAGGAAAAAAGTGACGAAGAAGAAAATATTTGCTTTTGTGGAATTCACGGGAAATATGTCATCAGGGGAATTTCTTTCAACGCCGCAAGTAATGCTTCCGATAGAAAAGGTAAATATTTTTATAATCAGTTATTTTTCTATTATTCCTTATTATTTTTATAGACTTTTTTTTCTAAAGAAAACCCCCAAAGAGTTTTTTTTAATCCCTAGGGATTAAATTTAAAAAATTTTTTTAGTGTTAAATTAATTAAAAATTAAAAATAATGTTTACTTATTTTTATTTTATTCCTTATTATTTTTATAAAATTTCTTCTTTTTTCTAAAAAAAACCCCCCAAAGGGTTTTTTTAATCCCTAGGAATAGAATTTTTTAAATGTCTTTAGTGTTATAAATTATCAAATAAAAAAATTGGTAATTTTTTTTTATTGAAATTTATATTTTTATTCTTGAAATATTCTTTTTATTTTGTTTATAATATTTGTTTATATTTGTAATATAATTTTATTACTTAACGTTCTTGATTATTTACTTAATTATAATTTGCATTCTTGATTCGGTTTCTTATTGTTTTGTTTTTTTTTCTTTTTTTTTGTCTTTTTTTTGGTAACGAAAAAGTAATGTTTCGAAGAAATTATTTTTTTTAACTGTAAAATTGAATAAAATTGTCAAGATTGACGAGTCAATTGCCGAGGGCGAAATTAAGCATCGAACTGATTTGATGAAAGCGGAGAATCTTCACTGGCAAACAATTTATGAGGACGAGAAGAAACGTCTCGATGAGCTCATGAAATGCGAGGATTACAAGAAGCAACAATATTTTTTCAAAACCGAGCAAGTAGCCATATTTTTAAATTAAAAAAAAAGTTTTAAAATAAAATTAATTAAAATAATTAAAAATTAACTGCTATTAAATAATCGAATGATAATAACTACTAGGTATTAATTTTTTTATTTCTTTTTTTCTATTTCTATTTTTTAAAATTAGTAATAATTATAATAATAATAATAATAATAATAACAGTAAAAGTCAAAATTATTATTATTATGTGTATAATATAAATGATTATTATTTTTTTATTTTTATTTCTATTTTAAGATTACTAATGATAATTTATTTATTTTATTTTATTCAAGTGCAGCGGGCTTAAAAAAATAAAATTTCGTCTTCTGTAGGATTTAAAGTTAAATAAAAAAATTAATAATATTAGCAAAATATTTTTAAAAATTAAAAATAATTATTAAAAATTAAATTATTAAAAATAGTTAAAAAAAAACACTAAAATAAAATAATGTTATTGTATCTTAAAAAATAGAAATGAAAATAAAATAAAAAAATATAATTAACTTCATTTTATCAGATTCACAAAGTTGAACGATTACATAGAAAATTTAAAACAAGATGTGACTGTTATTAACGAACAATACAATTTTCATGGAGAAAAATTGGCCCTTGTTGTTAAACATCAGGAACGAGTTTCGGAATTATTGGCATCAATCAGAGAGCAAGATGCAAAAATTAAAAAATTTCTATCGGACAACAAAGGAGATGGTATTTGCCTTTTTTTGTCGTAATCTTTAATTTTTTCACTAATTAATAGAAAAAGTATTTAAAATTTAAAATGTAATAAAAAATTCTTTCAAATTTTAAAAATTATTTAATTAATATTGAAAATTAATTTTAAAAAAAGTTATTTAAAATTTAATAATTACTTAATATTAAAAATTAATAAAAAAACTATTTAAAACTTAAAAATTAATAAAAATTATTACAATTTAAAAAATTATTTAATTATTATTGAAAATTAATAAAAAGTTATTTAAAAATTTAAAAAGTAAAAAAAGTTCTTTAAAATTTAAAAATTATTTAATTAATATTGATAATTAATTAAAAAAAAAGTTATTTAAAATTTAATAATTACTTAATATTAAAAATTAATAAAAAAAACTATTTAAAACATAAAAATTAATAAAAAATTATTACAATTTAAAAAATTATTTAATTATTATTGTAAATTAATAAAGTTATTTAGAAATTTAAAAAGTAATAAAAAATTATTTAAAATTTTAAAATTATTTAATTAATATTGAAAATTAATAAAAAGAATTATTTAAATTTTAAAAATTATTCAATTAATATTGAAAATTAATAAAAAATTAAATATTTTACATATTAATTAATTCATTCATTCATTCATTTATTTTTAATATTAATTAGTTATTAATTTATTTACAGAACAAAGTTGGGCTGAAATTCGCTCACAAATGGATTCGATTGAAAATGAAATTTTTCAATTTGAAAATCTATTGATTGAGAAAAGGTGCAAAAATACGGAATATGAAAACTTTCAAGTGGAAGTTAAAGAAGAAGAGGACAAGTAACGAAACTCAAAAAATTTTTAAAGAAACCATTTTTCTGCTTTAAAGTTAATTAATGTTTTTTTTGTCTTTCTTTTCTTTTATTTTTCCCGTTGTAAAGAAAATTAGAGATCGAAAACGTTTTGAAGGGAAAGAAGAAGGAGAAAAGCGATTTCGATGATGTTAATTCGACAGAGAAGGAAAATCATGAGAATGTGGGTCAAATTTTCGATCGTTTAGAATTTTCACTAAATAATATTTTTTTTTATTCATTACTTTAATATTTAATAAAATTTATCACTGATCAAAAATTTCTTCATTAACAGAAGCTGCATGGACTTAAAAAGCAAATTGAAGAACTGAATTTGAAAATAGCGGGAAAAAGGAAACGAGAAGTGGAAATGAAGGAACTTGAGAAATTTTTGAAAACATTGGAAGAGCAAAGAAAATCAAAATTGGACGATGAACAGTAAGTTTTAATAAAAAAATCCAATTGTTCTCTTCAATTTTTCTTTAAAATGAAAAAATTCCAAATTCTTTTCGATTTTAAAGAAAAAATTTGTAAAATTTGTCACAATTTGTAGCAGTAGGTTTTATTTTTATTAATTTAATTTAATTTAATTTACTTTTCTTTACTTTTCTTTACTTTTCTTTACTTTTCTTTACTTTTCTTTACTTTATTATAAAGTTTAATTTGAATAAAACAATTAATAAATTAAAAAATAATTTTATTTTCTAATTCTAATTTATTTAATTCATTTATTTTTATAGAAGAATTCAAGCGGAACAAACGGCGGAACTAACAAAATTCGAAAAATTGTTAGAAATTTCCGAGGAAAAGGCAAGGAAATCAAAATTCTTATTTTTATTATAATTTTAAATAATTAAAAGTAATTTAAGAATATTAATTTTGAAAATAATAATAATAATAATGCAAAACTAATTATAATAATAATGAAAATAATATCTAATAATAAAAATAATGATAATAAAGTGTTTTTAGTAATAAAAAGAAATTAAAAACAAAATTTAATGAGAATTATTATTATTATTTATTATTTTTTATTTTTATTATAAACTACATATTGAAAATAAAAATTTTTGTTTCAGTTGGAAAATTGCGAAAAAAATTACGAAGAACTTTGCAAAGCAAACGATTTGCCATTAATTAGTTTCAAAGAAACCGAAGAGTCGAAAATTGAAGAGATTCTCAAGAATTACGAGGAAAATAATGAGAAAAAAAATGTTGAACTCGAAGAATTAGTCAAAGAATTGAATAATTTGCGTCAATTTTCCGAGGAAGAACATTTGGAAAAGCAAAAACAATTGAAAGAAGTGGAAAATTTGTTACAAGAGAGAAAAAATAAAATCGAAGAAGAAAAAGGAATTATTGAGGAAAAGCGGCAGGTAGAGATTGCGATTTTCTTTTTTTTTTCTTCAAAAGAAAATTCAGTCGACTGAGAAATTTCTTTTGTTTATTTTTTGAAACAATTTTCTTTTGTCGACAATTTTTTTCTTTTTAACAAGAAAAAATTCGTTTCTTTTTCAAAGTTTTCTTTCTTAAACTTTTCTTTTCTTGTTCAAAGTTTTCTTTCTTAAACTTTTCTTTTCTTGTTCAAAGTTTTATTTTCTTTTCTTTCTAAAAAATTTCTTTTCTTGTTCAAAGCTTTCTTTTCTTTTTTTTCTCAAACTTTTTTTTATTGTTCAAAGTTTTATTTCCTTTTTCAATGTTTTCTTTCCTTCTTCAAAGTTTTCTTTCCTTTTTTTAAATTTTCTTTTCTTGTTCAAAGTTTTATTTCCTTTTTCAAAGTTTTCGTTCCTTCGTCAAAGTTTTCTTTCCTTCTTTAAAATTTTCTTTTCTTCTTCAAAGTTTTCTTATTAATGAAAAACAAGTTTTTCTCTCTCAGAAAAAAAGTTTTCCGCTTAAGAAACAAAAAATGTTTCCTCATTTTTCCTTAAAAATAAAACAAGTCTTCTTTTTCTCATTAAGAAATTAATTTCTAATGTAGTTAATAATTTTTAACTTCTTCTGAATAAACAGAAAATAAAGGAGATGAGGGAAAAACTGACGAAGCAAATGCAAGAGAAGCAGGGAAATTTACAGCTTCAGGAGAATGCAGAAACGAAAAAGACTGAATTGAAGAGTAAAATTGAGGAATTGAAGAACGAAAACTATCAGGAGACGGAGCAAATTGCATTATTGGAGAATATGAAGAAGGACAGTTTGGAAATGGCGCAAAATCTTAAGGAGGCATTGGAAGTGCGTAAGAATTTAATCGCCGAGGAAACTGAATTGAAAGAAACAACAGAGGAGAAATTGAAATTCATTGAAAATGGCATTGTCAATGAAACACGGGAATTTAATGATTCGACGCTTGCACTCGAGACGGAAATTCAAGTGAATGCCAAGAATATTGCGCAGGTGTGCAAATATTTTATTTTTCTTTTTCAATTTTTCTTGAATATTTTCTTTTTGCATTTTTCTTGAATATTTTCTTTCTGAAACTTCCTCTTGGAACGAAAAATTTCTCTTCTTTGATTTAATTCGTTCTTAATATTAAAAACCTCTCCTTTTATCTTTTCAATTTTTCATTCAACATTTTTCACAAATTTTTGTTTTAATTTTCTTTTATTTATTTGAAAATTTTTAATTATTACAGATTTTATTAATTTTTTTTTATTAATTTAAAAAAACTTTCCTTATTTTTTTGTGATTGTTCTTTGAATTTATAGAAATTAAATTTTTTTGTCTTTAATATTTTTTGGTTTTCAATTTCTTTTCAATTTAAAGAACCACAAAATTTCTTAATTAATTTTTTAAATTGTTTTTGATTTTCTAAATTGTTTTTAATTTTTTTTAATAGTTTTTTTTCAATTCTTTCCTTTTTCCTTATTTTTGTGATTTTTTTTTTAATTTATAGAAACTAAATTTTTTTGTCTTTGAAATATTTTTTGATTTTCAATTTTTTTTCAATTTTTTTTAAAATTTTTTTTCAATTTTTTTTCTTTTTTTTTCAATTGAAAGAACCACAAAATTTCTTAATTAATTCCTTGAATTGTTTTTGATTTTAAAAATTGTTTTTCATTTGTTTTATGATTTTTTTTAAATTCCTTTTGTTTTTCATTTGTTGAAATTGTTTTTTAAAATATTTTTCCTCGATTATTATTTTTTTTTAATTAAAATTTCTTCGCGGAAAAAAATTATACACGGTCCTTTTGTGTAAAGGAATAAAATTGATTTCTATTTATTGTAACAAAAGAGAAAATTGCGCTTCGATTTGAAAAATTGATATTTTTTCTTTTTATGGAATAAAAGAAGGAAGTAAATTAAAAAAGAAATATTTTTCATTTAGATGAAGCGTGAAATAAAGAAACGTGACGATAAGGAAATGAAGAAAGAGCGAGCGCTTCGAGAGAAATTGAAAAAATTGCAGGAGGAGGTGAAAAAAGTTAAAGCGGAGAATCAAAAGAAAAAAGACGAGTACAAATTTGAAGAAATTGAGGTAATTCATAATTTATTCGGTTTTTTAATATTCTATTTACATTTATAAAAATATTTATTTATTTATTTACATTTTCTTACAATTTGATTATTTTATTATTTAGTTATTTTTAATTATTTTTTCTTTCACTTTGCAATTGTTTTTTATTATTTGTTCTTTGTCGTTGTTTTTTATTTCACTTTTAGTGATTTTTGTTTTACTTTTATTTAAGTTTTCAAATTCTTATTTATTAGTTTTATTCCTTTTTTAAAATTCTTATTTATTATTATGTTTTTTTAAATTCTTATTTCTTTTTTATTTCTTTTTCTTCAAATTCTTATTTCTTTTTTATTTCTTTTTCTTCAAATTCTTATTTATTATTTTTATTTCTTTCTTTTTTCACGTTGTGATTATTTTTTTTGTAAATTAATTTTTTTTTAAAAAAAAGTCCCTTGGAAAACTTTGTTTGCAGACGAATTTAATGGAAGACACTAAAGTCGATAATTTAAAGTCAATTTTAAAACCATTGCCAGCAACGGATAAAATGGAAGTTCCGATCGAATCGAAATCGCCAAGAAAAGTTCAATTCGACATTGAATCAGACGAATCAACTCTCTCGCAATTTCCATTAACACAAAGGCGACCATCGCCTTGAAAAAAATTTTTTCCCCTCTTTTCGTATTTATTTTTTCTCCTAAATTTAATTTCTATTTTATTTTCATTTAAAAAAAAATTCTTTCTATTTTATTTTCAATTAAAAACGAAATAATTTTTTTGTTATTTTCAATTAAAAAAGAAATAATTTCTATGTTATTTTCAATTTAAAAAAAAATCATTTCTATATTATTTTCAATTTTAAAAAAATCATTTCTACGTTATTTTCATTAAAAAAAAATTATTTCCATTTTATTTTCAATTTTTTTTTAATCCTGGAATTTTTTTTGAAAATTGTATTAAAATAAAATTGTTTAAAAAATTATTTAAACCCCAAAATCTTAATATAAAACTAAAAATTTCAGTCAATTAAATTGTGATTGAAAAAAAATATTTTTATGTAAAACTGAACTAAATTTCATTTAATTAAATTGACTGGAAATAAAATCTTTAAAAAACTAAAAAAACATAACTAAAAATTAACTAAATTTAAAAAAAAAATTATTCAATTAAATTTATTGAAAAAAAGTTTAATATTTTAACGGGACAAGATGTGAATAAAATTAGAAAATTTAACAAAATAATTTTTTATTCTTTCAACTTCCCTCAAATTTTGTAATAAATTTCCCTAATTTTATTAATTTTTTATTATAAAGTCACATAATTGAATTAACACAGTAATTAGTTAACTTGAACAATTGAACATTACATTTAAAATCAAAGCAATTTGCAATTGTTTTACAATTTATTTTCTTTTTTTTTTTAATTTTTCGAGATTAAAAAAAACTCGATAAAATTTTTATAAATTTTCTATTTCTCGAGATAAAAAAAAACTCTTTAAAACAAGTGATTGGCAAACTTTTATAAGCACAATTTTCTATTTTGAAAAAAAATAATTTGAAAAAAAAGAGACTTTCCCAAATTTTATGAATTTTAACAAAAAAATTTCCATTTTTCGAGATTTAAGAAACAAAAAAAAAACTCAAATTAAAAACTAAAACACGTAAAATTCTACGAATTTTATAAAGTTCATACATTTCATCAATTTTTCATTTTCGAGATTCAATAAAAGAGAAAAACTCGAGTTTAGAAAGAACCAAAGAAAAATTGTTTCGAAAATTTTCTTCACGAACAGAATTTATATTTTTCGAGATTTTTCAAAAACTCTTTGAAAATAAAAAGTGATTGACGAAATTTTTGCAAATTTTCCAAATTCTTGTCCCCATTATTATTGCTTTTGTTGTGTTCACTATTAATTTGACTAAGATTGTCATCAATGTTTTCATTGTTGTGTAATTCGTTGAATAATCCGGGGAAATTTGGCGACGTCGTCGGATCGAAATCGTCGACTTTCTCCGGATCAAAGGGAACGCAAATTTTACTTGTTCCAATGTGAGGACTAAACGGACATCTCAGTAGATGCGTTAAAACTGTCGTCACATTAACGTCCAATCGTGGATAGAGGAATTGAAGCATTATTTCTTGAATTTCGTAATTATCTTCCCAATTATTTTTCTTCTGCAGAGGAAAAAATTCATTTTTTCAATGAAAATGTTAATTTTTTTAATTAAAAACATAATTTTTGTGTTTAAAACAATTTTTTTAATTAAAAACATCATTTTTGTGTTTAAAACAATTTTTTTTAAATTAAAAACATAATTTTTGTGTTTAAAACAATTTTGTTTGAATAAAAAGCGTAATTTTTGTGTTAAAAACAATTTTTCAAATTAAAAACCTAATTTTTTATCCGAAAATATTTTTTTTATTGAAAATTAACAATTTTTTTGAATTTTAAAAGAAAAAAATTCTTTTTTCCCTGAAAATTAATTTAAAAAAATGAAAATTTACCTTCAAAAAGTCTTCGAAAGCTTTCCATCTTTCTATGGAAGTTTCGAATTGCTGAAAAATTTCTTTTACACTTCCCCTCGTTTTTTCGTCGTAAAAAGCAAGAAAAGTATTGCAAAAATTTTCGATTCCTTCCTCCGTGCCGAGGACATTTTGCTCCTCAATGCACATTTGTATGAAATTCGGTTCAATTATTTCTAAAGCTCTTCTAAAAAAAAGAAAAAAAGAAAAATTAGTCAAAAAATACTAAAATAGAAATTTTTTTTAAATTTCTTACTAAAAAAAATAAATGAGACGGTGAAAAATATTTTTGGAATTATTCCATAGTTGAAAGAAATATAATTTTGAAGGCGAAAAATAGTAAATAAATAGAAAAATTGGTAAATAAATGAAAAATTGGTAAATAAATAAAAAAAATGTCAAATAAATGTAAAAATTGGTAAATAAATAAAAAAAGAAATAAATGGAAAATTTAGTAATTAAATAAAAAAATAGTAAATAAATGGAAAAATTGGTAAATAAATAAAAAAATAGAAATAAATGGAAAATTTAGTAATTAAATAAAAAAATAGTAAATAAATGGAAAAATTAGTAAATAAGTAAAAAAATAGAAGTAAATGGAAAAATTAGTAATTAAATAAAAAAATAGTAAATAAATGGAAAAATTAGTAAATAAGTAAAAAAAATAGAAGTAAATGGAAAAATTGGTAATTAAATAAAAAAATAGTAAATAAATGGAAAAATTAGTAAATACATAAAAAAATTAGGAAATAGATAAAAAATTAGTAAATAAATAAAAAAAATAGTAAATAAATGGAAAAGTTAGTAAATACATAAAAAAAATTAGTAAATACAAAAAAATACCGTTAAAAAAAGAGACAAAATGAAAAAATATTTTTCGAAAACAAAATTGAAGCGTTTAAAATAGAAATTTTTACTTGATTGACAAAGTTGGTGTTTCATTTATAATAACTCGTTTTTCATTGAACGCTCCGGGTTTAACGACTTGCAAAAAATCGGCAATCGATTTTCTTTCCTCGACAGTTAATTTTCGCGCTTTTTCATCACAGACCCAACAGTGAATTCCCCGATTTCCCGAATAAGTCCACAAAATGTGCTCAAAATCAAAATCTTCTGCAATTAAATAGATAATTCAATTATTTCGAGAATAATCAAAATAAAAAATAATTATTTCGAGAATAATAAAAATAAAAAATAATTATTTCGATAACAATAAAAATAAAAAATAATTATTTCGAAAACAATAATAAAAAATAATTATTTCCAGAATAATAATAATAAAAAATAATTATTTCGAGAATAATAATAAAAAATTATTATTTCGAGAATAATAATAATAATAATAATAATAAAACAATCATTTCGAGAATAATAATAATAAAAAATAATTATTTCGAGAATAATAATAATAATAATAAATAATTATTTTCTCAATGAATAAAATTTCACAAATTAAGAAAAAAAATACCCCTCAAGGATGTGTTTAAAATTTTGCAAGCCAACGCCATGTATTTCCAGCATTTCCGACAAATTTCCGATTGTTTGCAGCAAGTTCTCACCTCCTTGTAATCGGAAATATCAATATCGAATATTACTTCCCTTTGTGTCACAGAAAAATTGGTCGACTTCCTCGTTTGTCCAATAACAGCCAAAGGGGGTCTTAAAAATTAGGGGAAAAAATCTCTTTAATTATTATTATAAAAAAAAATTCATATAAAGAACAATATCAAGGAAATTTATTTTATTTTTTTCAATTTCATTTATTTTATACATTTTTTTAATTTTTATAATTTATCATTCATTTTTTACCTTTAAAAATATTTTTTTCGATTTTTTATAATTTTTCATTCATTTCTTATTTTTTAAAATATTTTTTTCGAGTTTATATTATTTTTCATTCATTTCTTATTCTTTAAAATATTTTTTTTCGATTTTTTACAATTTTTCATTTTCTAAACTATTTTTTTATGGAATTTATTATGGAATTTTATGGAATTTTATGGAATTTTTATAATGGAAATTATAGAAGTTTATTTTATTTGTTCTATTTTATTTATTTTACACATTATTTATGATTTTTTATTCATTTTTTACCTTTAAAAATATTTTTTTAGATTTTTATAATTTTTCATTCATTTCTTATTCTTTAAAATAATTTTTTCGATTTTTTACAATTTCTTATTTTCTAAACTATTTTTTTATGGAATTTTTATTATGAAAATTATGGAAATTTATTTTGTTTTTTTCTATTTTATTTATTTTATATGTTTTTTAAAAATTTTTTATTCATTTTTTACTTTTAAAAATATTTTTTTCGATTTTTTATAATTTTTCAATTCATTTCTTATTTTTTTAAATATTTTTTTTCGATTTTTTACAATTTTTTATTTTCTAAACTATTTTTTTATGGAATTTATTATGTAATTTTTATTATGGAAATTATGGAAGTTTATTTTATTTATTTTGACATTCTTTTTGATTTTTTATAATTTTTTATTCATTCTTTACCTTTAAAAATATTTTTTTCGATTTTTTATAATTTTTCATTCATTTCTTATTTTTTAAAATATTTTTTTAGATTTTTTATAATGTTTCATTCATTTCTTATTTTAAACAAATTTTTTTTATTAATTGTTATACATTTTTTATATTTTAATTTATTTTTAATTTTTCAATTTATTTTTAATTGTTTAATATATTTTTCATTTTTTTTACAAATTTTTCATTTTTTCCTTCCTTTTTCTTTTTTTTTCTACATTTTTCATTTTTTTCTACAGTTTTTATTTTCTTTTTACACTTACGATATATTATAAACAGCACCAATATCAATTCTGTTTGGAGTTAGTCGCCTCGTATTTAATTTAAAGTCATGTGGACTGTTGAACGATAAATATCGGAGAAACGTCTTTTCACCAGATCCAAATGCAAATTCCCTAAGAGGCAAAATGTATCCTAGCAAAAAGAATATTAAAACAAACACAAAATTACAGTTCTTTTTTTTTGTTTATCTATAGTTACAAATTTTCCGTTATTACAACGATTAAAACAAAAATGACATAAACATTTTCATTATTTTCATGCGCCTAAAAAGTAACATAACCTTAAAATGTCAATTTTGAATTTCCACTTCACAGAATGACGGAAATAATCTAAATCTTGTAAATATCATTAAGAGAACTTGAACAATTTCTTTCTTTTTTTTTAGAAAAAAGTAAAAAAATTGATGTCAAAATAAAAATTTGTTTACAATACCGTTCATGTAACTGAACCATCGACAACAGTCTTCGTAGGGAAAAAGATTCCAGTAGTAAAACATTAATTGTCCCTCGACACTCATTTTTTTTACTAAACTATTTTTTCACACTATTTCCAATTTGTTAGTAATTAATAATTGATTTTTACTTTCCATTCACTATTCACGTGTTTTTATTTTGTTTACATTTTATATTTTACTGGACTTCAACTGTCAACGCAAGGTGGCAGCAGTGTTCGTTTCAAAGTTCCCGCCACAAATCGCAGTCAGTGTAAAGGTCGATTTACAATGAGTTGGAAGTTTCGCAACCGAACTTTTGGGGTTTGTTAACAAAATTGTAGAAACACCTTTAGTACGCAAGCATGTGAACGCAGCTTTAATGTATTTTCCTATGAAAAATGCTTCATAACCTAGCTTATCCTGAAATATTCAGTTAAAACAAAAACACGAATTCAAATATTGTACTGACCGCGTGTTTGTTACACAAAAGGAGAAAAATTATCGTTTCTTTTCTTTTTCTCTAGTCACTTTGGCTAACAATTGCAATTACGAGTGTTTTGTGAGCGACAATCGTGAATCTAAACTTGCGACAAACGGCGTAATAACCTCAGTGTGGGTTTGGTTTTTTTGTTCGAAAACACGCGATCGTTTCACTAAAACTAACAATAATAATTTTCCAATCGCAAATTCGGTAATTTTGTTTACTATAACGAGTTGTAAAATTAAAACTGCAGCCATTGTATCAAAATTGAACAAAAATGTTCTGTTTTTTTGCACATGAAAATTAAATACGGGAGTTTTTTTTAACGAATTCGGGATTTTTTTACAATCACAAAAAAACAGGAATTCAAAAATTTAATATTTTTTTATTTTCTACTATTTATAAATAGACATACACAAATACTTAATGATTAATTATGACTTTTTGTAATGAACTTAAATTTTTTTCGATACGAAGATTTGTTATCGAAAAAAATTCACAATAAAAAAAGAAATGCGCGAATAATAATATTTATAATTAAAGTAAATTTTTTTCTAGTTTAAGAATAAAAAAAAAGTTTAAAAACTAAATTTTTTTCTAGTTTAAAATTAAAAAAAAAAGTTAAAAACTAAATTTTAAGTGAAAATTTATTTTTTCTTTAATTTTTAATGTGTAACGAAAGATTTAATTCAGTAAATTATTTTCTTATATATTTATTTAATTAAATATTAATTATCGATAAATATATTTAAGTAAAAATTCTAATTTACTGAATTTAATAAATTTAATAGCAAAAAAAATGTATTTATAGTATAAGATTTTTTTCTTTCTTTTTTAGAAAAGAAAATTTTTTTTATTTGACTATTTCGGGCTCTGTTTTCGACTCGTCGAGTTCTTTATAATTTTCGGGAATTTGATGAGGGCCAGGAGTTAAATCATTGGCTTTTTCTTGTACCTCTTTGAAGGAAGCTTTAATATTGTCGAGAGCTGCGCCGAGACCACTTTTTATTTGATTAAATTCTTGTGTGACGAGTGATAATCGTCCCAAAAGGTAATTCAAATTTTCGTCCACCTCGGACATTCTCTTCGTTATTTCTCCCACCTGAAGCAAAAAAAAAACAACAAATGAGAATGTGGTTTTTTAATTGAACAATTTTTCTCTGTTTTAAATTAGAAATTTAATGTATAAAAGAGCTTGTTTTAAATTTTGAAACAAAATCAATTATTTATAACGAAATTTTAATAAACTCTTCGAAACATTTCAATTTTTTTTATAAGTAGTAAAATTCATCGCAAGAATTAAATTATTTTGTTAATAAAAAATAAAATTCTTCTCAAGAGTTCGATGACGTCAAAAATATTAATGAAAAAAAATATTCCTTATTTGGAATGGATATCAAAAATATTAGTGGAAAAAATATTCCTTATTTGGAATGCGTATCAAAAATACTAAATGGATAATGAAAATAATATTCCTTATTTGGAATGGATATCAAAAATATTTATAGAAAAAAAGAAAGTTGTAAACTTAAAAAAAATTAATTAACTTTCACGAAAGAATGTAATTATTTATTTAATTTTTAATATTTAAAAAAAATTTCAATTATTTTCTAAAATTTAAAAAAAAACCTTCGAAACAATTTAATTTTTTTAAGTAATAGTAAAATTCATCGCATAAATTAAATTATTTGTTATATAAAATAAATTTCTTCTCTCGAGTTCAATTATTATTAATACAATTTTAATTAAATTCAATAATAAGTTATGAAATTATAATTATTAACACATACAAATATTTTAAAAAGTTGAAAACATTTTTTTGTTCATTATTTAAATTATTTCTCATTTTCCTATTAAAAACATTTTTTAAAAAATTACATAATTTTCAAGAAAAATCTTAATGAAATTTTTCAAAAGAATTCCTTGAATATAATTTAATTATTTAATAATCATACCTTATTTTTCATTCCTCCCATTGTGGACGTAGTGCCATTGACGTAAACTTCATTTTGTTCATGTAATTTATCGAGTGATTTTGCACTCTCCATCATTTGTTGATACATGACATTTATTTGTCTCCAAACCTAAAACAAAATTTATTTTTTGCAATTTTTTTGTTTTTACTATCTTATTTTTTATTTTTGCATTTTCTATAATTCAATTTATTGTTAATTTTCTGTTATTTTTAATTTAACTAACGGACATGATATACTTAATAAAAATTCCGATTTTCTTTTTTTAAATATATTTTTAATTATTTTATTTCATTTATTTATATTAAATTTAAAGGAAATGATTAATTTTCATTTTTATTGTTACTAAATGTCAGGAGTGAAGAAACCGGAAGTGAATAAGTCCCCCTTGAAAAAAATTCATTCCCACACCTCTCAAATTTAATTATAAATAATATTCTCCACTAACTTTTAATTTAATTCCAAAATAAATTTATATTTATTTGCAAAAATATATTAATTAAAAATTTGGAAAAAAGAATTTTTATAATTAAAATAACTATAATTGAATTAATTTTAGTTCCTACAAATTATAAAACTTTAATTTTTAAATTCAAATTCAAATTTTATTGAAAAAGAAAGATTGTTGAAAGAACTGAATTTTTTTAAAATGGAAAATAAAAGAATTATTTTTTTTTTTGAAAGAAAAATTCGTCAAATATTAAATTTTTAATGAAAATAAGAATTGATTAAAAAATTTAATTCTTATTTTTGAAAAATTGCCGAAAGAATGAAATTTTTATTCAAAAAAGAAAAATCTTGTTAATAATTGAATTTTTATGGTAAAAACTCTTTTTGATATTTTCTATTTCTTTAGATAATAAAATTTTAATTACTTGATTCATTTGTTGTTCCATTTTTGTGGTCAAATTTGTTAGAGCATCATTTTGACTATCAATTATATCATTTGATATTCCATCAAATCGACTGTTGAGAGTATTATTAATATTTGTCCCTTGGGCTTTCAATAAGTCGCCAACTTCCAATAAAATTTGGTGTACACCATATTCGACACGTTTTTTTGTATCAAGAACGTGATCGGCCATTGAGACCATTACCGATTGTCCTTTTTCTAAATCCTGCAATTCTTGTTTTATTCGATCGGCATTCGCTCCCATGTCCATTCTGAAATTTAAAAAAAAGATAATGATAATTTTTAAAAAAACTCTAGATTTTGATCGTAAATAATTATAGTTTATTTCTTTTGGTTTGTAACGTAAATTATTACCTGAGATTGCTGATTGCATATTTAATATCTTCTTTACTCTCGACAATTTTACTCTCGAGTCCATCGTTTCCTCGCGTCACGTAATCCCTGAGGACATGCTTCGTCTCCTGCAGCGCCATTTGCGTTTCATTATGCAGAGATTGCAACTCTGAAATTCTTAAAATCTTATTAATAAAAACTAAAAAATTGTTTTCTATTGCTTAGAAAAATTTATAATTATAATAATTTAACGTATAATTTTCCATTTTTATTTTAGGAGGGGGAAAAATACCTCGGCAATTCTTGCAGTCTCTCTGAAGTGTCTTGTAATAGTTCCTTTAGTCTTACTAGCGCTCGACTTTGTTCGTTCAGTGTACTTCCAATATCCGAGGTTTTTTGCGGTCCATTTTCGACACTCTTGACGATTTCCTTTAGTTTTCCGACCGAATTGTCGACGTTCTCTATTGTCGAACCTGCATTTTTGACCTGAAAATATTTCAGGGAGTTAAAAATTTTCTAAAATACTTTTTTTAAATAAAAAAACAAAAATTTTAACATTTTGCGTCGATGACTAATCCATTTCTTTTAATTTTTACAGATTTTCTACTTCGGATTGTAGAAGAGAAATATTCTTTCTTGGAATGGGTATCAAAACTACTTGAAGAAATAAATATTCCTTATTTGGAATGGATATCAAAAATACTAAATAGGTGATGAAAATAATATTCCTTATTTAGAATGGATATCAAAAATATTAAATGGGTAAAGAAAATAATGTTCTTTATTTGGAATGGATATCAAAAATACTGACAACAATAATAATAGGTAAAAGAAATAATATTCCTTATTTGGAATGGATATCAAAAATATTACCTCCGATGCAACTGTTTGGATCTTCTCCTTCAGCTGATTAGCCTCGTTCTTTATTTTATGGTTCATGTCTTTCATGTTTGTTTCGAGTTTATCGAAATGTTTGGCCATCGTTGTTTGGGATTCGTCGAGTTTTGATAGTATTTGGGAATTTCTGTCCGAACCTGACTCTGAAGAGTCATTATTGACTTGAGAGATTTTACTCTCGATCAATGACATCCAATTATTTAGGCGTCTTTCTAAATCCTCGAGGGTGTCAGCGGTTTTCTGCATTTGTATCCTCTCCCTTTCGTCTCTCTTTAAAGAAAGTTTAGTTTTACCAAACAGATACATAGTGAGACGATTTTTTAAAAGCTTTTCTAAAATATTATTATAAGAACCTGAGCAATAAGTTTTTCAATTCCCCCAACTCTTTCGTTCAATTTCACTAAATGCGGATGAAAGCCCTCGACAACTGTCATTTTTTTCGTCAAGAGCGACAAGGATTTTTTTAATTCCTCGCCCAATTGTCGTTCGCGTGCCTCGTGCCTCTCCAATTTTCCCGTGTCGTCCCGCATCACGTGCACGAGACTCAGCATTGCACTTTTTATATCTTCATGACTAGGAATACATAGAAAATAATAAATTTCATTTACATTTACCTAAACTTAGCGTCGGCGTTAACTTTTCAAATACCTTTTACTTCGTTCCTAAATTATTTTAGTTCACAATTTTTTTATTGCATTACAACGTTATTTTGAGGTATTAAGAACGACAAATTCACTTTTATCACAAAATGTACGATATCCTTAAAAAAAACTGTGAAGAAAAAATTATTTTTTGATAAATAACTATACTCACGTTATTTCCCTGGCACACGAGAGTCCAAAAGTAAAAATTAATAGCACAAATGTCGCTATTTGGAACCTCATGGCGACAATGAACTATTAATTCCCGATAAGACAGGCGCAACCTCCTCTGAAAAAATAAAATGAGGAATCACAACCAATTCTTTTTTTTCCTCTTCTTTTTTATTGCTGCGATAAATAAGCGATTCACACTCGTAGCTTTGAACTTGAAAGAATTTCAGATTATTTTTCTTTATATAAAAGTTGAATGAATCATTAAATTTTGCGCGTGTATGTGCCCAATTTCGAAACTTCTATACTTTTTTAGTTTCCCCTTTTTTAAAACTTGGGAAATTTTGTTTTTTTCACGCAATTTTCTATATACTGGTTTTTATTAATTATAAATATGTAAATATATATTTAATAAACACACTAATTGTGTAATAAGTAAATATATCATTCCACGAAGTAATTCAATAACTCGTGCTGATCAGAGACTTATGGGTCAGAAATAACGATGACCTTTTCGCGGACAAAACTTGCTATATGTGAATTATTATCATTATTATTAGTCTACTAGAGAAATTCAAGATTATTCCCCGGAGAAGATTGGTATACATATAGTTTTTCGATTCGTAATATAAAATTTTATATTTTTATACTCTGATTTTTTGAAGAGGCAAAAATATTTAAGAATGTTAAATTATTTTTAAAATGCTGGTGTAGTTTCTGCATTGTTGTTGCTGGTAAACCGGATATTTATGATTCCGAATCGTAAACTTCCGTCTCTATAAAGTTATGTCCGATATTTTTAATTACTCTACCCTCTGGGAAATTAAAATTTTCTCTTCTCTTAGGAATGGTAATGTTAATAAAAATATATTAATAATAATAATAGGAATAATAACGTTAAATATATCGTGGATGCTTTCCTTGAAAGATATTTCTTTCTTTCATGAATGGTTGCACTGTATGCGAAATATTCTCTGACATTTTTTTAAATATGTATCTACCAAAAAAGGAGGAATTCATCCTCTTCATAGAATTTGCACTCCAAAGAATTAAGCCAAAGAAATAATTTTGAGAAATTTTGTATTTAGATTCTTACATGATTTTTTCTTCAATGAAGCTAAAACAGGCACTGAATTTTACGTTCGTAAATAGAGAATAGTAGTAACATTTTCCAAAAAGTTTAAAATTAGAAGCTAAATGTTAGAAAGAATAAGTCCTCGATGCGGTTAAAATCAGAAATCTGTTTTTGCCTGTTAATTTCTTTGTTTGCGAAAAATAAAGAAATTTCCAAGGATTGTGAATATGTCAAGGGCGAGTGTGTGGTGTTTGTGCGTGAATGTGTATTTATGAACGTAGAAATTAGTTCTCATATCATAAGAAGGCTGTTTAGAAAAACAGATGTCTCTAAATGGACCACATGGCTCAGCAAGAACATTTTTCACGTTCACCATATATACATGTGCTCTGCCATTATAATAGCTAATTTTATTTCTTTTCATTCCTTTTGCGATTCTCCCGCAAGTGCATCACTTCAAGTATTGCTTTGATTTTAAAGTTTTTACACCGAATTTCGAAGTCTTTTTTTTAATTCACCATGTTAGTACTTTTTTCTCAACTTTGTGCTATGTATTTTTTTCTTTTTTAAAATTTGCACTTCTTTAAATTCGCTACCAGAAAATATAGCCAAAACTGGCACCTACTTAACTTTGAAAATTAAATTTTAGTTTTTTTTAAACCAACATTAAATTTTGAAATGTTCAGTGGGTGTTGATAAGTTGCAACTTTGTCAAAAATATTTAATTTCATATTTGCTAGTTTCGGCTTTGTAAAAAGAAAAGAAAGAAAGGAAAAGAAAAAATAATGAAATGTAAAAAGATGATGATGATAAAGAGGAGGAAAAAGGCATTGACATTATGAACACGAAAAGATGAAAATTCGAAATAGCGGTGCAATGTATTGAAAATGAATGTTTGACGGGAGGAAGTTTGAAGTCTAAAATTAATTTATTCGGGTTATTGTACTTGGGATGGTTTTAAAATGGGTAGAGATGCTGCAAAATAATACATGCATACACACTATAGCCTTTAATTTTAGCCTCACATCAAGAAAGTGAACCCTTTATAGGAGAGCATCTGTTTCTCTATGGCAGGTTCTATTTATAGACGGAAGGTATAACTCCATGTAATAAAATCTATTAGAGTTTCATGTCAAGAGTTTTCTACTATACTTCTTCATCATCATCATCAAGATCTTCTTCTTTAACTACTACTATACTACTACTTCAATTTCTTTTGAGCCTACCGCGATCTGCATGAATAATATTGTCCACTAAGAGGGAGAGAGAGAGAGAAAAATGTTACAATGACACACAAATCATTTTGCCACTCTGCTAATCTTCTAGACAGTTGATGACAATTTTTGTTTCGCGACAAATTTCTTTTCTTATTTTTATTTCTTATATTCTTCTTCTTTTTTTCTGTTCTGTTGTAAACATGTCATCTTTTTTTTCTCTGTTCAAACCTTTTAATCTTTTTCTATTTCCTTCATTTTTGGTATATTTTATTTTTTCCCCTTTTTCATTCATAAAAGATAGGCACATTCAACTGAAGTATAAAAGAAAATATTAATAGAAAAACATTTTCTCCTTAGTTGCAATAAATATCAAAAAATATTTAATAGAAAAAAAATATTCCTTATTTGGAATGGATATCAAAAATATTAGCAGAAAATAGAATTTTCCTTACTTGGAATAGATATCAAACATATTCCTTCTTACTTGGAATGATTATCATCAAAAATATTAATAGAAAAAATTCTTTATTTGGAATGGATGTCAATTTTGTATGCAATTTTAATTAAAACAAATAACAATAAATTTTCAAATAATTGTTTAAAAAAACTGGTCAAATTTTTAAATTATTTTAATGTAGAAATTGTAGTAAAAAATAAGTTTATTGAAAAATTGTTATTAAAATTCGTTTGAAAATAATTGAATTTTAGAAATTAATTTTTAAAAAACGGAAACATTTAAATAATTTAATTTTGAATTAAAATTTGTGACTCTTACAGAAAAAAATTCCGAAACAAGAAATAAAATAATTTTACAATAGCAGAAGTATAAAACTACTGTGTATAATCATATATTGTCGCGGAAATATTTGAAATAATATAAACAAAAAAGAATTAGTAATCGACAAAAAACTGTGTGCGTATACCAATTTGATACGACTTTTTTTAAAATAATGTCGGTAATTGAAGAATAATTTTGCCATTGGAATTGAATGCTTCTTTGCGCGTTTCCGGAAATGAATCTTGTAAAGAAATGCGAGGGGAATGAAGGAATGCGAAATAAGAAATCCGATTTTTCATTGGTGCGAAATATTTGAAAAATTTCCCGCTATTCTGCAATTAATGTTATTGTGTCTATTGTGCAAATTCAATTTTTTTTTATTTCTAATGTTAGATTTTATTAAATATTTTTAATTTTTAATAAACAAATGTTAGTAGTACAAATTATATTTATTAATCATTATCATAATTATCATAATTTTATTTTTTCTTATCACTTTTCTCAGGTCAATTTGATTGTTTATTATATTTTATTTCTACTGCTTTTATGTTTAGTATTTTTATTCTTTTTGGGTTTTTATAAATTATAATCCCCCAAAACACTTTCTATTATTAATTTGAATATTTTTATACTATTACATTTCTATTGTTATTATTATTTAGTATTAATATTGTTACTATTATTATTATTTTAATATTTTTATACTATTACATTTCTATTGTTATTATTATTATTTAGTATTAATATTGTTACTATTATTATTTATGATTATTATTTATTGTTTTATCCCATTCAAGATTATTTATTGTTGAATTAATTTATTTACATTTATTTAATGCTTCTTATGTATCAAAAATTATAATTTATGGCACAAAATGACTTAAGCAAATTTATCGATAACATCTTATGAGTTCGAACAAACTTTTGTTTTCGCTAAAAATAATTGTTTTTCAAAGTAAATAATTAACAAAATTTGATAAAACAGTTTTCTTTCTTCAATTTAGAATTCTGGGTAATAATATTATAAAATTAAAAAAAGGAATTCAAATTTTATTCGTTTTTTAAAATTATTTTCAATTTAAACTAGTTTTAAAGTTTTTCGGATAATAATAAATTGAGAATAGTTTTTTTCTGTTTAGAGAACAGAAATAAAAAATATGTAATAAATCAAAAAAACTGTTGTAATAAAAAAATTTTTTTTTTTAAATTGTTTACAAAAAGAGAATTTAAAGTAATTTTTTGTAGTCGCTTACTTCTTTTTTTGTCCTGTGTGAGAATGTTTTCTTTGTTTTGAAATAAAGCAAAGGGGAGAGAACGAACAACACACAGAGAGCGTTCCTGCTTTCGAGTCTGATATACGAGATGAACTGAAGTACTCTGTACCATTAGTTGACTCCTCATTTGGAACTTTAAAAAAAAGGCAATTGCCGGAAGTCGTGCTCTCAGTGGCATCTCGCGTGGACCGAGCGAAAACATTATTATTCTTGTTATCTTTTGTATTTGTACACATTGTATTTTTATATTTGCAATATTTTTGCAAAAATTCACGTTCATAGAAAATAAATAAATTAAATAAATATGGTTAACAAAAAAATATATAATTTAAATAAATAAAACAATAATACTAATCTAGGTATTTGAATTTTTGCAGATATTCTACTTCAGACTATGATGGGAAAAAATTCTTTATTTGGAATGGATATCAATGACAACAAGATTAATGATAATACGAATAGTGTTCCTTATTTGGAATGGATATCAAAAATATTAAATGGGTAATGAAAATAATGTTCCTTATTTGGAATGGATATCAAAAATACTAAATGGGCAATAAAAATAATATTCCTTATTTGGAATGGATATCAAAAATACTAAATAGGTAATGAAAATAATGTTCCTTATTTGGAATGGATATCAAAAATACTAAAGGAGTAATAAAAATAATGTTTCTTATTTGGAATAGATATCAAAAATATTAACATTAATAAAACACTGACAAAAGTTGCATAGCTTCCGCATTTAGATTATAATTACAATATTTATAAACTACAAAAATTATTCAAAATTATAGGTTAAATAATTATCAAAACTCCGGGTCCAATAAATATATTTTTATATACTCTATAAGATATTTATAATAATTTAACTACAGTTTCACAAAAGTTCTGATAAAAATAAAAATAAGAAAAAGTATAAAACATTCATTATATTTATTACTAAAAATATAAATTTTATAAAAAATATAAAAAAGTAGTTTTATATAATATAAATGTATATAAAATTTAAAATATCAAAAATTTTCTCGTTTTGATTGTATTGAATTTTTTTTCAATAATTAAATAACTAAAATATTTACAAAAAAGTTTTTCTTTATATTACTAAATTATATATTAGAAAATAATTATTTATATTTATATAAAAAATTACTCACTAGCAATTTTATTTACTTTCAACAATTTTCATATTGAGAAGAAATTAAATTGCCACACACACTTTATACTTGATAATAGTTAAAATTTTACATTTTTTTGTATTATTTATATATATACATTCTTCTTTACAGAATATTATTTATATCTTATTAGCAATAGTATTATAACTCTGGAAAATAAATTTCTAAGTCATCAATATAAATTAGCATTCACAGTCAATTTTTTTCTTTTGAAAATTCTCGCACACGATATGATTGTTTTTCTTTTTTTTTAATTAGTAAAAATAATTATCGACATTTTCCGAATATCACAATACGGCCTGGGCTGAACTGTGACTTTGGTAAATAATTGCCCCGGTGAAATTAATCGCCGCTGCCAAAACAAAAACGGGCATCCAACGTCCGTGCGACGCTGTCACTAGTTCGGCTGTTAATGGTCCGCACAAAATGCCAGGAATTGTCGCCTTAAACGAGACAGAAATAAATAAATAAATAAATGTCCAAAAAATAATAATAATTAGAAACGAAAAAAAAATAATTAAAAGAAAAGAAGTTTTTTTTCTTTCTTTATTTTTTGAAATAGTAAAATTTAGTTTTTTTGAATAATAAAACTCACTATTGTGTTTGAAATGGCGAAAGTCATGCCCGCGTGATTGGGTGCAACTTCCGCGTGATTGCTCAAGTGCCCGGAAGAATTACACGCGCACAAACCCATGGAAATGGAAATAAATCTGAAAAAATTAATTTTCAAAATTATAGAATAAATAATATTTTTGTTTGGAAAGTTTTAAACCGCGAAGCGCGCGTTAATACTTACATCACTGCCAAAAGAAGATTGTCAACTGTACAAAAGGCAAGAAGAAATGCTCCTGGTCCAATTAAACCGATATTTGTCATTAGCCTTCGAACGCTTAGTATTTGCCATCGTTTTTTAATGAGATTATCAGCACCATAGCCGGCAACTGCAAAAATTTTAGAATAAATTTTATTATAATAATATTTTATATTTTATAATAAAAGTTATATAATAAATATTATATTTTAATATTTAACACAATATATTAAATCCTTTCTTAAATAATAGTATAATCATAATAAATAAAATATGATAAAAAAATTTGTATCCGCCGGGATTCGAACGCTGATAATATATATTGAAATTGGTGCCTTGGACCTCACGACCAAATGATCATTTAATACAATAGTAGCAATAATAATTAAAATAATAATAATATCGCTTACCTATACCGACGAGGGAGTTAACAATGTAGGGTAAGGCAGTAAGACTAATGCTCTTCTCATTCGCTGAGAGATTTTTCGATAAATAAGTCGGTAGCCATTGCATTATTATATAATTACTCCAATTCATTGCAAAATGTGCGATATACAGTGACCAAAGCGGCCAATGAACTATAAATTCCGTCCATCTAGGACTTCGATTTTGTGATACCTTCAAAACAAAAATAATAGTTTCTTTAATATAAATATTTATTTAAATAAAAATACATATTATTTGAAAAAATTTAATAAACGATGAAATTCTTCGCATAAATTCAATTATTTTCAAAATTTAATAAAATTTTTGTCAAGAGTTTAAATATTTTTATTATTAATGAAACTACTCGAAACAATTTAATTATTTTTAAAATTTTTAATAAAACTTCCCAAGAATTAAATTTTTAAAAAATTTAATATAATAATGAATTAATTGTATAATTAAATAGTTAATTAATTTAGAGAAGAGTGGATTAATAGTACAAAAATTAATAATAATACCTTGGGTATAAATAGTGGGATTTCGTCCTGACTGTTCGTCTCTTGGTACATAATTAACCACAAAAAAGTCCAAATTATTCCAAATGAGCCGAAGAGATAGAAACCCGTTTGCCACGACACATTAGGACACAGCTGTAATTTTTTTTAAGAAAAAATTTTTAGAAATATGTTAAGATTTTGTTTTTTTAATTATTTTTAATTTTTTTTAAATACTTACCACTGAAGCGACAACTTGACCTACGGTACCGGCTGCCATGAGAAAACCGAAAGCCCTCGATCTCTCTTCAACGGGAACATTGTGAGCAAATAAATGAAAAATTACAGGCAAACCTAAAAATAAAGAAAAAAAATTTTATTCTATTTGTATTTAGTTATTTTTGTATATAGTACTATATATATTTTAAATTTTTATGCCTAACATTTTTTATTTATTTGCAAAAATAAACGGAACAAGTTAAAACAAGAAATAACCCTAAAGTTGAAAATTATTGTTTAGATTTTTTTATAGAAACAATAATACTAATCTAGGTATTTGAATTTTTTCAGATATTCTGCTTCGGACTATGATGGGGAAAAAAGATGTTCCTTACTTGAAATGGATATCAATGAAAACAAGATTAATGGTAATGAAAATAATATTCCTTATTTGGAATGGATATCAAAAATATTAAATAGGTAATGAAAATAATGTTCCTTATTTGGAATGGATATCAAAAATACTAAATGACTAATAAAAATAATGTTCCTTATTTGGAATGGATATCAAAAATACTAAATACGTGATGGAAATAATGTTCCTTATTTGGAATGGATATCAAAAATAGTAAATAGGTAATGAAAATAATGTTCCTTATTTGGAATGGATATCAAAAATACTAAATAGGTGATGGAAATAATGTTCCTTATTTGGAATGGATATCAAAAATGTTAGTAGAAAAAAATATTCCTTATTTGAAATGGATATCAAAAAATATTAGTACAAAAAAAATCCCTTATTTTAAAATATTTTTTCTCTCTTCATTTTACGAACCTAAACCTTCTCCAAGGCCGAGAATCACTCGGCAAATTACAAGTAACGTAACAGATTCAGCTAAAAGTGGAGTAATAATTGTACTAATTGACCAGAGTAAAACGGCTGCCATCAAAACGGTTTTACAACCAAAACGATTCGCTGTACTGGCTCCAATTATCTATTTTGAAAAAATTAAATCCATTAAATATTAAATTTAAAAAAATACTGTTTTAAAAAAAAAAGAAAGGGAAGGTTCGTATTTTTTAACCCAAATTAACAAGAAATCATTTTTAATATTCAATTATTTTTCAAATATCTAAATATTTTTAAAATATAACATTCCCTTCATGCAAGGAATTTAGTATTCATAAATAAAATGAGTCAGAAAATATTACGGCGAGTTTTAAAACATCATTTATTTCCTACAAGGAAAAGTGGGTCGTTAAGTATTTATTTTTAAATATTTTAGTGCTTTGTTTTCCTTCTTGTTTGATAATGAAATTTTATCAACGTTCAATTTTTTTCAAGAATTATTATTTACGTATAAACAAAAATAAAAATAAATTCCTAATTTTGAGGTTATGTTGACAAAGATTGAGGGATGGTTTTTCTTTGCAAAAAAATCGACTTGAATGCACAGTCAATAAAAAAATAAATTAAATAAAAAAGTATTAATAAAAATTGTAAATTTTTAGAGTAAATTAATGTAGTTATTGTCAATATTGGGCAATGTTTGGAAATTAGTTTAAAATAGAAATTCAATTGCCTGACTGGTGAAGTAGCCAAATGCAAATGCAGAATGAATCCACCCTTGCCAATGGAGATTCCAGCGGAATTCGTGTGACATTGGAACAATGGCAATTGGCATAATAACCCGATCGGCGGCATTAATGAAATTCGCCGCCGAACATAGTGCCACAATTTTTGAATTTCTCGGTAACATTTTTAAATGTGGCATCTTTGTCTCTTTTTTTCACACAATATGTCAGAGAAACACTCTTCTCTCTCTCCCCAGGTATAAATCCTTTTTTTTATTATTATTTTATTAAAAAAATTTTAAAAGTCACATTTTGTACGCGCACTATTTTTTTAACTGTTATAAAAATATTTTTTTTATAACCTTTTAGTTATTAGAAAGATTTGTAGGATTTGTAGAATTTTGATAGTCTTTACAACGTGGCTAACAATTAAGTTCGTCATTTTATTCTGAACATTGAGCACACACATACACACGAACTGACAAATATTAGTAAATTTGGAAAATGGGATTTTTAATCTCCCTTACTTTATTCGTCTGTTATCATTTTCGGAGAAAATTTATAATTCTATATTATTTTGGGAATTATTACTTGACGTGTCAAATGAGAAAAAATTGATTATAGTTGTTTTTCAGTGTCGTCAGACGGCGCTGGCGATGGGGAATTTTCGTTTTCCCCCAGAATTTAGTCATTTTTCTTCGAAATTTAATTATTTTCAGAAAAATTCTTATCAGAAATTTCAATAGTTTTTAATATGTAAATTTTTTATTAAATTTCTCGAAAAATGCAATTAATTAAAAAAAATTTATTAAAGTGTTTCAGAAGAATTTAATTATTATTTAAAAATTCGTTGCTTCTTCAGGAAAATTGAATTTTAAAAAAAGTTCAATTATTTAATAAAATGTTTATGTTCAAAATTAAATTATTGTATTCTTGTAGAATTTTAAAATAAATAAATATTTTTTAATATGATATTCAATTAAAATCGAAAATTTTTACTGAAATTTATTTTAAAATCAATATTTATTAGAAAATTCTACAATTATTTATTTAACTATAAAAATAAATATTTTATTAAATAATTGAATGTTTTTTAACAATGAATTTTTATAACAAATTTTATCAGAATTTAATTATTATTATTAATATTATTATTAATATTATTATTATTATTATTATTATCATTATTATTTATTGTCATGAGACAAATTAAAAAAAGATTTAACAATAATTTCATTTTTCGAGAAATTCGATGAAAATTTTATGTATATTAAAAATAATTAAAATTTTGCCAAGAATATTATTAATATTTGAGAAAATAATTGAATTTTGGAGAAAAATGTTATTTGTTTATAAAGACAATTTAAAGTTTGACAAGAATTTTTGTAAATTTTCAAACATAATTGATTTTTTGCGAAGAATTATATTACGTTTGAAAATAATTGAAGTCTTCAGACTGATTTTATTAAAATTTCGGTAGTATTTTTTTGTGAAATTTTTATTCAATTAAGCAAACATTGAAAATAATTAAACACTAAAAAAACGTTTGAATTCAATTAAATTTCTACGAAGAGTTTCATTAAAATTATTTTGAAAAAAATTAAATCGTCACAAAAGAATTTCATTGAAATTTTTGAAAATAATTTAATTCTTTGAAGGAATAAATAATAAAAGGTAAAAAAAATAATTGAATTTCTGAAAAGAATTTTACTTTTTCTAAAAATAATTCAATTATTCAAAATTCAAATTTATTTTAGTGTCTTTAAAATTCTTCTATAAATCCGTTATTTTTAAATAATCAGTGAAATACATATTAAAAAATTTTAATAACTTTAGAAAAACTTTAGTTATTAAGCTTTTTTGAAAATTTGGGTTTTAAAATTTTTTTTTAATAAGATTCATTTAAAATTAAAAGTTTTACAAAATTTTAAGTGAAAATAAATAAAAATTTTTAAAAATGTTTGAATTCGATTAAATTTCTATGAAGAGATTTATTAAAATTATTTGGAAAAAAATTAAACTTGTCCCTAAAGAATTTCATTTAAATTTTTGATAATTTTTTTTTTTAATATTTTCAAGTTCCTCTACTTATAAAAATTGTAATTGCAACTCTTAAAATTGAATTAGTTTTGAAATATTTAAGTAAAATTATAGATTTTAAAAATAAATTAAAACATTAAATATTCGATTAATATTCAAAGGACATAATTTTAAAAAATAGCTGATAATTAAAATAGCATAAATTTATTTTTTTTCTATTAATGTAATGAAACATCTTTTAACAAGTTTGTGTTACTTTCTACGTACTATAAATATGTAGAATTATTTTTAAATGCAATTATATCACTGTAAAGACACTGCAAAAACAAGCATCTTAAAATACATTATAATCACTTTTAAAACGATTAAAACATTTTACTTTTCCATCTTCTACCTTAGATTCTATTTTAGAAACAAATGCATTTTAAGATGCTTTGGATAACATTTTGGAAACAACTTAAAAGTGACTACCAAAGTATCTTAAAATAAGATACCTTTTTTTACAGTGAAATGTCTTTAACAATTAGCTAAACATAAAAATCGTATAATAATTTCTAAAACAATTATTGCGTTCGTGATTTCGAAGAGTATCAATATTCGTCGTAGTAGTTCTGACCTAGGTTGTGCCACTGTTTTCAATCTCATTTTTTTCTTGATGATGATGATGATGATGGTAATGATTCTGATGATGATGATGGTAATGATTCTGAAGATGGTGATGATGATGTTGATGGTAATGATTCTGAAGATGATGATGATGATGACGATGTTGATGGTACTGATAATGCTGATGATGATGGTACCGATAATGACGGTGGTGACAAAGATAATGGTACTATCGATCTAACTGGTGCTAATCTTGATAAAGCTAGTGACGAGAATGAAATGGACAATGATATTGGTACAGGTTTAACTGCCGCTGGTTCCCTAGGGTTCGTCCTCGCCGCACCTGATCCCTCTGGCGAAGAGACCGGCGTCGACGATGACGACGGTTCACAATCATCTTCATCCGACGTCTCCTCATCCACTTCAATCGCCATTGCCCCCTCAGGCTCTGAATTCACCAAATAAATTGGAAACGAATCTGGCAATGGAACTGGCATAGAATCAGGCAAAGGAACTGGCGAACGAACTGGCGAAGAAGCCGGTGGAGAGTCGTCAGACGCAAACGGTCCATTAACATCGAAAAACGGATCACGCTCCATCCTCTCGTAAAGAGCCAAAGATCCAACATTCATGCTGAAGTCGAAGTCCTCGTAATTTGGTTCGTCATTGGGTTCAGGATTGTCGGGACGCCAGAATGGCGGATGAAATTGAAACGGACTAGCCTCGCGTTCCATTCGAAGGGTACGTGACGCCTCGTAGATTTCGTTGTAGAATTGTTTCTCGACAGTCGTCGGTGGACATGGCACATCATCGGCGAACACGTCTATTCCGATTGATAGCAAATTGCGAATCATTGAATTCATGTAGATACTCTCGGTTCGGTGAATTGCCTCCCCGTCCTTTGTGATCCAACTGTAGGCAACTTTGCCAATGTCGAGGATATTGTCGTCGACGCGAATGTAGAGATTTGCATCGTTAGGAACAGTGTCCTCCAGTTCTAACGATTTCACCAAAAAAATTCGTTTCTCTTCCGTTACCTGTGTGGAGAGAGGGAGAACAGTTTCTTTAGTTTCAATTATTCAAATAATAGTTTATAAAAAAGTAATTTTTAAATTTCTAAAAAGAGTTTCAGTTAAATTATATACTAGAATAGTTATACCAATATTATACCAATAAATTTAATAATTAATACAATAAATTAATTAATTAATTACATAATTAATAAACAAAAATGGATAATCTGTTAGTCATATGGACTTTCGTTTTCTTTGCATTTAGGTTGGTAGCAGTGAACTAGTAACTATCTAGTAACCACTGGAAGGTCTTGAACCACTAGAGATAATTTTCAGTTAGATTATATTATCTCACGTTATCTACTGTGTTCTTGTGTCGTTACACAATTTTCCTCAAAAAAGTTTTACTAATTTCGAAAAAAATAACTCACACTCGTCGATACAATGACAAGAACCAAACAGAAATTTTTAAATGCACAATATATCAATATTACAAGTGTCTATATATTAAGACGTGAATTTATCCTTCAATAGATTGAAGGTGAACGTTCACGTTTTCTTTCAAGTTTTGACTGCAATATATTCAACTTGTTTCAAATGACAATTATTTTCAAAAAAAAAAGAAATATATCGATGAACATTCATTATTTCGCTCGAATCTTTCCTGTTTGGAAAAATAGAAAGTTTCTTTTTTTACTTTAAAAACGATTCTCGATTTTTCCGTGAATTGAAAACAACAAAATAGAAAAAAAAATTAAAATTTGACAAATTAAGACTAATAATAATAATAATAATAACAATATTAAACAAACAGAGTATTAAATATTCAAAAGAATACAAATATCCATAATTTATTGATCATTAAAAAAGTTTATTCAGAATTTTTCAAAGAGTAAAAAATGCGCATTAATTTTGAGGTTATGTTTTGGTTAACGTCTTTTAAACTTTCGCGCAAGCGTTCTTTTGATTATCTAGAGACTTATTCACTTTATCATCTCAACTCTCAAGTAATAACGTTTATATTCGAATAAAAATTTTTTCAAAAAAATATCTATCACAGTACATAAAGATATATTAAAGTTCAAAATATTTTCCTTTCCATTACTATTGCTTGTGCAATGATGACGCTTTTTTTCCAAAAATACAAATAAAAGTAAAAATTGAAAATCAATTCTCACCTGTCGAATTTCGTAAATTTTCCCAATATAACACTGCAGACGATTGTCACCAATTCCCTCATCTTCGGATAAATATGAACTGTCAAGGTAGTTGTAAAGTCCCAAAAAGTCCATGTTTTCGTTTTTCTGGAGAATCAAACCTTTACCAACATTTAAGATTAATTAATTATTTTGAATTTTAAAGAAATTTTTTTTTTTGATTTTCATATAGAAATTGCTTGGAAAATAAAGAAACATACAAAAGCGTTAACTTTGTATTCTAAAGGATTTATATAAAAATAATGAAATTAATAAAAGAAAAAACTTTTTAAAAGTAAAAAATATGGAAAAAATTTAAAAAGTAAAACTAGTAAAATATAAATTCATAATTTGGCTTTTATTTTCAACTGAATATATTTTTTCCCCGCACAGAAATATTTTGATGCTTCTAGTTATTGTACATACATTTAATTTTTTTTTAAATACATGAGAACTTTTAAAGACTAAAAATAGAGTAGCAATTTTGTTTTTTTTTCTTTTTCTTTATTAAAAATAGGAAATTGTATCGAAAAAAATAGTATTAAACAAAATTTACTTACCACCAAGATGTCAAATATTTATTAATAGAGAAAATTTGCCACAACTACTGCATCTTATGAAGTCTCAAATCGAAATGGTGGATCCCATGTTATGATCTACTAATGACTTTATACCGGGCCAAAATGGAACCCCTTTGTAAATAGACTCCACGCCACCAAATGCCAAAAACCCAAGCCCAAGGGTCGCACAAACGATTTTCCAAAGGGCGTCTAAAAACACGCCACACACACAATTTTGGAAAATTCCCGACCAAAAATTAATAATTTTATGAAAAAAAAATTTTTTCATTTTAAAATTTGTTGATATTTTAAAATTCGGCGTCTTTTGCAGTCGAAACATTTTTTATTTAAAAAATTTAGGTCTTTTGATAAAAAAAATATTATAATAATAATAATAATTATTATTATTATTATAATTATTATTATAATTATTACTATTATTATATTTATTATTATTGTTTTTATTAATTATATTTTTCATTTTTTTAAAACTATTTTTCACTTTTCTTTAAAAATAAAGTAAAATCAAAAATTTTTTTGGAAAATATTCGAGTTTTTTTGTGCACTAGACACGTTCCTGGAATTTTCTTTTCTTAACTTTAGTTGTTGGGATGCTGTATAATTGCTTTTTAATGAATGGTTGGTTTGTCACAGCCGAGGCCTTTTGACTTCTTCCACATAATATTTTGACACACCCTGCATGAAATAATTTATTTGGAAAAAAAAGATATTTAAATATTTTTAAAAATTATTTTTTATTTTATTTATTTTTTATTTATATCAACATTTTTACATATGACATAATATAATTAATAAACTATTTTTTTTAGAAACTTATACATTTACAATGTAAAAAATAATTATATATCACAAGTTACAATTTTAAAAAATAATCCAGAATTTGACGCATATGATTTTGTTTTTTCCTTTTTATATGGCAAAATATTATTTAAATACAAATGTTTATTTAAAAACTCTGAAATATTTAAATGTTTATTTAAATACTCTTAAATATTTAAATGTTTATTTAAATACTCTTAAATATTTAAATATTTATTTAAATACTTTTAAATATATAAATGTTTATTTATATACTCTTAAATATTTAAGTGTTTATTTAAATACTCTTAAATATTTAAATGTTTATTTAAATACTCTTAAATATTTAAATGTTTATTTAAATACTCTTAAATATTTAAATGTTTATTTATATACTCTTAAATATTTAAATGTTTATTTAAATACTCTTAAATATTTAAATGTTTATTTAAATACTTTTAAATATTTAAATGTTTATTTAAATACTCTTAAATATTAAAATTTTTTTCATGTAAATATTTCCGACTTATTCATATTAAAAATTTACACGAAAGCATAAAACCATTTTTCAGTATTAAAATAAAATTAAAAATATTCATCCGCCTTAAAAAATAAAAATTAAAAGTTAAAAACAACATTTTACTTTCTTAAAATCCACCTTGTTTTTTAGGTTGAAAATTTTTTCCATCATTGGTCCCCTTTATAGTGAATTAAAATATAATAAATGAACAATAACAAAAGACAGAGGAGAATGACAATCACAAAATCGAATTGTCGAAAGAGGAATGTAAAAATTTTCGTTAACAATTCATCGGAATAGGCTTGAGGACGCTCCTTAATGTTCTCATAAGACGGTGTGGTGTTCGCACTAAAAAAGAATTCCACATTTGACATTGACGATCCACTACTGTAATTTGTCAAATCATTAGTCGGCCATTGGGGAAATTTTAATTCACTCCTCCGCATGAAATTCGCATTCATTAAATGAAACTTTGTCATTGTCAAATTTTCAATCGGGAAACAATTTTCATAGCTTGGAACCTGATCGTTGAATGTTGACATTGGTTCGGTTTTTACATTTGCATTGTAACTTGAGCAAACAAGTGAATCAAAATCTCGTTCACTTTTTTCCATGACGCACACGGATTCTAATAGGGGGTAACTTTTGTGATAGGCGATAGGCACTTGTGAATCCAAGTAGGTTTCAACTTTGGCAATTATTTCCTCTTTTTGGGAGACAATTTTCAATTTGGAATTGTTCGTTTTGTCGAATTGTTGTGTCGAAAGTCGAGGGGAATTTGATTCTGTTTTGGGAATCGAGAAGAAGGAGTTTTGATTGGTACGGAAAGGAATTTTTACAAGATTGTTTGTATCTAGTTGGTCAATTGTTTCGAAAAGTTCGTTAGCTTTGTTTGGATAGTAGTTGTGGGGGGTTTCTTCGGGCCCTTCGTCAGAAAATGATTCTTCATTAATGAATCCAAAATTTTCGTACGATTCTTCTGTGGTACTTTCTTCCGATGTTGAGCCATGGGTGCAGTAGATTGAACTTTCACTTGAACTGGAACTGATTTCGAAAGTTTGTGTTGCTAATGTTGTAGCATCTGTTTCTGCTGATGTAGATAATGATTCTGCTACAACTGCTTCTGATGTAGATAATGATTCTGCTACAACTGCTTCTGATGATGATAGTGATGTTGCTACTGTTTTCGATGATGATAATGATTCTGTTACAACTGCTTCTGATGATAATAATGTTTCTGCCAGAACTGCTTCTGATGATGATAATGGTACTGCTACTACTGCTTTTGACGATGATAATGATGATGTTGCTACAGTTTTCGATGATGCTACTGCTTTTGATGATGATAAAGGTACTGCTACTACTGCTTCTAACGATGATAATGATGTTGCTACTGTTTTCGATGATGCTCCTGATTCTGTAACTACTGCTTTTGATGATAATGATGCTAATACTTCTGCTGCTTCTGTTTCTCTAGTTGATGCTTCCTCTATTCTTGCTAATGATGCTGTAACTATCGCTTTCGATGATAATGATGCCAGTACTTCTGCTGCTTCTGTAGATAATGACACATCTTTAGTTGTTGCTGCTTCTTTTACTGATGATAATGATTCTGTAACTACTGTTTTAGATGCTCCTGCTGATGCTGATGACGATGCCAATGATGCTGCTACTCCTGACGATGTAAATAAAGATCCTGCTTTTGTTGTCACTGTTGTAGTTGATACTGCTGTTGCTCCTTCTCCTACTGCTGCTAATGATGATGATAAAGATACTGCCACCACTGACGATGTAAATAATGATCCTGGTTTTGTTGTTGTTGCTCCTGCTGCTGCTACTGACGATGATAATGACACTACTACTGCCGATGATGATTCTCCCGAAAAATCTTTCCCGTTTGTTTCCATTGTTTTATCAGGAGAACCTGCAATTTTTGATGTTGAACTTCCACTTAAAGGTTTCAGTGTCGTTGAATAATGAATTTTCTTCATTGGTTCACGAATTGTAATTTTAATTCCTTCCCGTGGAATTTCGACAAGATGCAAGGAGCATTTCTCCCAATGTTTGAAGTAGATTTTCACGCCAATTTCCAATTGATGAACGATACGATGAATGCAGAGATCGTCAATTTTCAGCATGGGAATATTGAGACGGGTGAAATTCTTTCCCCTAAAGCCAATGAGGGGGAAGTCATTTTTTAGGATTTCCGAATTCTTCTTGAGAATGTAGAGCGCCTCGCCGTTTATTGGCAAAATTTGCGAACTCACTGCTACCCAGATTGATGAAATTCCAGTTGTTGTCTGTAATCAGCGAAAGTTTATCGATAATTATTTTTAAGGAATAAATAGGGTGCCTAGGAATTAAAAATCGAAAGCTGAAATCGACTTCTACACTGCGGAGCATTAAAGTAAGGAATCGAAAAAATATTTGATAAGTTTATTTTTGGCAAATATTTTCATTTAATGGTTGAAAATGAGGATTGAAAATAACAAAAAAAAATTGTTTGTGCAATAATTCTGGAATGTAGGAAGTTTGGGTGATTTGCATTTTAAATTACGCGAAATCGCTTGAAACTCATTACTCGGGGGTTTTTGGGGTCGCTGATTACGAATTTGAGGTCAGTTTTTAAAAATTCAAAATGGCGGATCCAATATGGCGGAGGATTTTTTGTTCAATTTCGCCAATTCGATTGAAACTCGTCACTCGGGGGTTTTTGGGGTCGCTGATTACGAATTTGAGGTCAGTTTTTAAAAATTCAAAATGGTAGATCCAATATGGCGGACATCAAAATTAGAAATCGACTGAATTTGCTTGAAAATAGGAACTCGGGGGTTTTTAGGGTCGCTGATTACGAATACAATATTCATTTTGCAAAATTCAAAATGGCGGAAGATTTTTTTTTGAAATTTCAGCGTATTTAGGTGAAAATTTAAAAAAAAATCTAACGTCATACTGAATTTTGCAAAACGTATATAATAATGGTAATAATAATTATAATAATAGTAAAAATAATACTAATAAAAATAAAAATAGCAATAATAGTAAAAATAATACTAATAAAAAATAGTAATAATAATAGTTAAAAATAATATAAATATAAAAAATTAATAATAATGAGGATGAAGGAAACTTACCGAGCAAATTTTAATAATTCTTCCCACTGGACAGTAATGAGGACAAATTTCCAAATGATCGTAAAAATTCATAGACTTCAGGCATGATATAATATTTTCCGGATATTTTATTCCACAATTTGTTTTAGAAATTTCGTTCCTGTAGAAAGTGACAATTGAAAAAATTATTTTTCCTTTTTAATAAAATATGTATAGCACTAAAAATGTTTTATATAATTTTTTAAAAATTGACTAAATAATTTAGAAAAAATTAATATGATACTATGTAATAATAATAATAATAATATTAACAACAACAATAATAATAATAATAATAATAATAATAATAATAATAAGAATAATAATAATAATAATGTTATAATAGTAATAATAATATATTTTTTAAATTATTTAATAAAATAATTATTTTAGTATCATTTCATTATTTATTATTATTATTATTATTAATTTATTATTAAGTACATAGTAGTGATATTTTCTAGATATACGTCACAAAGAAGTGTTTTTTTTCTTTTTTGATAAAATATTTTCCGCACTGTACCCTCTATGCAGTAAGCTATATATATATTATAAAATTCCAAATATTTTTACTCACAATAATTCAGAATCCAAAATTGTTGGATGTTTTGAATTTTGTTCCATTCTTGAAAATTTTTATTTGAAACATGTTTAGAAGTGATGGTTTTTCGTTCATTGAACTTTAAAGTATGTGCATATATATATGAGTGAGTATATATTAGTGAGATCTAGAATCGATGTGGCGTCGGCAGCTCTCCTCTTGTTCCCTTTAAAATGACCGTGGAACCCTTAGGGTTGAATTTCCATGAAAAAAAAAATTTTCCTATGCAATAGGAAATATGCTGTGAGGAAATTTTAACCTGAATCTCTCGTTTTTTGTCCGCAAGGTTGCCGTTACATTTTTTTTTGTTTTTTATTTATTTATTTACGAAACAAGTTTTTTTGGGTAATTTTTTTTCATATGTATTTAAAAAAAAATTAATTTTTCGTTAAAGTGAACTTTAATAATAATAAAATAATAATAATAATAATAATAATAATAATAGCAATGAAATAAAATTAATAATAATATTGAAATGAGTTACTTTTTTCTTTATTTTAATAAAAAAAAAATGTAACTCATTTTATTGAGGATTTTTTTTGCTATTTTCTTGTTTAAAAAATAATCATCAACTTCTTTGTGGTAATAATTTTAATTCTATTAATTATTCGTAAAAATTAATTTTTTTTCAAATTTTCGATTAGAATTTTTCAACAAAATACGATTATACATCAATTTTGAATTTTTAATAAAAATTTAATTATATTTAAAGTTTAAATGAATTAAATTCTTAAAAATAAAAATTTGAATGAAGTTTGAGAAATTTTACGAATGTTTCAATTTTTTTAAAAATTACCTTCGCAATTTTAATTAATATAATAAATAATTTTTTCTTAAAATAAATTATTTTTTAATCAAAATTAATAAAAAATTTGTAAAAAAACGAATTTTTGAGAATTATTAAAATATTGTTAAAAAAGCGAATTTTTAAGAATCATTATTAAAAAATTGTAAAAAAAATATTCAATTACTTTCGTAGAAATTAAATTAATTACTTTTTTAAATCGCTCGAATATTCAATTATTTTCGTAAAAATTAAATTACAATTTTTTTAAATAAAAATTTTAAAAAATTTAATTATTTTCAAAAAATAACACGTTAAAAATTTTTTTTTTAATTTTAGAATCCCTTTTGCCATAATTTCTTCAAATTTAATTATTTTTTTAAAGAAAAGTAAATAAAAATGTTTTACAAAATAAATTTTTTTAGAATTATCAAAAATTTTGTAGAAAATCTTATATTTTCACTATTTTTAACTAAAATTCTAAAAAAAAAATTATTTTTTCAAATTGCCTAAACAGTATTCTAAGGAAAAATACATTTATTTTCGAAAATTTTCATTAAATTTTAATTTTATCTAATTTTTGAATTTTTTTATTTGGTCTAAATTTTTTCAAACTCAATTACCTTGAAGGAAGTAATTAAAAATTTTTCAAACAATTGACATTTTGGGAAATAATTAACAAATTTTTGAAAAAAACAATTATTTCAAAAATTTCTGATCATAATTCAAAAGATTCGTGTTTTTAAAAATTTTCCAAATATTCGTTAAAAAAAACTCATTTTTTATTTTTTAATTTATAAATTTATTATTTTTATTATTATTTAAAATTTTTTGAAATTTTTATCGAAATTAAAGTAGAAAAATGAAATTATCAATTATTTAAATAAGATTTCGGAAAAATCGAAATTTGGCTAAAAAGAATTATCTGCTTTAATATTTTTTATTATTAAAAATTTCTCTAAACGCCATTTTGTTCTACAAAAATTCCAGCAAAGGAAAAATTCGATAAATTAAAACTCGACCCAATGGAAATTCTGTTATAATAAATTTTTATTATGAAAAAACTTTGTTTTGGAGAAACTTTAAATAAAAATTATAGTAAATAAAAATAAAAATACGCAGAAAGAAATTTCGTTTAATGAACACTTCAGATATGAAATTCTGAAATTCGATATTTGAAAGACAATTCTGTCTTTCAAAAATAATTTGAATTTAAATACGTTTTTAAAAAAGTTTTTAAAAAAGTTTTTTTAAAAAAAGTAAATTTAATTTAAAAAAGTGTTTCAAAAAGAAAAATGTTTCTAGAAAATAAATACAATAGTTTTTTTTTTTGCAAATTTTTATTACTTTTTTTTCTAATACATAACATCGCCTCGCAGTATTGCTCAAAAATAACATCGTTCATTGAATTACGCAATATTTGAGCCAGAACTTTGAAACTGTTGAGACAAAAAACAGTTTGGCATAAAATTGATTTCTTCCGTCAATTTTTAAATTTTTTCTTTTTTTTCTCTCTCTCTCTCCCTCTCTTTTCTCTCTTTTTTCTCTATTTACTTCTTGTTTTTAATTTTTTCACATAAAAAAGAAAAATTGCCAAAAGAAATCCCTCTTATTTTCATCTCCGCATTGTTCTTGGCGAGAATCTTATTTTTCACCTCGGTGCTCTCTAAAAAAAATTCGACTCAATGATTAAGAAAAAAAAATTCATCTCTCCTTCTTTTATTAATCATTGTGTCATATTTGCTGCTTTTTTTGTCTTTTAAAATTTTTTTTACTGAAAAAAAACCGATTCGTCCACTACGGTTTCTCTTTTTTTCTCTATCTTTCTTTCTTTCTTCCTCTTTAATAGTATTTATATTTTGAATTTGATGAAGACTGTTAATAATCTGCTTAATGAAAAAGTTGATGCAACGCTATATTTTTTTCGTAAGAAAAAAAACGAAAATAGAACATAAGATTCGAGGTTGATTTCTTCTTATCTTTTTTTTGTTTTTAAATTTAAAATTATTCTTTACTGCTTGGCGAGCGTTTCTGCTTTTTGTACGACCTCTTCGATAGGTCCGACCATGTAGAAAGCAACTTCGGGCAGATGATCGAGTTCACCGCCGAGGATCTTTTGGAATCCCTTGATTGTTTCTTGAAGTGGTACGAGCTTGCCGGCGTGGCCTGTGAAGACTTCAGCGACCTGAGGGGTGGGAAAAAAATTGTTTTAGAAATTTTAATCATCTTGGAGAGAAAACAATTTTCTTTTTTGGAAATTATTCTCATCAATTCAATTCAATTCATCGCCTCTTCAATTATTATTTTCTGCAATTTTTTTTACCAAATACTTTTAACTAACAATTTTTACTAGAAATGGTATTTTTTTTAATATTAAATTCGTTTTTTTGAATTATTTCTAGTTTTTGTTTTCTAATTAGAAAACCTTTTCACCTTTTCCCTCTTTTTTCTCCTTTTTCAATTTTGTCACATTTTCCTTTTTTTTAATTCGAATTTTTAAAATACTTTTAACTAACAATTTTTACTAGAAATGATTTTTTTTAAATATTAAATTCGTTTTTTTGAATTATTTCTAGTTTTTGTTTTATTTTCTGCAATTTTTTTTACCAAATACTTTTAACTAATAATTTTTACTAGAAATGGTTTTTTTTAAATATTAAATTCGTTTTTTTGAATTATTTCTAGTTTTTGTTTTCTAGAAATAATTCAAAAAAACGAATTTAATATTTTTAAAAAACCATTTTTAGTAAAAGTCGTTAGTTAAAAGTATTTGGTAAAAAAAAAATTTAGAAAACAAAACAAAAACTAGAAATAATTCAAAAAACCAATTTAATATTTAAAAAAAATCATTTTTAGTAAAAATTTTTAGTTAAAAGTATTTTAAAAATTCGAATTAAAAAAAAGGAAAATGTGACAAAATTGAAAAAAGGAGAAAAAAGAGAGAAAAGGTGAAAAAAGTCGAAAAAGGAGAAAAAAAGGTGAAAAAATCGAAAAAGGAGAAAAGAAGAGAAAAAGGTGGAAAAATCGAAAAAGGAGAAAAGAAGAGAAAAAGGAGAAAAAAGAGGAAAAGGTGATAAAAAAATTGAAAAAGGAGAAAAGAAGAGAAAAAGGAGAAAAAAGAGGAAAAGGTGACAAAATCGAAAAGGGAGAAAAGAAGAGAAAAAGGAGAAAAAAGAGGAAAAGGTGATGAAAAAATCGAAAAAGGAGAAAAGAAGAGAAAAAGGAGAAAAAAGAGGAAAAGGTGATAAAATCAAAAAAATTGAAAAAAGAACAGAAAGAAATTATTGACAATTACCTGGAATGGCTGAGAAAGGAACCTTTGGATTTTACGAGCGCGCGACACGGTCAATTTGTCCTCCTCGGACAACTCGTCCATACCCAGGATGGCGATAATGTCCTGCAGCGATTTGTAGTCTTGGAGGATTTTCTGCACGCCGCGAGCAATGTTGTAGTGCTCCATTCCAATGATGTTGGGGTCCATGATACGCGACGTGGAGTCGAGGGGATCGACAGCTGGATAAATACCCAATTCGGCGATGGCACGCGACAACACAGTGGTGGCGTCCAAATGGGCGAAGGTCGTCGCCGGAGCGGGATCAGTCAAATCGTCGGCTGGCACGTAAATGGCCTGGACAGAGGTAATTGAACCCTTCGTGGTGGTGGTGATTCGCTCCTGCATGGTACCCATGTCAGTGGCCAGGGTCGGTTGATAACCGACGGCGGATGGGATACGACCCAACAGAGCCGATACCTGCAATCGAATTTGATTTATTTATTTTTTTATTTATTTTTTTTTATTAATTTTTTTTAACTATTTTCAAACTCTATTTCTTTTTTTTCTTCTTCTTCTACTTTTTCTTGTTCTACTTCTTCTTCTTCTTGTTCTTCTTTGGAATTTTTTAATCAAAGTGGATAATTATCTTGAAATTTACTCCAAGAGCAAAATGGAATATTGAAAATAATTGAATCAAGAAAACTTTTGGAAAATAATTGAATTTTGTTTAAAGAATTTTGATAGTTATTTTCAAAAATAATTGAATTAAATTGATGAAGAAGAAGACGATGATGATGATGAAGAAGAACAAGAAGATGAAGAAAAAAAGAAGATGATGAAGAAAAAAAAGAATTTTGATAGTTATTTTCAAAAATAAATGAATTGATGAACAAGAAGAAGAAGATGATGAAAAAAAAGAAAAATTTTAATAGTTATTTTAACAAATAATTGAATTGATGAAGAAGAAGAAGAAGATGATGATGATGATGAAGAAGAAGATGAAGAAAAACAAGAAGAAGAAGATGAAGAAAAAAAAGAAGATGATGAAAAAAAGAAGAATTTTGATAGTTATTTTCAAAAATAATTGAATTGAATTGATGATGAAGAAGAAGATGATGATGAAGAAGATGAAGAAAAAAAAGAAGAAGATGATGAAAAAAAGAACAAGAAGAAGAAGATAAAAAAATAAGAAGATGAAAAAAAGAAGAAGATGAAGAAAAAAACAAATTTGAAGATCGTCCGCACCTCGGAACCGGCCTGGGTGAATCTGAAAATGTTGTCGATGAAGAGCAACACGTCCTGTCCTTCCTGATCACGGAAGTACTCGGCGACGGTGAGACCAGTGAGGGCGACACGGGCACGAGCGCCGGGCGGCTCGTTCATTTGTCCGTACACGAGGGACACTTTCGATGTTTTGTCCTTGAGCGAAATGACGCCGGACTCGATCATCTCCTGGTAGAGATCGTTACCCTCGCGGGTGCGTTCTCCCACGCCGGCGAACACCGAGTAACCACCATGGGCCTTGGCGACGTTGTTGATCAACTCCATAATTAATACAGTTTTTCCCACTCCGGCACCGCCGAACAAACCTGAAAAAATTCGTCGTCAAATTAATTATTATCCAATCATTTTTTCTCTTTTTTCAAAATAAAAACCACGTTTTTTTAAACGAATATTTTTACTTTAAACAACCACGAAAACTACGTTTATTAAAACGAAATTCTTATTTTAAAAATTATATTTACGAAAACGTGGTTTTTACTTTTAAAAAACTACGAAAAACAACGTTTATTAAAACGTAATTCTTATTTTTAAAAACTATATTTACAAAAACGTGGTTTTTACTTTAAAAAATTACGTTTTTTATATACGAATATTTTTATTTGAAAAACTAAGGAAACTACGTTTCTTAAAACCTAATTCTTAATTTAAAAAACAATATTTACAAAAACGTAGTTTTAACTTTAAAAAAAACTAGGTTTATATAAACGATTATTTTTATTTAAAAAACTAAGAAAATTGCGTTTATTAAAACGTAATTTTTATTTTGAAAAACTATAATAACAAAAACGTGCTTTTTACTTTAAAAAACTACGTTTTTATAAACGAATATTTTTATTTAAAAAACTGAGAAAACTGGGTTCATTAAAACCTAATTCTTATTTTTAAAAAACTATATTTAGAAAAACGTAGTTTTTTAAAGTAAAAAAACTTTTAATTTAAGAATTAAATTAAGAATTAATTAATTAATCAAATAAGAACTTTAATTTTTAAGAAAACTGAGTTCATTAAAACCTAATTCTTATTTTTAAAAAAAACTATATTTAGAAAAACGTAGTTTTTACTTTAAAAAACTACGTTTTTATAAATAAATATTTTTATTTAAAAAACTGAGAAAACTGGGTTCATTAAAACCTAATTCTTATTTTTAAAAAACTATATTTAGAAAAACGTAGTTTTTTAAAGTAAAAAAACTTTAATTTAATTTGAAAAACTAAGAAAACTGAGTTCATTAAAACCTAATTCTTATTTTAAAAAAAAACTATATTTAGAAAAACGTAGTTTTTACTTTAAAAAACTACGTTTTTATAAACGAATATTTTTATTTAAAAAACTGAGAAAACTGGCTTCATTAAAACCTAATTCTGTTTTCAAAAAACTATATTTAGAAAAACGTAGTTTTTACAATCAAAAAACTAGGTTTTTATAAACCAAATTTTTTATTTGAAAAACTAGAAAAACTATGTTTTTTAACACGTGATTCTTATTTTAAAAAACTATATTTACAAAAACGTAGTTTTTACTTTAAAAAACTACGTTTTTACTTTAAAAAACATCGGTTTTATAAACCAGTTTGTCTACTATTTTTATTCAACAAAATTCCCGGTTATTTCCCAATTTTTTCCGCTTTTATCCCAAATTTTTCCAGGTTTTTTTCTCATCAAATTTAAATTCATATTTTATTTCGAACAAGAATAAATCCTTAAATTTTTTGAAAATAATGTTTTTTTTAAATAATTTTAATTGATAATTTGGCAAATAATTGAATTAAACAAATAATTTTCTCAATTTGTTGAAAATAAACTTGTCTCTCTATAATTATTATAGTTGAAAATTTGATTTATCAATTTTATTAAAAATTTATATAGATAATTGAATTTCTGCAAAGAATTTTACTATATTTATAAAAGTAATTCAATTCTTCCTAACAATTTCCGTTATTTATTATAAAATAATTTAATTCTCGTGATGAATTTTATCAAACCTTTTGAAAATAATAAAACAGTAATAATTAATTATTTATTTAATAAGTAATAAACATTTAATTTGTTCAAGAAACAAAAAAAAAATAATTTACAAAAACATTCAGAAATTTGAAATTATAAAAATTTAAGAAAAGTTCAATAACCATAATTATGTATTGATTAGAATAATATAATTTTTAAAAGCAAAAAATTCATTTAAAACGGTAAAAGGGACTTTAAATTTAAAAAATAAAATTATAATTACGGCCATTAAGATTATTTTCAAAAAATTTAAATAAAATTCTTTAAAAGAATTCATTTTTCAAAAAATGTAAAGAAATTTCAATTACTTCGAAAAATTTCAATTATTTCCTTAAAAAAGATTCAATTATATTGAAAGAATATAATTGAAAAATTACAACAAACTTATTTTTCATATTTAAAAAAAAATTTATAGAAAAGTGGTTTATTTTATTTTTACGTAAAAACTACTTTTTTAAAAACGCAGTTTTACAAAAATTACGTTATCATAAGAACTACGAGTTGTGAAAACGTAATTTCTTTAAAAAAAATACGTTTCTAATGTCGTTTGGAGGATTTCTTTTTTCTGATTTTTACCAATTTTTCCTCCCTTGGCGTAGGGAGCGAGGAGATCGACGACCTTGATTCCCGTGACGAGAATTTCCTGTTCGACGGACATCTCGACGAATTCGGGCGCGTCGGCGTGAATTGCTGCGAGTTTATCGGTTGGCACGGGACCGCGCTCGTCAATTGGCTCGCCAATCACGTTGATAATACGTCCCAATGTCTCGGCACCAACTGGAATCCTAATTGGATAGCCGGAATCGGCCACGACCTGTCCTCGCACCAAACCCTCGGTACCTGGTTTTCAAAATTTCGAATTAAAAATCGAGTTTATACAAAAAAAAATATTCAAATCAATTTAATTAATTAATTTTATTTAATTTAATTTTTCGACTATTTTCGAAAAAAAAATTCAATTCTTTTAAAAAATAAATCAAATTTTTTGAAAATAGTCGATATTTTTTTCGAATAAAAATATTTACGAAAACAATTAGAAAAGGATTGAATTTTTTTTTTTAAATAGTCGAAAAAGATATTTTTCCCATAAAAATTGAAAAGGATTGAATTTTTTTTTTTTTTGAAAATAGTCGAAAATGATATTTTTCTCGAACAAATTGAAAAGGATGGGATTTTTTTTCTCGAAAATAGTGAAAAAAATTCGACTCCTTGACGACTTGTTTTAGAAAATAAATTTTTGTCAAAATTTATTGAACGAAGGATAATTTTTCGAACTGTAAAATAGTTTACCGTCCATGGCAATGGTGCGCACTGTGTTTTCTCCCAAGTGCTGAGCGACTTCGAGGACTAACCTCGGAGTTCGATTTTGCACCTCGAGGGCGTTGAGAATGGGGGGAAGTTCATCGTCGAATTGTACGTCGACGACGGCACCGATGACGGCGACGACGCGACCTTTGCCGCCCTTCACTTCCTTTGCATAGTTGCGATCTGTAAATTGAAGAAAGAAAATTTTAATTTCCAAGTAAAAGTGATTTTTGTTTCTTAAAACAAATAACTAATAATCTTAAAACTAATAATAATCTTATTTATTAAATTTAATAATCTTTAATTATTAAATTTAATAATTAATAATTACATATAATAATTTAAATAATTACTCAATTTTAATGATTTTTATTCGATAATTTGTTGGCAGTTCGAATTTATTTCTTGTTTGCATTTTTATTTCATAATTTAAAAAAGAAATTAATTTCAAATCTTTTCAATTATAAAATTATAAAATTAATTTAATGAAAATCTTTGAACTCTTGCAAAGTATTTATCAAAAAATTTTTTAAAATAATTGAATTTCGCCAAAGAATTTTATTATTTATGGAAATCAATGAATTTCTTAGTAAAATTTTATTATTTCTGAAAATAATTGAATTTCTTAGAAGAATTTTATTATTTACATACAAAAAAAAAAGAATTGAATTCTTGCCAAGAATTGTACAATTTATAAAAATAATTTGTTTTCAAGGATTTTTTTAGAATTGAAAATAATTGAATTTTTATTGAAAACTCTTGTAAATAATTGAATTTAAATAATATTTTAAAAAATAATTGAATTCCTCCAAAATATTTTATTGTTTAGAAAAATAATTGAATTTTTCCAAAAGATTTTTCAATTTATAAAAATAATTGAATTTTTTTAGAAATTTTTTTTTTAAATAATTAAATTTTACAAAAGAATTTCATTATTCACAAGAATAATTAAATTCTGGACAAAAATTTAAGCTGAATTTAGAAAAATAATTAAATTTGAATAACATTTAAAAAAAAAATTTCTATTTTTTCTAGAACAATTTATAAAAATTGTTTCGAAAATAATTGAATTCTGTGGAAAATTTTACAATTCGAAAAATAATTGAATTGTTTTGAATTATTTTATTTGAATTTTGAAAAATAATTTAATTTTTGAAAGAGAGATTATTAAAACAAACTGAATTTCTGAAAAGAATTTTATTATTTACACAAATAATTGAATTATTGCCCGGATTTTTTTCAATTTTCAAAAATAATTGAATTTTTTATTAAAACTCATAAAAATAATTGAATTCTTGTCTAGAATTTTACAATTTATAAAAATAATTGAATTTTTATTAAAATTCTTGAAAATAATTGAATTTTTGCCAAAAAATTTACAATTCATAAAAATAATTGAATTTTTATTAAAACTTTTGAAAATAATTGAATTTTTGACAAAAATTTTACAATTTTAAAAAATAATTGAATTTTTATTAAAATTCTTGAAAATTATTGAGTTTTTATTAAAGCTCTTAAAAATAATTGAATTTTTTTTTAAAACTCTTAAAAATAATTGAATTTCTGCCAAAAATTTTACAATTTATAAAAATAATTGAATTTTTCTTAAAACTATTGAAAATAAATAAATTTTTGACAAAAATTTTACAATTTCAAAAAATAATTAAATTTTTATTAAAATTCTTGAAAATAATTGAATTTTTGACAACAATTTTAAAAAATAATTGAATTTTTATTCAAATTCTTAAAAATAAAAAATGTTACAATTCATAAAAATAATTGAATTCCTTCAAAGATGTTTTAAAAATAATTGATTTTATTAAAAATTTTAAACTGATTGAATTTTCTAAAAGAATGTCATAAAAATTGTCAAAAATATTTGAATTTACATTAAAATATTGAAAAATAATTGAATTGCTCCAAAAAGAAATTTATCATTCACGTGAAAATTTCAATAAACTATGAAAATGGAAAAATAATCCTTATGTAACTGAGAAAAGAGGGAAGAAAACAAAATAAAAGAAAAACAATTTCTTTTTGAAAATCAAGGCAAAAATTGTTATAAAACCAAAAAAACACATGACGGAGTCGAACAGAACCAACAGAACACGAGTTACATAACCAAATAAAATAGACACACGACCCAAAATTCCCAACACTTGTAACATAATTATAATAACAAAAAAAAACTACTTGCAAAGAATGTTTCATTCAAGAATAAAAGGTTTTATTACAAAAAAAGTAGTGGAAATTAATTCAGAAACGATGTCTTAACACAGTAGAAAGAAAAAGAGATAGAAAAATTTTCAAAATGAATGAATGAAAGAAAAAATAGTTCTTTAAAAAATGACCCACTTTTTCCCAAGATTCTTTTCACCCCCATTTACATTATTTTTTTATTATATAAAAATAAAGAAAACACAAGTGCCAAATGACCTGAAAGCCGCCATTTTTTGTTTCTATTCCAATCCCCCGAATATTATATAATCTACAATCACTGTGTGTTAAACTTGACAGAATTTTTCTCCTAACGATTATTGATTCAATTTGAATTCGAAAAATAATTGACAATCCATTATTTCTTTAGACACATTTTTGACATTTCTTTTTTTTCTCACATTTTTATCGAGAGGGGAAAAAAAGTGGGACTGCGGCAAGTGCGGCGGCTCTGGGGTCGGACATTTTTTTTTTCTCTCTACATTTGGGTGGAAAGTTTCTCGGGGGAAGTTGACAATTTTTTGTTCAATTACTCACTGTTCACGGATAATGATGCTGATACTTTGGCGACTTCATTTTGTAAAAGGCCAGGTTTTACGGCCCTTAATGCCCCAGCGGCTGCTTTTGTCACGGCACTCAACAACATGGTCGATCGAGTGAAGAGCAGCAGAAGCAGAAAACTGTTCCACGTTCTCCAGGCGAGAAAATAGTTTGCGCATGCGCTCGTTTCTTGCGCATGATCGGTTTTTGGTTTTTTTTTTGAAATTTGTTGCAGTTGCCGATAGAGGGCGAATTCTCAGGGCTGGGTAGTTGGTTCTTGGTGTTTTAATTGGTGGAAAAAAATAGTTTTTTCCTTATAAAAGTGAAGATAAATGAAAGAAAAATTAAATTTACTGTTATTTTAAAGGTGTTGGAGCGAAAAAAGCATTTTTTTGTGAGAAAAATTAAATATTTTCCATTGGAAAGAAAAATATTTCCATATGAAACATTATATGCTTGTGGACTAGGCTTTAAACTACTTAGACTGTTTCTAACCTTACCCTACCCCCTCCTGGTTCAAATCGCGATTATAACCTAAAAAATCATGACAAGTTTGCGGATTAGGAAAACTAGTCTTTTTAATTCATTAACCCATTAACTGCGATGTCGATGATTTGCTTTGACGGACAAAATTAAAAATTTTTCCTTCAAATCATCGTCATCGCAGTTAATTAAACTGTAATTTGTAAAGTTTGTAAAGGAAAATTAATTTAACAACGGTGAGTAAAATTAAACATTGGCTTCGACTACCAAGAAAAATATTTAAATATTCAAGTAGACGTTAATAGCAAAATTGGGGAATTGGAAAAAAAATATTAGAGACTATACTTATCGGTTATGAATAATAAAGTAGTATACTTACCACTCTTACGATTTTCTCTACAATTCTATATTTCTTTGGAAGAAACAAAAATTATTTGTTTCACATTTCTTTTTATTTGTATATATTTATCACACTTGAAAAAGAGGGAAAACAGAATGAAGCAAAAAACTAAATATAAACCGAATGCTTTGATTCACACGGAAACCTATAATATTAGACAACGATGTTTCCAAACCTGGGGTGATTTATTATTAATTCGTCGATTATTGATTGGACGAAATTTTTTTCTCACCTTGACAAAGAAAAAGATTACAATAAAATATAACTGTTAACTTTATAACTGTTATTAATGAATAATAATAATGATGATAATGATACACTAATGTTGATGATAGTAATGATGACAATGATAATAAAAAATAAAAATATCTACAACGAGTCGCAAAAATTAGGAACCGAAAAAGCGAAAAAAAATTAAGGTTATGTTTGTTATCTATTAAGGTTATGTTTTTGCATTAAATAAAAAACTCTTTCTTATTCTTGGTGAAATGAATAGCAAAAATTAATAAACATTTTAAATATAATAATGACAAACTTGCTTCGAATTAAAGAATTCATACAATTTGACTGAAAACATACCAAACATAACCTAAAAATTTTACTCTCTTTAGATCCCTTGGCGGTAAATTGAATGACTAACAGACTAAAAGTAGTGGGGGGTAAAAATGAGTCAAAAATACTGCAAAATTATTTTGTGAACGACTCATAATATAATGGTACGACAACAATAAATTTTATTCGCATTTAATATTAAAACGACTCAATATAATGGTACGATAACAATAAATTTTATTCGCATTTAATATTTAAAAACAATTTTATTATTAAAATACATAAATAGTAATAACAATAACAGTATAATGAAAATTGGTATTTTTTACTAACTTTGGTATATATTTTAGAAAAATTTTGTTTTTGCATTTTAGAAGCACTATTTTCTTTTAATACAATACTAAACTTTTTTTACACACTACTTTGGAAAATAATGTAATAAAAATAATTTCCCGATCTTTAATAAATAAAACATTATTTTACTCTTTTAATGTTTTTTTTTATAATTTTTGGCTCATTAATACATATATTTACACAACACGTCGTAAAAGAGTGAAGAACGAAAAAGCTGACGACAAAATCTGAGATAATATACAATAATATATACATTAATAATTTATAATATTTACAATATTTACAATAGTTATAATATTTAGAATATTTATAATATTTACAAAATATTAAATGAAGTATTAGTGTAAATTAACTATATTGAAAGGAAATATTTTCGAATTACAATGGTGCTTTCATAAAATAATAATTTAGCAGGTAAAAAAAGCGTCAGGCGGATAGAAAGAGACAACTAGTGTACAACGTCCCCTTTAGTCTGTCTGTCATTAAGCCCAGTTCACATTGCAATACAAATTCATCATTGCGCATGCGATATAACTGAAAGGGGACGTTATCTGACTCTTTCTATCGACCTGATGCATTTTCAACCTGTCGAGCCTTCTACTTTTAAATTTTTCTGAAAAACACCATTAGTAGTTTTACTTTTTCAAATTTTAATAAAAATGTAGCGCTCCACTGAAAGTAATGGCTAAACTATTGTTTCTGTGTGCGAAAGGAGTTTAAAAGTCAACTGCTTACTGATGTGAAAGCCTGCAGGGACATATAAGCAAACTTTCCTGACGATAAATACGCCGCTCTTTGCGATCGAAAGGTAATAATTTCAATCAGTTTTCTCTCTTTTTTCGTCCAACCGTACCAGGGAGAATCGTAGGCACTTAATCCGATATTCATACTCTGCAATAAAACCCCTCTTTAAAATAGAGACAAAAAAAGGAGGCTCCATCTACAATGGACTCTATGTAAAAAGGGTCCATTGTGGACATAGCCTAAAGTTCATGCCTTGTTCGCGAATCTGAAACCTATTGTGCTTGGGTTAATACGGTGCCTTGTGAGAGCACCTTTAGGATTCACGTGAATTCTAAAGGGTCGTTCATAACCACGTAGCCTTTCAATGCTTTTGATCTACTAACTACGTAGTTCATGATTAGGAAGTGATACATTAGTCCTATACTTAGTACTTCAAAAAGTAGACAATTCGGAGGCCAACAGAAAATAAGAAGTTGGAAAATACCGCCAATCAAGTGAACAGCATAGGTTGCGGTATTCTGTCCTCCCTAAATCGAAAAATAGTGATTTGAATGTCACTATAAATGGTGTAAACAGCAAAAAACGTATAGTAACTTAGATAGATTACATCCACCATTAGAAAATTGAAACCAAATCCACAGATGGCTGTTATACTCAAAATAGTCTGCAAAAGTACGACTGAACTAAAAACATCTTCCACTGCTGATGAATAACTAAAGTTTAGAAATTACCAAAAACAGTTTTAGAAGTAATTTATATTAATTTTCAGGACCAAAGTTTTTTTTAGCTCTGGCTTTTAATATTATTTGTAATTTGTAATCATTAAGTGTAAGAATAGTGCGTGCTAGTGTTGAGTCTACATCAACTCAATAAAAAGAGACAAGTAGTTTCTATCGTCCCCTCTTGTTTTCTTGTCTAGTTCTTCGTAACGTGCTTTTCAATTATTAGCACCTGTGAAACAGGCTTTAACCTTGTGATAGTAACTGAACACGGGGTGCTAGCGCCCCTAGGAACGCATCAGTCTGTTTGATTCAATGCGCAGACGTTATTAGACAAGGAAAAAAGAGGGGACGATAGAACTCTGTCTCCTTCCACAATGATTTCCTCTCATCCATCTTACGCACTATTTTTACTCTCCTTTTTACTCCATTTAATAAATCCTTACTTTAATACTTGTTGATGCAATTTTATAACCCTCACAATATCCTCAAAAGTTCCACCATCATTTTTCAAACAATTCCCACTGCTAATGGGTTTTAATTTCGATATTTGAAATTGTAACAACTTAAAGTGAGCGCAAGCGTGAAAGACAAAGAAAGCAACAGCTGTATCGATTCCAATTATTGGAATAATACTTATCACACCGGCGGGTATTTGCAGCAAATACCAAATATTAAAAATTCTAACATCTTCATAAAATATTCCACTTGAGTATGGCAATTGTTTGCTGACTACTATCGTTCCGTTTGCGTCGTAAACAAATTCGGAGAACAATGGTTGCACCAGTAAACCAAGTAGGGCGAAAAATACATTCACAGAAAAGCCATAGGTTAGGTACAAGGCGACTGTAGCATAGCCCACTACTACTTCCGCTTCGTCCTTGGTCTTTACATTTTCCCATAAATCACTGAGGAGGTTTATCAATTTAACGAGTTTTTTCCTTTTTGGTATTAGTAACATTACTAGAAGATGAAATTTTTAAAAGTTGTGATGATAGCTTTAAAATTGCGATGGTAACGTACAAGAGCGAGAGAGATAAAAACGATTGTCTTTCTTTTACTCTTGTACGTAACCATGGCAACCTTTCACAGTTACGCTTCGTTTATACGTATGCGTCACTAGAGAGAGAAAGAAGAGGGGACGTTACGCACACTCTCCGTCTCTTTCTATCGACTTGACGCATGTCTGTTTTTTGGTCTATTAACAATAAAAATACAAGTAAAAAGCCAAAAGGGCAGGGCCGCCAAAACACACACCTTGGAAGGCAACCACCAAAATTTCGATCAAATCACAAAAAATACTCAATAATTTCGTGGCAGCCATTACTTTTAAATGAGATATCATTATATAGAATCCGGGAAGAGTCAAAAATAAACATGTACAAATAGGCAAAATCATGAATACACCATTGACCATAAATCCCCATGACAAAAATGGTAGAACACCACCAAACTGGAGGAAAAATTTGTTTATACGAAAATATCTGTGAAAATTACGATTGTACATTATTGTAATACTACTTAAGGGAATATTATTCTATAGTAAAATTTTTTTCCTTCTCTAGTGAAATTTCTTTCACTGAATAAAAAAATACACTGCATGGGGAAAAATAAGAATTAAACCTGAGAGCATTCTAGGGAGAGGGGGAAGTAAATTTATATTTATGAAGATAATTGCCCAAAGGGAATTTTTTGCCTTTTCCCGAGACTCTAACCAAGTATATACCCTCTGCGTGCTTAATAATTAAAGCGTTGCTACAATATCGGCGCAGCTGTAGAATTTTTTGTCTATGCCCATCGAATATAGAATTCTACATCTGAAAGAAAATCGTATAACTTCGAGGATGAGGTCTAAGAATGAAAATTAATCCAAGAGACATTGAAGACGTTTCAGTTCGAGAGAAAATTGTACTTCTGCTAAAAGTGGAATAAAAAGTAAAAGAAAGATAAGAATCGAAAGTCGGATTCCAACTGCAAAAATGGATAGAAAGCTGGTGTTTGTACGCTCTTTTTTATTTAGTAATTTTTGGTCTCATTTTGTGCATAGGGAGTTTTGGGAAATTTTGCCGATACTTAGGATTTTTTACTTTAGGATTATGGAGACAAAAAAGAAGTAAGACTACAAAAAGAAGTAAAAAAAATGTCAAATCTAGAATAGTTCACCTAGATCCGGCACAAGGCCTAGTGGCGTGTGAACTACGCATAATACCCAGATTAGTAAGAAAAGAACGGAGGTATCTTCGACCTTCTCTTACTAATGTGAGTATTCTGCTTAGTCCACAGGACAATTTTTTGAAAATTACGCCTCTTTTCTCTCTATAGACTATGTAGTTTATGGCTGACCAATTAGTAAGAAAAGGCCAACGCAGAATAGAATCTTTAACCGGACCGCAATCGTAACCGTAACCGTAAGAATGAGTTAAAGAAGGATAAACAATATACCTATCCTTCTTTAACTCATTCTTACGGTTACGCTTACGATTGCGGTTCCGGTTAAAGATTATATTCTGCGTTGGCCTAAAAGGACAGTCGCATCTCCATCCTTTTCTTACCAATAAGATTTTTTGCTTAGTCCATATGCCACTAGAAGTCTTGCCAGATCTTTTACACTCTAAATTTGCCTATTTTTCAAAATTTATTTTTTATTCCTCTTTACGAGCCCTTACTTCATTAAGTAGATTATTCGGTGGCCAACAGAAAATAAGAAGTTGAAAAACACCACCAGTGAAATGAAGAGCATAAGTCGCTGTATTTTGTCCTCCCTGAATAAAAATAATTATAACAATATTAGTGACTAGGATAGAAATATGTACAGTCTTGTGCATAAATGCTTTTTTGGACTTCCTGCGCAAGACTGTACAGTATAATTTCGTTTGGTCACTTTTTGTTAAAGTCGCTCTAGGTACATTACATCAATCATCAGAAAAGTGAAACCAAATCCACAAATTGCTGAGATACTCAAAATAGTTTGCACCAGTACGACTGAATTAAAGACGTCTTCCACTGCTGATGAATAACTGACGTTGGAAAATAAAAATTAGAGTGTTATTAGGTTATTGAAATGCTTTTTGCTTAGTCTACGTAGTCAGAAAGATAGAAAGAGTCTAACGTCCCCTCTTGCTTCTCTCTCTAAAGGCGCATTCGCATTAATTCCCCATTGTGGATCGACCATAAAGATTACTGCAAAATATGTTCGTAAACGCGTAGCTTGAGTTAGAAAAGGACAGAAATATAGCGTCCTTTTCTAACACAAGCGATGCGTTCACGAACCTATTGTGTATTGACCTTTATATTCGTTCTAGGCTAAGCATTTAATGCGCATGAGGAAAACAGAGATATATCAGTGTCCTTTTCTATCGTATACGACAACGCGCATGCGTTGGGAAACAAAGACAAAAGAGGGGACGTTAGATCACTGTCTGACTCTTTCTATCCAATTTCTCCCATCAAACTCTTACTTCAAGACACTTTGATGTTGCTTCACAACTTCCACTATTTCCCGAAAAGTACTATTATCCGAATTAAAATTCCTCCCACCTCCATTATTGGGTTTTAATTTCGATAATCGAAATTGTACTAATTTAAAGTGAGCGCATGCGTGAAAAACAAAGAAAGCAACAGCTGTATCAATTCCAATAATTGTAATAATACTTATCACACCGGCGGGAATTTGAAGAGCATACCAAATATAGAAAGTTGTCACCTTCTCGTGAAATGTTCCAGTGGAATATGGCAATTCCTTGCTGACTATCATTGTTCCATTTGAGTCGTAGACAAATTCGGAAAACAATGGCTGTACTAATAGACCAAGTAGAGCTAAGAAGACGTTTATAGCGAAACCATAAGTAAGATACAGTGCTATTTTGGCATAACCCTTCACTACTTCACCCTCGTCCTTGTCTTTTATATTCTCCCACAAATCATTGCAAAGGGTGACTAGTCTTATGAATTTCCTTCTCTTTGGCAAAAGGACTAACACTAGAATTTTAAAAATTACAAAAATAGTAACGTAAGGTCAAAAAAAATTTGTTGTGTACACAGCTTAAAAGCGTCGCGAAGAAAAAGTCCCAACGCGCATGCGTCTTTAGAAAGAGAGAGAAAGAAGAGGGGACGTTACGTACTCTCTGTCTCTTTCTACCAATCTGACGCTTCTTTCATCTTAGCGTCTTCTTAGGTCCCTTTTCTTCGCCACACATTTTTCTAGTCTTCGATAATGCCACTTCGTTTCCACTACCTTTAAAAACAACAACTAAAATTTCAATCAGATTACAAAAGATATTTAAAATTTTCGTCGTGGGCATGAGTTTTAAACGACTTGTAATTATATAGAAACCAGGAATAGTCAAGAATAGACTACCAAAAATTGGCATTATGATAAAGATACCATTAAACACAAATCCCAAGGAGAAAAATGGTAAAACACCACCAACTTGGAGAAAAAATTTATTTATCCAAAAGTATTGTAAAAAATTACGATTGTACATTCTAGTTCTCTGTGGCAAAATATTGACAACGTGAAGTGCGAAAAAATTGCCTGGGAAAATTTTTTGCTTAATGCCTCCTTGAGTGCACCTTTATACTATATTATAGACTTTCTTCGGGTACTTATTTATTAAACGTCTAACTGAAAGCGCTGGCTATAGACATTTTTTCTATGGTTATTAACTATTCAGTGGCGGACGGCTTCCTAAAATATAATTTCAGGCCAAACAGATCGAAAATGGTATGGTAGGCTCTAGAAAAGAGTATTTTTACTGGGAGGAAACTTCGACAGTAGTGTCGAGGAAGTTGCAGTATTTAGAATGAAAAGAATTTGCTTATTTGTCCCTTCTCTATAAGGAGGGTTCTTTTTATCACAAGAGTGTCGATAATTGTCGGTAAGCGATTCCTATAATTGTTTTGGACAATCGTTTCTTTTTTTTGCTGAGAGAATGAGCGGGATTTTTCGTTTTTTTTATCCTTTCATTACTTTCAGTAGCGCATGTGCAATTTTCTGCGTTTTCGCCTCTGGCTAACTTCGGGTTAATTATGATTTAGATCCAATCGGAAATTTTGGACCATTAAACCATCGTTAACTCGGAGTCAATGGCGAAAACAAGGAAGATTTCCTAGTCCGAGCCCTGATGCCATGTGGACTGGGCATAAAATCCCGTTGGTTAGAGAAAGACGAACATACGTCTATCTTTTTTTGACCAATGGAAATTTTATGCTTAGTCCACATGACATCAGGACTTTAGCCAATTCTAGGAAACGTATCTTTGGAAATGTTTCCAGTGTACCCTACGAAAATTTTGACAGGATACAGGCTTTTTATAATTGGCCTACTAACTGACTGTAGGTCAGTCATAAAAAGCCTGTCTTGTTAAAATTTTCCGACTTAGATTAGAAGGTTAATTCTTACTGAAGAGAAGGCGTGTAGGGACATGTAGGAGAACTTTCCCGCCGACAAGTACGCGGCCCTTTGAGATCGAAATGTAATAATTTCAATGAGTTTCCTCTCTTTCTTTGGCCAATTATACCAGGGCGAGTCATAAGCACTTAGTGCAATGTTCATACTCTGAAAAATAAAAAATTGAAATCAAAATGTAGGATAATTAACCTTGATTCGGCAAGGGGCCTAGTGGCGTGTGAACTAAGCAGAATATTCACATTAGTAAGAGAAGGATGAAGATATCTTTGTCCTTCTCTTACTAATTTGGGTATTTTGCTTAGTCCACACGCCACTGAACTGCACGTAAAACCAAATAGGCGATGTCCCTGGTAAGTTGCCAAATGCGCCACGGGACAAATGCGCCATTTTTTTGTGAACTTCCCAACCTTGCTTATTGAAATTTCTGAAAATTTTATCGAGCAAAGTTGGGCAGCTACCAAAAAATTCAAAAATCGTCAACTGCTCAACCCTGCGGAAAGAAATTTTTGAATTTTTTGGTAGCTGCCCAACTTTGCTCGATAAAATTTTCAGAAATTTCAATAAGCAAGGTTGGGAAGTTAACAAAAAATGGCGCATTTGACCGGTGGCGCATTTGTCCCGTGGCGCATTTGGCAACTTACCCCTATCTACTTTCTAGTCTACATGCCACTTTCCTCTCTAAAGACCATGTGGTTTATGGATGGACAATTTGTAAGAAAAGGATAGTGGTAAGTCTATCCTTTTCCCACTAATGTGAAACATTGGAAAAATAATTATACTTATGAATGGTACTTCGAGTATTAGATTATTTGGTGGCCAACAGAAAATAAGAAGTTGGAAAATACAACCAATCAGGTTAATGACGTAGGTCACTGTTTTTTGTCCTCTCTGAAACGATGAAGGTAGAATTACTGTATTAATGACTAATTAATCTATTTAAATTACTAATTTATGTATTTTAATTACTAATTAGTAATTACTTTATAATTTCCAAAAAGTTTGGAATTAATTAATAAATTATTTTTGGTAATTAATTCTAATATTAATACAGTACACCCTGGAGCTTTAATATTCTCCATCCGGTTAAATTTGACGGCATTTTTAAAAGTCGTGACACATCTATTAATTTTTTGCTAGTTCGTGACATAAAAGTGCGTTCACACGTACTAGCAAAAACTTGATAGATGCGTGACGACTTTTTAAATCGCCGTCAAAAGCGGAGAAAAAATTAAAGCGTTAGGGTAAACTGTAGTTAAGAGAATAGATACATTACCGTAACCATCAAAAGTTTGAAACCAAAAGCACAGATTGCAGCGATACTCAAAACAGTTTGAATAAGTACTACTGCACTAAAAACGTCTTCGACTGCGGCTGAATAACTAAATTTTTATCAAATTGTTTGTATTCTACTGCACTTTGGGTAGGAACAGAGATAGAAAAATAGACGCGAGAGGTTTAAAAAAGCGTCAGTTTGGTAGAAAGAGACGGGTGGACGTAATGTCCCCCTTTTTGTCTCTGTCTACGCGCGCATGTGCGATGCGCCTTTAGAAAGAGACAGAGGGGGAGGGGACGTTACGTACACTCTGTCTCTTTCTACCTACCTGACGCTTTTTTCCAATATCGATGACTAAAAGTCAAAAGAACAAAAATTACATTTTCTTACTTTAAAAGACGTTGATGCTGCTTTACAACTCCCACTATCTCCTCAAAAGTACCATGTGACTTACTATTTTTCTCCACAATATGTTCTTTATTTATCGATTTTAATTTCGATATTTGATATTGTAACAATTTAAAATGGGCACAGGCGTGAAAGACAAAGAATGGTATAGCAGTGTCAATGGCAATTATTGGAATAATACTCATCACACCGGCTGGAATTTGCAGTGCATACCAAATATTAAAGATTTTCACATTTTCATGAAATATTCCACTTGAATATGGTAATTGCTTGCTCACTATCATCGTTCCATTTGTGTCGTAAACAAATTGGGTGAACAATGGTTGTATTATTAAACCAAATAGGGCAAAAAAGACATTTATTGTAAAACCATAAGTTAGATAAAGTGCTATTGTCGCATAACCCTTGACAACTTGTGCCTCGTCCTTTTCTTTCACGTTCTCCCATAAATCATTGCAAAGATTCACCAATTTTACGATTTTTCTTCTCTTTGGTAGAAGGACTAGAACTGGAATAGTGAAGAAATGTAGGTTTTTTTACTCTAAGGCTTTGTTCACATGGTTTTCTTCCGGTTTGACGGGATTTTTGAAAGTCGTGAAACGTCTATCAAGGTTTTGCTAGTTCGTGACGTGTAAATGTTCGTTCATACGTCATGAACTAGCAAAAAATTGATAGATGCGTCACGACTTTTTAAAACACCGTCAAAAGCGGAAAACAGTTAAAGCAATAAAAGGTATAAACGATTTTAGTTAGAAAAAATATATTTTTTAATTACCTTGAAAGAAAACCACCAGAAATTCGATGAGATCACAAAAAGTGTCCAATATTTCAATGGCGGTCGTCATTTTCAGACGAGAAAGCATAATGTAAAAACCGGGTAGTGAAAGAAATAGACAAGTGAAAATAGGCATTATAATGAAAAACCCGTTCACTAGAAATCCACATGATAGAAATGGAAAAACACCAGAGAACTGAAGTAGAATTTTGTTAATTTGGAAATATTGGAGAAAATTACGGTTGTACATTATTTTAAGAATTTAACTAAGTCGCTTATATTGATTTCGACTAGAATTTTTTTGCTTTCAGGGAAAAAAGTAAACCTTTATAATTTCAGCTCGAATAGTTTTTGTGGAATAATTTTTTCTCTTGAGTATTTTAGCTATAGACATTTTTTTCTTTGTGGGTAATAAGTTATTAAGCAGAACAGTAATATCGGAGTCTATAGAATTTTTTTGCTCATCGAATATGTATGTAGCTAAAGGGACAGTTGTATTTAAAATATAATATTTCTCATAAAATCGACTAAATGGAAATTAGAAAAGTAGAATTAGGAAAAGTTGTTTATGTGTAGACAAAATAGTAAACAGTGAACTGAAAGATTCCCATTTTGTCAGATATTATTAGATGGAAAACGAAAGAGTTATATTTGCGTCTTTTTTTATCTCAAGGTTTGCGTTTGCGAAATGAATAAAAAAAACTGTGAACAGTCCTTAAGGGCACTGAAGCAAGAAAGCTCTTTAAAAATGGCGACCATAACTAAGCCAAAAATGTCGATCAGAAGCATCAGGTCTCGTCGTTTAGAACAAGTGTTTTGGCTGTCTGCTTTGCAAAAAGCCATTAAATCAACAAAAAAAATCGTTTAGAACAAAATGTTTCTTTCGATGTTTAAAAGACCCTCTTCATATTATATATTTTATACTCTCTAACTCATAATAATATAAAAAAAATTTCAATTTATCAAAATAGATTCCCGCAGTCCTAAAAAGAACCATAAATGAAAATACTTCCCATTAATTCAATTATTTCCATAAAGAACGAAATTTCCATTATTTTCATAAATAAATAACATTTTTGACTTAAATTCAATTACTTTTTTTAATTTTAATAAAATTCTTTAAAAAAATTCAATTATTTTCATAAATAATACATTTCTTGTCAGATTTTTTTTATAAATCATAAAATTTTTCATAGCATTTCAATTATTTTGCCAAAATCCAAAAGTTCTTCTTACGATTTCAATTAATTTCGTAAATCATAAATTTTATTGCTAATAATGAAAGCAAAATAAATTATTTCGAAAAATTTATTTTAATTCTCTTAGAAATAAGGAAATAATGAAGATTTTTAAAAATAATTTTTACTGCAATTTTTGAAAGAATTTCCTTCAAGTTTTTAAAGTAATTTTTGTTTAGATTAAATAATTTTCCTATTTAATTTTACAAGAGAATTATTTATAGAAAATTAAACTTTATTCAACAAAGGACCCCGCACCAATACATTAGAAATTGCTCTCGGTGGATTTGGTCTAAACTTTGTAGTTTTGTAGTTCATAGTATTGTGAACAAAAAATCTTAATACCAAAATTCAAAAAAATGGACAGTTTTTTTGTTATAAACAATTTAAAAAGTAATATTCGCAATGATAACTTTACGCATTTTTGTCGAAAACTTTAGTTGCACAGGTGATAAAGATAGGTAGAAACGTCAGCTTTCCATTAGAACAATCCAGAATATCATATCTTGTAAACAAAAAAAGTTATGGCCATTTACGTCAAAAACACGAATTTTGTGAAAAGCGTTATTCGGTTTCAAACTTCGATAACTTTACGCATTTTTGCCGGAAACTTTAGTTGCGCAGGTGATAAAGATAGGTAGAAACGTCAGCTTTCCATTAGAACAATCCAGAATATCATATCTTGAAAACAAAAAAAGTTATGGCCATTTAAGTCAAAAACACGATTTTTGAAAAAAGCGTTTTTCGATTTCAAACTTCGATAACTTTACGCATTTTTGTCGGAAACTTTAGTTGCACAGGTGATAAAGATAGGTAGAAACGTCAGCTTTCCATGAGAACAAACAAGGATATCATATCTTGAAAACAAAAAAAGTTATGGCCATTTAAGTCAAAAACACGATTTTTGAAAAAAGCGTTTTTTGATTTCAAACTTCGATAACTTTACGAATTTTTGTCGGAAACTATTGTAGCAATAGCGATAAAGATAGGTAGAAACGTCAGCTTTCCATTAGAACAATCCAGAATATCATATCTTGAAAACAAAAAAAGTTATGGCCATTTACGTCAAAAACACGATTTTTGAAAAAAGCGTTTTTCGTTTTTAAGCTTCGATAACTTTACGCATTTTTGCCGGAAACTTTAGTTGCGCAGGTGATAAAGATAGGTAGAAACGTCAGCTTTCCATTAGAACAATCCAGAATATCATATCTTGAAAACAAAAAAAGTTATGGCCATTTACGTCAAAAACACGATTTTTGAAAAAAGCGTTTTTCGATTTCAAACTTCGATAACTTTACGCATTTTTGCCGGAAACTTTAGTTGCACAGGTGATAAAGATAGGTAGAAACGTCAGCTTTCCATTAGAACAAACCAGGATATCATATCTTGAAAACAAAAAAAGTTATGGCCATTTAAGTCAAAAACACGAATTTTGTGAAAAGCGTTTTTCGTTTTTAAGCTTCGATAACTTTACGCATTTTTGTCGAAAACTTTAGTTGCACAGGTGATAAAGATAGGTAGAAACGTCAGCTTTCCATTAGAACAAACCAGAATGTCATATCTTGAAAACAAAAAAAGTTATGGCCATTTACGTCAAAAACACGATTTATGAAAAAAGCGTTTTTTGATTTCAAGCTTCGATAATTTTACGCATTTTTGTCGGAAACTTTAGTTGCGCAGGTGATAAAGATAGGTAGAAACGTCAGCTTTCCATTAGAACAATCCAGAATATCATATCTTGAAAACAAAAAAAGTTATGGACATTTACGTCAAAAACACGATTTTTGAAAAAAGCGTTTTTCGTTTTCAAACTTCGATAACTTTACGCATTTTTGCCGGAAACTTTAGTTGCGCAGGTGATAAAGATAGGTAGAAACGTCAGCTTTCCATTAGAACAATCCAGAATATCATATCTTGAAAACAAAAAAAGTTATGGACATTTAAGTCAAAAACACGATTTTTGAAAAAAGCGTTTTTCGATTTCAAACTTCGATAACTTTACGCATTTTTGTCGAAAACTTTAGTTGCACAGGTGATAAAGATAGGTAGAAACGTCAGCTTTCCATTAGAACAATCCAGAATATCACATCTTGAAAACAAAAAAAGTTATGGCCATTTAAGTCAAAAACACGATTTTTGTGAAAAGCGTTATTCGGTTTCAAACTTCGATAATTTTACGCATTTTTGTCGGAAACTTTAGTTGCACAGGTGATAAAGATAGGTAGAAACGTCAGCTTTACATTAGAACAATCCAGAATATCATATCTTGAAAACAAAAAAAGTTATGGCCATTTAAGTCAAAAACACGATTTTTGAAAAAAGCGTTTTTCGATTTCAAACTTCGATAACTTTACGCATTTTTGTCGGAAACTTTAGTTGCACAGGTGATAAAGATAGGTAGAAACGTCAGCTTTCCATTAGAACAATCCAGAATATCATATGTTGAAAACAAAAAAAGTTATGGCCATTTAAGTCAAAAACACGATTTTTGAAAAAAGCGTTTTTCGATTTCAAACTTCGATAACTTTACGCATTTTTGTCGGATTAGTTTTTATAAATAATTACATTTTTATTAAGAAATTCATTAAATTTCGTTTATATAATGTAATATTTGGAAAATAATTGAAATTTACAACGAATTTTATTAAAATTGGATTTTTTATTTAAAACTCTTTGAAAATAATTGAATTTTAATAATAATTTTAAAAATAATTGTATTCTTTCGAGAATTTTCGTCAAAATTGTATTGAAAATAATTGAATTCCCCCGAAACATTTTATTATTTTTGAAAATAATTGAATTCCCTCGAAACATTTTATTATTTTTGAAAATAATTGAATTCCTTTGAAGAATTTTATTTTTTTATGAAAATATTTTAAATTTTGGGGTAGAATTTCTTTATGTAACCGAAAATAATTCAATTCTTGCAGAAGATTCTACAATTTATAAAAATGAATTGTTTTGAAGAGTTTTATTGGCTTTTTTGAAAATAATTAAAATTTTTGTAGGAATTTGAAAAAAAAAGTTTTTAAATAACGTTTTTTGAAGAAAATAAAGTAAAATTATTGCATTTTGATTTTATTAATTTTTTTTCAGGATAGGAACAGGATTTATTAATTAACTAATTATACTATACAATATCGTCTAATATTTTCAATATTAATAATTATAAATATAGCATAAAATGTTTTATTTTTTACATGATCAAAAAAATAAAATAAATAAATTCAAAAGTAATCCAACAAATCATATTCCGCTTATTTTAAAAATTAGATTTTTTAAATTTAATGTCTAATATTATAATTTTTCAAAACATTCCTTAGAAATCCTCATAAAAAAAATTCTTGTCTTTTCTTTAAAAAAAAAAAAATAATAATAATAATAACGTTTTTACGTCAAAATTGAAATTTTATAAAAGAACAAAAATTTTCTTGTATATTTTTGTCAAATAAAAAAAAAATTTTGTCAAAAAAAAATTTTTGAAACACATTAAAAAATTTTCTTTGACATTCAATCAATATTTAATATTATAACAAAAAAAAAAGAATTAAAATATATAATTTTGCCTTTGGAATTGCAAAAAATATTTGTACAAATGAGAAAGTAATTTTAACAAAATTTTCTATTACTATTATTATTAATTACCAATAATTCGGGGGGAGTTCACCTTTTGGCGGTGCTATTGTCTTTGTAGTGAGACATTGCTTTAAAAATTCCTCCAAACGATCTAGTGGACCGTCATTAATTCCACGTATTTTGCTAATTATCGGATAATAGTCGGTTATCATTAGTGATAAGATTTTTGGAAATTGCCTCGGATACGCCGTCCATAAATAATGACCAGTCACTTCCAACATAACGACAATTAACGTTGCATAAATATCCGAAAATTGTGTTTGTGGTTCTGCAACGAAAGCAAAGAGTGTCGAAAAAGAATTGTTTTTTCATTTTTATATTCGAGTTAGATTTTAATATTTTTAAAAATATTACAATGTATTTTAAAATATTAAAATGTATCTAAAAATATTTAAATATATTTAAAAATATTAAAATACATTTAAAAATATTTAAATATATTTAAATATATTTTTTTATAAATTGTTAAATTGTTGTTTAAATATATTTAAAAATATTAAAATACATTTAAATATATTTAAAAATATTTAAATATATTTAAATATTTCTAAATATGGACATATTGAAATTTTTTATTTTAAATTATTTTTAAATACCGTTATTGAGCATTGCCGCAAGCCACCTCCAAGCGAATTGCAAGCCATGCGGATGATTTTGCGTCACTCCTTGTCGCTGTCTTGTGACGATAATTGACGAATAAAGTCTCATTAGGCCAGTGATGCGTTTCAAAAATTTCAAATGGTCCTCAACTGTTCCGTCATCACTGTACTTGTAGCCCAAAGATTTATAATATTCCATGTCCGATTGTCCGGTGAGTCGGGGAAAAAAGGCCGGCACAATGAATGGACATTTCACGCGAAAATTCGCCAACAATAATTCACCAAATTCAGGCGATTCATTCCATAATGCAACTGCAATCGCTGCTATCGGGAACGCAGCTTCCGGTTTACTCGACACCACATTCTCCCCTTGACTCTGAATAATAATTTTTTATTATCAATTATCGACACCCAAGTCTATTTATTATTGCAAATAATAAATATTTAATATTTTTTTAATCTGAACAATAGTTATTATTAAAGATAGAAGAAGTTAAAATGATTTATTATTATTATTATTTTATTTTCAATTTCAAAATAAATTTAGGTTTGAAAATCATCGAATTATTACAAAGAATTTTATAAAAAAATTTGATAATGATAGAAATCAATCTCAAAATGTTATTAAATTCTCGTGAAGTACTTTACTATAATTTTTTTTAAATATTTGAATTTTACCAAGAATTTTCCAAAAATGTTAAAAAATAATTTAAATTTTACAAAGAATTTTATTATTTTTGAAAAAAATTGAAATTTTGACAAGAATGTTAAAAAATAAAATTGAAATTCTATTATTTTTGAAAAAATTGAAATTTTGACAAGAATTTTGTTATTTTAAAAACGAATGAAATATTGACAAGTATTTTACTAAAATTTTTGAAAATTATTGAAATTTTCATAAGAATTTTACTAAAATTTTTGAAAATAATTGAAATTTTTCCAACAATTTTATTATTTTTGAATATAATTGAAATTTGGACAAGAATGTTAAAAAATAATTGAAATATTACCAAGAATTTTATTATTTTTGAAAATAACTGAAACTTCCAAAAGAAGTTTATTATTTTTGAAAACAGTTTAATTTTGACTAGAATTTTAATAAAATTTTTGAAAATAATTGAAATTTTAAAAAAAATTTTATTATTTTTGAAAATAATTGAAATTTCTCCAAGAATTTTATCATTTTTGAAAACAATTGAAATATTGACAAGAATTTTACTAAAATTTTGAAAATAATTGAAATTTCTCCAAGAATTTTATTATTTTAGAAAACAATTGAAATTTTGACAAGAATTTTAATAAAATTTTTGAAAATAATTGAAATTTTTCCAATAATTTTAATTTTTGAAAATAATTTAAAGTTTGATATGAATTTTACTAAAATTTTTGAAAATATTAAAAATTTTAACAAATATTTTTGAAAATATTTTAATTTTGACAAGAATTTTAATAAAATTTTTGAAAGTAGTTGAAATTTTGACAAGAATTTTACTAAAATTTTTGAAAATAATTGAAATTATTCCAATAATTTTAATTTTTGAAAATAATTTAAATTTCGATATGAATTTTACTAAAATTTTTGAAAATATTTAAAATTTTAACAAATATTTTTGAAAATATTTAAATTTTGACAAGATTTTTTGAAATTAATTGGATTTTATTAAAGAATTTCATTATTTTGATAATTTTTTTTTGCAATTTTGACAGTAAATTTATTTTTTCTGAAAATAAATGAAATTTTGCCAAGAATTTTATTTTATCTGAAAATAATTGAAATTTTAACAAGAATTTTACTAAAATTTTTGAAGATAATTGAATTTTGGAAAAAAATTGATTTTTTACAAAGTGTTTAAAAAATTTTTTTTTTAAATATATCTCTTCCGAGGAATTCAATAAAAATTGTTTTCAAAATAATTGATTTTTTTTAAAGATTTTACTAATTATAAAAATAATTGAATCGTTTAGAAATAATTTATTAAAATTTTTAGAAAATTATTGAATTCTTTCGGGAAATTTTATTAAAATTTAAAAAATATGATCAGTAACAATTGATTTTGTTTTTAATAAGTAAATAATATGTAAATAAGTAATTAATAAGTAAATTTTTTATATTTTGACTGTGAATTTATTTTGAAAAAATAATATGCGAAAATAAAAAATTTCGTAATTTTTCTAACAGTAACAAATTGAATAAAACGTTCCGCTAGTTATCAACTAATTTTGAAAAAATTTGAAAAAAAATTGAAAAAAATTGAAAAAATAGTGAATAGAATAGTTTTTTTCGACTTACGATGATTTGAGTGGCGAGAGTGTTTTTAATATAAGCGTCCGCTCTTGGATCCGAGGACAAATTGCCAGACAATACGAATCTCAGCCTCTCGTGTTGATCTCTAAAAAATTCTTTACTCTGCAGTGAAAGGGCATTTATTGGATTTATAATTTTCTTCTGACTCTGCGATCGAAATTGTTTACCCTCAGTGCTCTTGATGTAGGCCTCGTATTTTTCCTTGCATCTATTCACGAATTCATCGCTCTCGACAAATATTTGCAACGATTCCTTGTCGATGAACTTGTAGAGTTCAATGTCTGAAAAAGTTTTCGTTCTTTTCAATATTTATTTCACGAGAAAATTTTATTTTTATTAATTATTATTATTAATTATTATCATTATTATTATTATTATTATTATTATTATTATTATTATCATTATTATCTTTATTATTATTTTTTTTATTATTATTATTATTATTATTATTATTTTCATTAGCTTTTATTATTTTTAATTTTTACATTTTGATTAATTTAATTATTTCTAATAATTTAGAGAATTGTTTTTTACTAGATTCGCTTTCCGTATTAGTTGCAGGGACTTCCGCTTCGACTGGAACAATTCCCGAGTCTGTGACTTCGACGCCTGGCGATTCGGGAATAATATTATTCTGCTGACTTTCTTGCAACTGAATACTTTCCCTCAACTGCAATTGTTCAGCTTCCTTCAATTCTTGTTCTCTTTGTGCGACTTTCGCATCATGCATCGCATTGATTTGTTCTTTAAGAGGGAAAAAAGAGGAGAAAACGTTAAATTTCATACAAAATAAATGAAATGCAATTTCAATTCTTAAATATCAATTCATCCAAAAAGTTAAAGAAACTAAAAAATTGAATATTTTTAAACCCTTTTTATCTTATTTCCCTCTAATTTTTTTTGCTTTTTTAGTAGAAAAAAATACGAAATTAAAAAAGAAGGATTTTCTAATTAAAAAAATACGAAAATATAAAAGAAAAGTACCAATTTCAATTTTAAAATGACGCAAGACTTCCTCAATATTTTGAACGCAGCTTTTTGCGAATTCAAAATCCGTGACTGTCAATTTTCCAGCCTGAAAAATTAAGCAGGAGATTAAAAATTAAATTAGTAAAAATCACAAATGTGAAAGAGATTTATTAAAATTCTTCTTAAAAATAATAAACTAAAAAGTTTGTTTGAATTTTGAATCTAAATTAATTTATTATCAACTTTTGAAAAAGGACAAAAAAAATTTTAAATAGAAATGAAAACAAAAGTGGAGAAAAAGGAAATGTTTCTCCTTGAGGAAAAATCATTCTTACCCGCGCTGCACAGCCAATTGTTTCCATGGAATTTCGAAATTCGTGAATTTTCTCAATATGCGGCTCGATCATGTATTTTTCCTTACAAGTATTTGTCAGTGCTTCAAAATCACGCCACTTTTCGTGAAAACTATTTTGTATCAATAACATTTCCTCTTGTTCCTTGGCCTTTCTTCTTTGCTCCTCGGCGTCGCGTTCGAGTTTCTCCTTTTGCTCCTTCATACGTTGCACCAATAATTGCTGCTCGTGTTTACGTCTCACTTCCGTTTGTTGCGCCTTCCTCTCCTCCTCGGCCTCAAAACGTGCCAGTTCATCTTTCCTCTCTTGCTCGCGTTGCACCGACAAAATCGAATGATAGATTTCATTTTCCCTTTTTGACTTGCTCAGCAAACGCTCCATTTCTTTGTATCGTTTCCGCACATTTTGCTGTTGAATTTAAAAAAAAAAATTAAATTAAAATTAAATTTAAAAAAAAAAAATTAGCAAAAGTCAATTTTTGACAAAAAAAATTAACATTATTCAATATTAGTTCTTAAAAACATTCAAATTCAAACCTTTCTAAATTGAACAACATCTAAGAATATTATTACAAAACATTTTTCAGAATACGGTTAATTATTTACAAAAGTCCTAAAAAAATCCTTCGCAAGTATTCAATTATTTTTATAAACAGAAAAATTTTTCAAATAAATTAAATTATTTAAAAAAAATGTAATAAAATTCGAGGCAATAATTCTAGATTCATAAATAATAATAAATCGATTATCCGTTAATTCATTTTTAAATCAATTTTTATTAGAAAATTCTAGAAAAAATCAATTATTTAAATTAAAAAATAAATAATTTATTGAATAATAGAATGTTCTTTGTTAAAATTTAATTCTCATAAATAAATAAAAAATAAAATAAATAAATAAAATAAATAATAAATTTTTAAACATATGAATTCAATTTGACAAATTTTAATAAAAATTTTTAAGAATAATTACATTTTTCAAAGAATTTGATTAAAATAAATAATGTATAAAAAATCATTAAAATTCTGCGATGAGTTTTATTACTTATGAAATTAATTTAAATTTCTTAAAATTTCTATAAAATCATTGAATTTTGGAGAAGAATTTTATTATTTATAAAGTTAATTGGAATTTTAACAAGAATTGTTTTTTTAATTTTCGAATACAATTTGATTTCAGCGAAGAATTTTATTACATTTTAAAAATAATTGAATTCTTCTAACGAATTTTATTCAAATTTATAAAAATAACTGTATTTATGTGAAGAATTTTATTATTTATACAAATAATTGAATTCTTGCAAAGAATTTTATTCCAGTTTATAAAAATAATTGAATTTCGGTGAAGAATTTTTTAAATAATTTATATTTTCTGAGAAATTTTATGAAATTTTGAATTTTAAATTGAATTCCTGGGAAAATTTTATTACTTATGAAAATAATGGAATTATTTTGAATTAATTCATTAAAATTGAATTCCTAGAAAATTTTGCCAAGAATTTTATTAAAAATTTTAATTATAATTGAATTTAGATGAAGAATTTTTTTATTTATAAATATAATTGAAATTTTGAAAAGATTTTTTTTTTAATTTTTCAGAGTAATTGAATTTTTGCTAAGAATTTTATTAATTTTGAAAATAATTTAATTCCTCCGATAAATTTTATTCAAGTTTGTATAAATAATTGAATTCTTACACCGAATTTTATTCAAGTTTATAAAAGTAATTGAATTTCGGTGAAGAATTTTATTATTTATAAAAATATTTTCGTATAGTTGATATTTTTCGAAAAATTTTATTAAATTTTGTATTTTAAATAATTGAAGTCCTGTGAAAAATTTTATTTCTAATTATGAAAATAATTGTATTATTTTGAAGAAATTTATTAAAAATTGAATAATTGAATTCTTGTGGAATTTTGTCAAGAAATTTATTAAAACTTTTAAAAATAATTGAATTTTAGTGAATTATTTATAAAAATAATTGTAATTTTGACGAGAATTTCTTAGTTTTATTATTACTGACTTTTAATAATTTATTTACAAAAATGAAAACTCACCCGAACTTGTTCCCTACGTTGGAGTTCATTTTCGTAGAGAATTTTCTTGATTGAAAATGTAATTCCACTTCTTGTTGAAACATGATTTTCCAATGGCAGTTTATTTTTCTCCGTTTCCAAAATATTGCAGGAATTTTGACTATTTTCCTTTTTCTCCGATTCATTGAGATCGTCGTGGGAAAATGTCGAATTCGGACCAATTGTCACTTGATTCGAATTTCCAAGCGAAACACGTCGCGCTTTTTGCAAAACGGAAATTTTTAACGACTCAAATTCCGATGAAATGTCCTTTAATTTTGTCTATAAATAAAATTTTTTTTAGTTTTATTTTCTATTCATTTTCGTTCATCAGGGTGTTTACTATTTTTGTTCAACAAAAATCCCGGTTTTTTCTGGTTACGTCCTAAATTTTTTTCCTGTTTTTTCCTCATCAAATTTAAATTTATATTTGATTTCAAACATGAATAAATCTTTAAATTTTTTGAAAATAATGTTTTTTTAAATAATTTTAATTGATAATTTGGAAAATAATTGAATTAAAAAAAGCATTTTCTCAATTTGTTGAAAATAAACTTGTCTCTTTAGAATTATAATTAAAAATTTGATTTTTCAATTTTATTAAAATTATATTGATAATCGAATTTCTGCAAAGAATTTCGAAAAAAATACTTAACAAAATGAATTGTTTTAAAAAAATTTATTTTCTTTTAGAAATAATTCAAAGAAGTTAGTAAATAGATAACAATTTTCAAAAGAAAATATTTTTCAAGTGAATTTTTTACTCTCGCGAAGTTTCATTTTGAGGTTAGGTTTCGGAAAAAGATTTTTTCGATTTTTAAAAACAAAACAATTTGCCGTCCTTAAAGTACAATACAAAGAGAAAAATATCAATAAAACAATAATTTTCTATTTTAGAAAAAAGAAAGGAAAAGAAGAAAAATTAATTTAAGAATATATTTAAAATATTCACCTCTCCCTGCGAATCATTAATGAAGTTCGACATTTTCTCTTTCGCTTTTTCCAAACGACTTTTTTCAAACTACTCTTCTGAATATCAAAACTCGTACTTTAAATCCATTTATATAAAAAAGGGAACAAAAATCTAAACAAGCGAATAGCAATAATAAAAACGCAGTGTTAATTTTTTATTGTTGCCGAAAAACAACCGATCACCTGTCAAACAGTCGCCATCTTGAATATTATTCACTTGTAAATTGAAGAAGAATTCTGATTGGCTTATATTTGTCACCTGTCCAAGTGAATCGAACGTGATTGGCTGAATTTTTCTTCCACTAGAACTAAGCACTAAGAGCGCGAAAATTTAAACACAAATTTCTCCAGAAACTTGAAAAGAAGGGAAAATAATAATTTAATTTCCAAACAAAACTTTACTATTTCTAAAGAAATTACTATTTTCGCATAACAACGTACTCTACATAGTAATTTACTCTGAATTTAGTGAAAATTCTGTCAAGCATTGTTTTTTTTCCGCAATTTTTATCTTTATGATAAATAATTCTTCGCAGCTGATTTCAGGGAGACATAACCTTTAAATTCTGTCAAAGAACCATAACATGAGTTTATATTTATGTCATTCATATAATTCATATTTTACGCAAAGTTTTAATTTTGTTACTCTTATGTTAGTAAATACGAAAAATAGATAAATTAAATAATTCTTGAATATAAAGATCAAAATATGGAAATTTATCAAAGAGGAGAAAATGTTTTAATTAAACAATTTTCTGTAAATAATAGTAGTAGAAAATATTTATTGCTTTGATGTGAGAGAAATTTTGAAAATATACCGAAAATACAAAATACGTTTAGAAAATTATTGAATATAAAAAGCCTAGAATAAAAATGATTCTTTAAAAAATATGTATTAAATATGACAACGTATTCGATAAATCTGGACGAAAAGGGCCAGGAAGGGCCGATTCGATGTATATTTTTCTCAGAATTTCATCACATTGCTGGTCCAAAAATCACTTGTCAGGTAAGTGTTTTGTTATTTTATTTTTTTATTTTTATTTATTTCGCTTGTTTTTATTTTTTTCATTATTTCTACAAAAATATTCTAATTGTTTTTACTAGTATTTTTTTTATTTTTTTAGTATTTTTATTATTTTTGTTAATATTTTTTAGTATTTTTGTTTTTAGTATTTTTATTACTTTTATTAATATTTTTCAGTATTTTTATTTGTAGTATTTTTTTATTTTTGTTAATATTTTTCAGTATTTTTGGTATTATTTTTATTAACACTTCAGTATTTTTATTATGTATTTTTCTTATTATTTTTATCACTGTTAATTTTATTAGTAATTTTTTAAAATTATTTTTCCTATTACCTACTATTATTTCCAGAATTGTTTATTTTCTTCATTTTGTACAATTTTGGAAGTTATTTTTTTTTGTCTCACGATTATTCTTTTTTTTACAGGTACCAGACAATTATATTTCAAAAGATATTTTCGACAATGTGAGTGTTTACATTATTCCAAAGGCACAACTTCAACGAAGTACAATTACTGTGTTGGTATAAATTAGAAAAAGAAAAATAGTTTCTTATTTTTTATAAACAAAATTGAATTTTAATTATTAGAAATTCTTTTTTCAAATTTAAAGTCAATAAGTTAATAATTTATATTGAAAAAACCTGTTTCTATTTATTTAAAAAAAAATTAATATATTATTGATAAACTATTTTATATTTTTATTATTTTATTTGCTATATTATTTTATTTTTTTATTTTTATTATTATTCTTACTTTTTAACTGATTTATTTAATTAATTTTTGATTTCAGAACATTAAAGGACTACAAAATTCTTGGCTTTCCAGTGAAAATTGACGACAAAAAATATGCGCGAAATGCATTTTATTTTAATCTTTGTTTCGTTTGCGATTCAGAGGCACGAACTGTTCATTATGAGCCGGTTGTGAAGAAAATGTCCGATTTTTTGGTAAGAATTTAATTTTTTACTTTTATAAACTAAATTAATTTTAATGATAATAATAATAAACTAAAGATAAACCGAACTGAATTAAATTGACTAAAAAAGAAACTATTCAATCAAATGGATTGAATTAAAAAATCCAAATTGACTTGAATTTAGAAAAAAAACTGAATTTAATTTCTTCTAATTTTTCAGATGGCTTTGGAAATTGAAAACACATTTCTCTCCGCTTCGGAGGATAAAACGCGTCTCGCCGAAATGCTGCGACACGTGATGCAGGATTTAAATTTACATAAAATGTGCACACTGACTGGTAACTATTTTCGAGAAAAAAAAAATATTTTTCTTTATTATTACTGTAAATTTTAGAAAATTGTATTTTTTTCTTTATTATTACTTTAAGTTTTGGAAAATTGTATTTTTTTTCTTTATTATTACTTTAAATTTTGGAAAATTGTATTTTTTTCTTTATTGGGTAAGAATTCCTGAAGTGGCCTCTTATTTTCTTTTGGTTAATAAAAATAAATAATACTTATATATTTTGATAGTCCATGATGTCACTAATAACATCTACAAACGATTTTTCAAATTATTCATTTTTGTAATTTTTATAAACAATTAAACTTTTTTGCACCGTTTTAGAAAAAATTCAATTTTTCGAAATTGGCTGAACCGATTTTAATGAAACTTGTATCGTTAGAAAGATTAAAAAATGTACTATCCAGAAAAAAATATAATATGAATAAAAAGTTTAATTTGTTTAAACAAATTATATTTTTTAATTTTTATTGTTATAAATAAACAATGTCGCAATCGATTTTGGTCACTTTTTTTAAAGCATCATAAAAAAGGGACTTTTCATGATTCCATAGAAAAAAAAAAAATAAAAAAACCGGAACTCTCTAAAAGTTTCAAAGTTCTAATCATTTTTAGTCTCGCCGTTGCGCGAGCTTTCTCAGTATCTAATGCTCACGGTACGACGTCACAGTGGGATTTTTTTACAAGTTACTGTTCAAAAATGTCTAGAGCTTACAATTTTTAACCGATTTTGAGTTTTTTTAAATTGAAGAGAACTAAATTTTTTCAAATTTTCAATTGTTTTATAATTATTTATTTCAGTCAAAGTTAACAAATTAACACAATTTTTAAAAAAAGTTACGTTGAATATTTAATTCTATTACTGCAGATGACCAGAATCAATTGAAAATCATGTAAAATATGTCCTCTAGACGAAAAATAAAGAATACATATTTTTTTTATTTGTTCTAAACAATATTTGTTAACAAATAGTTATCTTGGGTTCCTCTGAACCAAAAAAATTATTTTTTCACTTTCATATTTTAAATTTATGCTTATTTTAAAAATATATGTATGTCCTTTTTTTGATAAGCAAATTATTTTAATTGTTATAAATAATATTAGTTAACAAATTGTTAATTTAGGTTTTTCACAACAACAAAAATTTTTTTTTACATTTATCTTTTAATTTAGGGTACATTTAAAGTACGTATGCCCTTTATGTTTAATAAATAAATTATTTTAATTGTTTATAAACAATATTAGTTAACTAATTGTTAACTTTGGTTAAAGTACATATGTACTTTTTGTTTAATAAATAAATTATTTTAATTGTTATAAACAATATTAGTTAACTAATATTGTTTAGAACAAACGAAAAAAAATTTTATATTCTTTATTTTTCATCTAGAGAACATATTTTACATGATTTTCAATTGATTGTGGTCATCTGCAGAAATAGAATTAAATATTCAACGTACTTTTTTTAAAAATTGTGTAAATTTGTTAACTTTGACTGAAATAAATAATTATAAACAATTGAAAATTTGAAAATGAAAAATTTAGTTCTCTTCAATTTAAGAAAAACTCAAATTCGGTTTAAAAATTGTAAGCTCTAGACATTTTGAACAGTAACTTGTAAAAAAATCCCACTGTGACGTTTTGTACCGTGAGCATTAGATACTGAGAAAGCTCGCGCACGGCGAGACTAAAAATGATAGAACTTTGAAACTTTTAGAGAGTTCCGGTTTTTTATTTTTTCTATGGAATCATGAAAAGTCCCTTTTTATGATGCTATAAAAAAAGTGACCAAAATCGATTGCGAACATTGTTTATTTATAACAATAAAAATTAAAAATATAATTTGTTTAAACAAATTAAACTTTTTATTCATATTATATTTTTTTCTGGATAGTACATTTTTTAATCTTTCTAACGATACAAGTTTCATTAAAATCGGTTCAGCCAATTTCGAAAAATTGAATTTTTTCTAAAACGGTGCAAAAAAGTTTAATTGTTTATAAAAATTACAAAAATGAATAATTTGAAAAATCGTTTGTAGATGTTATTAGTGACATCATGGACTATCAAAATATATAAGCATCATTTATTTTCATTAACCAAAAGAAAATAAGAGGCCACTTCAGGAATTCTTACCCTATTATTACTTAAAATTTTATAAAATTGTATTTTTTTTCTTTATTATTACCATAGATTTTATAAAAATTATTATAAGACGAATTCTATTTTTTTCATTATTATTTCTACTTTCTAAATTGTTAAAAATTGAAAAATTTCCATAATAGAAGGAACAATGACGTCGCATTTAAAAGTCGTGCGCCTGGCACCGGAACCGCAGCCAGTTTTGGATCACCAGGTGCCAATATTTTTGGAGGGCCGCGAAGCGTTTCGCAGCGATCAATGGGACTTGACGACACAACAAGTCCTGCCCTACATCGATGGATTTAATCACGTCTCGCGAATTGCCGTCGAGGCCGACGTTGACAATAATCTCGTCAAGAGCTGTGTACAAAATCTCGTGTACGATTTCTTTACATAATTTTCTTCATTATTAATATTATTATAATTATAATTATAATTATAATTATTATTATTATTATTATTACGATCATTGTAGTAAATATTCAGTAAAAAAAAATTAATAACAATATTTAAAATTATTTTTCTGTTTTAACAATAATAGTAATTTAATGATAAAATTAACCAAAGAAAAAATGTTTTTTTTTGCAGATATTACGGAGTCGTGACATTAATTCCGATATTTCAATACAGTAATGTTTATGCGACAACTCCAAAATTAAAGGAACTCGCGGAGGATTTGAATTTACAAGAGAAATGTATAGAATATTCGTCGAAGAGTCGTGAGTATATTAAATAAGGTTAAATTTTTTAATTTAAAAAAACAAAATCAGAGTTGTCACAAAAATTTAATTTTGACCTTTTCTGATTTTGTAAAAATTTAATTTTACGTGAAATTCCCATTATTCGAAAAATTCTTTACTTAAATAAATATTAGAAAATAAAAATTTCAAATAGATTTTTAAAAAAATTTAATTTAATGTAAATTCAAAATTAAATCATTAAGTTTTTAAAGAATAATTGAATTCTTTGTGAAGAATTTTATTGAAATTTTCTTTATAATTGAATTTTAGTGTAAAAATTCAAATATTTGTAAAAATAATTTAATTTCAGTTTGAAAATCCCATTATTTGTAAAAATAATTGAATTTCAGTGGAAAAATTCAATTATTTGTAAAAAGAATTAAATGTTTGTGAAGAATTTTTGAAAACTTTTGAAAATAAAATTGAACTAAAATTTGTCTATAAATTCTGTGACTTTTAAATTTGTTTTCTCAATTTTTCAAAAGCGAGACAACCGGCATTTTTGAGGGACATTTTCCGCATGTACTCGAATATGACGCACGGCAGCAGTATGAGGGATTTGTGCCAGAGATTAAATCCCCAGAGTTTGAGGATCAATGAGAGGCGTCTCGTTCAATTTGGATTAATTGAGGGCCTCATTCGTCGTGTTTACAAGGTGACGACGAATAATTAATTATCAAAATTTAAATTTACAGAAAATAAAAAAAAAAAAATTTTTCTTCTAGCATTTAATAGAAAGTAAAATAAATTAATTTCAAAAAAGACAAAAAAAAACAATTTGTTTTAATATTTAATAGAAATTAAATTAAATGAATCATAAAAAAGACGAAAATAAGAAATAATTTCTTTTAGTATTAAATAAAAATTAAATTAACTATAAAGAAGACGAAAATAAGAAATAATTTCTTTTAGTGTTTAATAAAAATTTTTGAAGTGCTTTAAACTCTTTAAAATTAATTTAATTTAATTAATTTAATTACATTGAATTAAATATTAAAAAAAGGAAAAAGAATACAATTTTTTTTGTATTCAACAAGAAATGTATTAAATCCCGTTTCTTTTTTGCAAATAGTATCCAATTCGCCTGCCGGGAATACTGAGCGAGGAGTGTAAAAATAACATTCTCTACAAATATTTCACTGGCTCCTATAATCTCGACGAAATTTGTTGCTCCACCGGACAAACAGTGGCGCAAATCGAAGACATTGTCGAGCGTGATCCCAATGTCGTGATGCTCTGGAAATAAAATCATATCCGAATTTTCCAATTTTTCCAGTGAGAATTTCTTTTCACTTTTCAAATTCACGAAATATTTTCTCTTTTGAATTTTTTTCCTTCACAATTTTTCATTTCTTTTCTTTTATTAATTTTTTTATCTTTTCTTTCTTTCTCTTTTTTTTAGAAGAAAAAATTTTTTAATTCATTCAATCGATTTTTGTTAAGAATTTATTTTTCAACTTTAATTTTTCCTTAAAATTAAAATTTCTTAACTTAAATTTTTCATAAAATCAGAAAATTAAGAAAAAATTAAGAAAAATTAATTCTTTTGCAAATCATTTGTCCATTATCGAAATTTGAATATTTACTTGAATCAATTTTTATTGAAATCGAAATCGATCTTTGCTTCGAATACTGAAAATTCTAAATTATAATTATTTTCAAATTCTAAAAAATTGAAAAATAATAAAAAATAATGGAAAAGAAATAAAGAGAAAAAAAAATAATAATAACAATAAAAGTTAAAGTAATAATAAATAAGAAACTAACAAAATAAAAGTAATAAAGAAAATAGTCGTTAAAAAGAACTAATTTCATTAAAAATTATTCGATTCAAGTAAATATTTGAGAATTGGCAAATAATCGATTATTTGCTTGAAATAAATTTTTTCTTCACTTTAAAAATTAAGGAAAGAAAAATTATTCTTCAAATTTTACACTTCCAAGTACAAAAAAATTGAAAAAAACTTTTAATTAAATTAGAAATTTAAATATTCTAGAAATTTAATAATTATTTTTAACGAAAAGAAAAAAAAGCTGAAAATTTTATATTTTCTACAAAAAAATTAAAATGACTTCTAATTAAATTAAAATAAAAACATAAAAATACTATTTTGTAAAAATAAAATAACTGTTTTTAATTTAATTTAATTGAAAAATACATTTTCAAAGAAAATTTTCTTTTTTTTAAGAAAAACTTCTTTTCTCCAAACAATTTTATTCTTGTTATTTCTGTTTTTGTTTTTTTGTCTTTTGTTTTTGTTATTTATTCGTTTAGATTTCTTCGTCTAATTTTCTTCATAATATGTATTTATAATAATTCCAACAAATTTCGAATACTCTTTTTTTTAAACTTTAATTTTAATAAATAAAAAAATATTTACAATAAAAATATTTTCTTTTCTCTCCATTTTTTTTTCTTTTTTCTGCTTTTCTTCATTTCATGTCAGTTTCTTCATTTAACGTGTGGCGGTGATAAAAATACAAATTTCTTCACAAATGCGCGAATACTGAGAAATATCGTCGATTCCTTGACGATATTGTAACTTTGCGCCGTCATTTTATCATTGAGAATTGAGCCGGAATATTTTAAAATTTGATATTCAATTGATATGCGCGTTTTCATCATTATTTGCAATTTTATATTTTCAATTGTCTCGTTTGTCATGATGTTTAATGTAAAATTTCGTCCGCCATAATTGATGAAAATTTGTATTGTTGCTGCTGCTGCTGAAGGAGAATCATCAAAATTTTTCGTTTTCAATGCCTGATGATGATTATTTTTAGAATTTTCGTGAAATTCATTGAATTTCGCTGTCGAGAATTTTCGTTTCATTGCGTTAATGAGAAAAAAAGGTTTTTTTCCCCCTCTTTTACAAATTCAAAATATTTTTTTGCATTCTTTCTTTTTTCTCGATTTTTTCCTCCAACGATGAATTATTGTAATTATCATTATTCGCCGTTTTCTCAATGGTCGGGAACATTTTTTTCGGGTGTTTTTTACATTATCTGCGAATAGAAAAATTAATTTATCTTTAGATGATAATTAAATTTTCAATTTGATTTAATTTAAATTTAATTTTAATTTTTGAATTTAATTTTAATTTTTTAAATTTAATTAAAAGAGACAGAAATTAAATAAATAATAATAATATAGAAAATAATAAGTAAACAATAATAATTGATTAATAATAATCCAAATTAATTAATAATTTTTAAATTAATGATTTTTTAAAAATTATTTTTAATTAAAAGAGACAAATTAAATAAATAATAATAATATAGAAAATAATAAAGAAAACAATAATAATTGATTAATAATAATCCAAATTAATTAATAATAATTTTTAAATCAATAATTTTTTAAAAATTATTTTTAATTAAAAGAGACAGAAATTTAATAAATAAATAATAATATTATAACAGTATAGAAAATAATACGTAAACAATAATAATGAATAATTCATAAATAATTTTTTAAAAATTATTTTTAATTAAAAATGACAAAAATTAAATAAATAATAATAATATAAAAAATAATAAGTAAACAATAATAATTATTATTTATTTAATTTGTGTCATTTTTAATTAAAAATAATTTTAAAAACATTATTAATTAAAAAATTATTAAAATAAAATTAATAATAATAATAATAATAATTGCGTAAAATAATTTAAACAATAATAAATAAAGTAAAAAATAATAATAATACTGTGCTGTTATTTTGTTTGGATTTTTTAATTTTTCAGTTTGATATTATTTTGTTTTTTTTTTAAATTCATAATTAAAAATAAAAATAAGAATAATTGTTACGTAAAATAATTTAAACAATAAAAAATAAAGTTAAAGTAAACAAAAATAATAACAATAATAGCAATGAATTAAAATTTTAATTAAATTAAATTAATTAATATACAATTATTAATATTGAAGTATTATTAAATATTTAATTTAATAATAATATTCATTTATTAATTAACATTAATTATTAATTATCATAATAAATGTAAATTTTGTTTCGATTATTTAAATTTAGTATACGATGTTTTTGTTTTTTGTTTTAAATATAATCCACTTGTTTATTTCTCTTTTTTTCATAAATTAATTACTAATTATAATAATAATCTTCGAATTCAATTTTTCATTCAACAGAAAGAGCAAAATATTTCTTAAAATATAAAATTAAATTGAATCAATTGAATAAACATTACAAACTTCGTCAATTTTGAGGTTAGAATTTTTTAAAAGCTGAAAAATTATATTTTATAAAAATTGCATTTAAAAATAAAGAAATAAGAGAATAAAAATTATTTCCCTAGGAGTATTTAATATTCTTTGTAGAATAGAAAATTATGTTTTTAAATTACCTTTTGTGTTTTGTGAGAAATGTGGAAAATATTAACAGGCAAAACAGGCAAAAATTTTCAGTGGGAAATAGTTTAGTAAACACGTGTTTTGAATGGAATCTGCAATAAACTGAGAGTTGATATAATATAGTGAATTAATCTACATAGAATATTAATTAACTAATTTTTGAAATGAAACGCGGTACTTTAATTTCATTGGTCTAGTTGTGAAATTATTGTCGGCGATTCGTCGCATTCTGTACGCATGCGCCTTTAATTAATTTTTTTCTATTATTATTCATTTTTACTTATTAGTAATTTACTAATTACTTTTTTATTTCTTTTTATTTGTTCCAATAATTTCATTTATTTTATTTATTTAATTTATTTTATCTATTTTATTTATTTTATCTCTTTTATTTATTTCATATAGCGAATTTCGGGCATTTTTAAATTTTCCGTTTTAACACTTTCTAGGGACTTTGACTTTTTATTTGCTTTTCTGTTGGCGCGATTGTTTTCGCTGCGCAGTGAATTCCTTCGGTTGGCTGCACTTGCGCCTACATTCAGAGCATTATTGTTGTTTTTTAGTGGAAGTGGAACAGCGTCAAAAGAAAACGTTAATTCCCGTTTGTCTCTCCATTGTTCATCATCTTCGGTTATTTCTGACACAGAAAACACATATTTTTCGTATTTAATTCTCGATAAATTGTCTCGTTAAGAGGTAAGTGAATTGATTTTCTATTTTTTCCCCCAAAAATCATGTGTATTTGTTCGCGTTTTTATTCGCTTTTGACATTTTTGTCGTTGAAAATCTAAATCGTGTCAAGACGCGTTTTGTCAATTCCTGGTACAGAGAAGGAGGTGGATTTATTTTTATTATATTTCTCGAAATCTAAGCAAATTGTCGGCTTTTCTTATAAAATTCCTTTGTTTATTTTCAATAGTTTTTTTAATACTTTTTTTGGTTTATTTCTCGCGTTTTTTTAGAGAGAGTTATAATTATAATCGAAATTTTGTTTCTTGTTTTCTAACGAACTTTCTGGAAAATATTTTTCGTTCTACAAAATGGCGTGTGTATTGATTTTTTTATTAGGTGAAAGAAATAACATAATTAAATAACTATTTTTTGGGTCAATTCTAAAAGAAATAATCGCTTTTGTGACGAAATGGAAATAATTTAACATTTCGTGACTTATGAGTCATTTTTAGTACTTCCGTTATCTTTTGTGAACATTTTTTACTTGTCGAAGTTGATAAACAGAGTTTGTCTTTGTGCCACTTTTTGTGATTCACTTGTAAGTCAATAATCAATAATTCTCTATTGTCTGCAAAATAATTCAGTATTTTGACAAATTAATTTTTTTTTACAAATTAGTTTTGTTACAAATTAGTTTTTTTTACAAATTAGAGATTTAAATATTTTCTTAAGTAGTTTTTTTCCTGTTATTTATTTTTTTTCTTTATATTATGACTTTTTCGACTATTTTCCAAAAATACGACTTTTTCCGATTTATTTTTGAAAATTGCGACTTTTTCGACTTTTCTTCCAAATATTGCAACAAAATTTCACATTTTTAGTATAAATTGCAAATTTTTTCAAATTTACTTCAGTGTGAAAAATAAATACAGACAAATTTGAGGAAAATTATTTTTGAATCATTTTTTTATTTTAATTTTCGCAATATGCAACTAAAAATATTTGGAATGATTGAAATTTCGTAAAAATTAGTTAAAAATAATTGATTCTTTTCAAGTATTAAAATTATTATTTTTATTATTATTATTATTATTAATATTTTTATTATTATTATTTTTATTATTATTATTTTTATTAATATTATTTTTATTATTACTATTATTTTTTTTTGTTATTATTATTATTTTTAAAATTCCACTGAAAATATATAATTAAATTTGTTAAGGAATTTCATTAGAAACTTTTAAACAAATAGAATTTTTAAAGTATTTTAATTTAATAACTGATTAATAATTGAATTTTATAAAAAGTCATATTCTAATGTATTCATATTTCTAACGGCGAAGATTAATAATTAAAATTTTTATTAGTTAATTTAAAAAAATATACATACTTAAAATTGTTTAATAAAATTGAACTTTCGCAAATTTTTTTTTTAAATCTGAAAAATAAGTTTGTAGTAATTTTTCAATTATATTCTTTCAAGATAATTGAATTTTTATAAGGAAATAATTGAAAATTTTTCAAGTAATTGAAATTTCTTTACATTCTTTTGAAAAATAATTGAATTCTTTTCTTGAATTTTATTTAAATCTTTTGAAAATAATCTTAGTGACCGTAATTATAATTTTATTTTTTAAATTTACAGTTTTAAATGCATTTTTTACTTTTAAAAATTATATTATTCTAATTAATACATAATTATAATTATTGAACTTTCCTTAAATTTTTATAATTTCAAATTTCTGAATGTTTTTGTAAATTATTTTTATTTATTTCTAGAACTAATTAAATGTTTATTACTTATTAAATAATTAATTATTACTGTTTTATTATTTTCAAAAGGTTTGATAAAATTCATCACGAGAATTAAATTATTTTATAATAAATAACGGGAATTGTTTGGAAGAATTGAATTACTTTTATAAATATAGTAAAATTCTTTGCAGATATTCAATTATCAATATAAATTTTTAATAAAATTGATAAATCAAATTTTCAACTATAATTATTAAGAGATAAGTTTATATTCAAGAAATTTAAAAAATTCTTTGTTTAATTCAATTATTTTCTAAATTGTCAATTAAAATTATTAAAAAAAACATTATTTTCAAAAAATTTAAGGATTTATTCTTGTTCGAAGTAAAATATAAATTTGTTATATAATACTAAGATAAAGAATTTATATTTCTTTATAAAGAATTTATATTTCTTTATAAAGAATTTATATTTGATTTCGAACATGAATAAAACTTTAAATTTTTGAAAATAATGTTTTTTTTTCATAATAATTGATAATTTGGAAAATAATTAAATTAAACAAAGCATTTTCTAAATTTCTCGAAAATAAACTTGTCTCTTAATAATTATAGTAAAAATTATACTAATATAAATTCTATAAAAAAAATTCTATATAAAAGGATTTACATTTAAATTTGATGAGAAAAAAAAACCGTGAAAAATGTAGGACATAACCAGAAAAACCGGGAATTTTGTTGAATAAAAATAGTAGACACACCCTGTTTTTATTTTATTTTTCATGCAAGAAGACTAAAATTGTTTAAAATGATAAAAATTAAATTCTCTAAGTTTTAAAAAAATTTTCTCCGTTTAAATTTTTAGTTTAATTTATGCTTTTTATATAAAATGGAAAGTAATCGCTTGGAAGTCGTGTAAAAATTTATTAGTCTTTCTTAATGTAAAAAAATAAAAATTAAAAAATTATTGACTCATAATTGATAGTGTTTTAATTTATTTTTTAATTTAGCCCGAATTTATCATTAATATTCCTTCTACCTTGACTATATTTTTAATAAAACGATTTTACTATTATTCTTTTAGCTCAACCATGCAAATTTTCGTGAAAACCCTCACCGGTAAGACGATCACCTTGGAGGTCGAAGCGTCCGACACCATCGAGAATGTGAAGGCAAAAATCCAGGACAAGGAGGGAATTCCCCCAGATCAACAGCGTTTGATCTTCGCCGGAAAGCAGCTCGAAGATGGAAGAACCCTCTCCGACTATAATATCCAGAAGGAGTCGACTCTTCACTTGGTTCTTCGTCTCCGCGGAGGAATGCAGATCTTCGTCAAGACTCTGACTGGAAAAACGATCACCCTTGAAGTTGAGGCCTCTGACACCATCGAGAACGTGAAGGCGAAAATCCAGGACAAGGAGGGAATTCCCCCAGATCAACAGCGTTTGATCTTCGCCGGAAAGCAGCTGGAGGACGGAAGAACCCTCTCCGACTACAACATCCAAAAGGAGTCGACCCTTCACTTGGTTCTTCGTCTCCGTGGAGGAATGCAAATTTTCGTCAAGACCCTCACCGGAAAGACGATTACTCTCGAAGTCGAAGCCTCTGACACTATCGAAAACGTAAAAGCAAAGATCCAGGACAAGGAGGGAATTCCCCCAGATCAACAACGTCTGATCTTCGCCGGAAAGCAGCTCGAAGATGGAAGAACCCTCTCCGACTACAACATCCAGAAGGAGTCGACTCTCCATTTGGTTCTTCGTCTCCGCGGAGGAATGCAAATCTTCGTCAAGACCTTGACTGGAAAAACGATCACTCTCGAGGTCGAAGCCTCCGACACCATCGAGAACGTGAAAGCAAAAATCCAGGATAAGGAGGGAATTCCCCCAGACCAACAGCGTTTGATCTTCGCTGGAAAACAGCTGGAGGATGGAAGAACTCTGTCCGACTACAACATCCAGAAGGAGTCGACTCTTCACTTGGTTCTTCGTCTACGTGGAGGAAACTAAAAAAAAATCTTTTTTTCTTAAAGGACAATTATCAAGTAGACTGCAGAAAAAAATGTTGTTTTCGCTTTTTAATTAGATAATTTTTCTCTCACCTTTTTCATCATTGTGTCTATGGTTTGAATAGCAATTAAACTCTTTTATTTCTCTAACGGAAAAAAAGTGAAATGCTTTTTTTCTTCAATTTTCTAAGTTTTGAATTATCGCATTTTTGTGTAAACGAATTCCAATAAAGACACGCATTCCAAAATAGTTATGGTTTTTTTCATTGTTTACAACGATTTCCTTACGAAAATTACTTTTTAAATTATCTTGAATTACTTTTTAAATTATCTTGAATTATTTAGTTATTTTTAATCACTTTTTAAACTTTTTGGAATTGCTCTGAATTATCTTGAATTATTTTGATTTAAAATTTGAATTTTCTTGAATTACTTTGACTTAGTTTTTGAATTTTCTTGAATACTTTGAATTATTTTGATTTTAAATTTGAATCAGTTTTTGAATTTTCTTGAATACTTTTAAATTATCTTGAATTGTTTAGTTCTTTTAAATCACTTTTTAAATTACTTTGAATTATCTTGAATTACTTAAAAATATTTTGATTTAAAATTTGAATCATCTTGAATTATTTAGTTCTTTTTAATCACTTTTTGAATTATCTCGAATTACTTAGAATTATTTTGATTTAAAATTTGAATTATCTTGAATTACTTTGACTTAGTTTCTGAATTTTCTTGAATACTTTGAATTACTTAGAATTATTTTGATTTAAAATTTGAATTATCTTGAATTACTTTGACTTAGTTTCTAAATTTACTTGAATTACTTAGAATTATTTTGATTTAAAATTTGAATTATCTTGAATTACTTTGACTTAGTTTCTAAATTTACTTGAATTACTTAGAATTATTTTGATTTAAAATTTGAATTATCTTGAATTACTTTGACTTAGTTTCTGAACTTTCTTGAATTCCTTTGAATTATCTTGAATTACTTAGAATTATTTTGATTTAAAATTTGAATTTTCTTGAATTACTTTGACTTAGTTTTTGAATTTTCTTGAATACTTTGAATTATTTTGATTTTAAATTTGAATCAGTTTTTGAATTTTCTTGAATTCCTTTGAATTATCTTGAATTACTTTGACTTAGTTTTTGAATTTTATTGAATTACTTTGAATTCTTTGGAATTACTTAGAATTATTTTGATTTAAAATTTGAATTGCTTTGAATTAGTTTTTAAATTATCTTGAATTATTTAGTTATTTTTAATCACTTTTTGAATTATCTTAAATTACTTTGAATTATTTTGATTTAAAATTTGAATTACTTTGAATTAGTTTTTGAATTTTTTTGAATTACTTTTTATGTTTTTTTTAATTACTTAGAGTTATTCTTAATCACTTTTTGAATTATTTTGAATTACTTATACTTAGTTTTTGAATTATCTTGAATTTGAATTAATTTTTTAATTACGTTTTGAATTATCTTGAATTTCCAAAAATTGCCACTAATTACGAATTTGATGTTAGTTTTTAAAATAAATAAAAAATCTCCAGGTTTTCGAGTGAACGAGATAAATATTTCTAAAAATAATTCATTTATTTGCATGGCAATTACAATCTTACATTTTTCCAACTTGGAGACGATGATTCCGATAAGTAAATATTTGACAATGGACCTGAAATTGAAATTCGGTTTTTTTCTTCTTTTTTTTAATACAAAAATTATTCAAAAAAAAGTTAAAAGAATAAGAAATTAAAACGAAAATAAAATTATTAATATATAAGTGCTTTTGATAATTATTCTCTGCTTACCGATAAATGTCAATAAGGCAGGAAGAAATATTAAACCGTGAGCTGCGCCAATTAAAACAATTCCCAAGTACATGCGAAAATAATAGATTTGAAAAATTCTTGATTTCGCGAAAGCCAATACGATAATTCCGGCAAATTTTGTTAAAGTAATACCTGAAAATACCTGCAAAGGGGAGAAACATAAAAGTAGAAATAAAAATAGTATTAACTAATAAAAGTAATATTAATTAAAATTAATGAAAATAGTATTAACTAATAAAAGTAATGTTAATTAATAAAATTTATATTAATTAATAAAAATCAAAAAGAGAATAGAAATAAAAGTAGAATACTTACAGAACATCCCATTTGGGTTAAAGCATCACTTGTCTTTCCTTCTTTCGTTTCGAATTTTGAGGTCAGGTAGGAATGAACAATGTGACTGCAGAACTCCACCGAAATGCCGGCAGCCTAAAAAAATTAATTTCTCCCTTTTTGTAAAAAGTATATTTCTTCATTAACTAAATTATAAAATAAAAAAAAATAAATTCAGTAAAAAATGAAACAGAATCAAAAGATTCTATTTAATTCTGTAAAAAGTAAAAAAAAAAAACTCTGCTTCTTCTTTCTTCAAACTGATTCACATTTTACTAAATTTTTTGTTTTTTTTCCAATAAATAGAAATTGAAAATAAATAATGAAAATTACCATAACGAGATTGACGAGCGACACGGCATTGAGGGAAATATTCCACCAGTACATAAGTCCCATTAAATTGATAATTATCATTGTGACATTTAATACGACAATAAATGCCGAGAAGAAAGAGAAGCCAGTGAAAATGAACGTGACGACAAAAATCACTGCCACTGACAGTGCCAGAAAACTTTGCGTCTCCCACCAAATCGACAGATATTGCTCGTAAAACACGTAAAAAACACTGAAGAAATAAGAAAATTATTCCTTTCCGCTTTGCAGTTTAAAAAAAAATCTAAATTTTCAAAATTTCGAAATTTCAAGGTTTCTTGATTAAAAGTTTCATTTTTAATTCTTTGAAGTAACTAGTTTTTAGAATATTTTCGTTAAAATTAAGAATCATAACCTCAAATTTTTTGCTGCTTGGGTACCTTTCTTCAGAGCTTGACAAATTGTATTTTAATTTTGACTATTGAAAGATCATTTCAATATATATTCTCTTAATCTATGTTAACTTGATAAAAACTAGTCCTTTTTGCAAATAATTTATTTTTAACAACTTTTTTTTTAGGAAAGTTAAATTTAAAAATTTTTTTTAAAAAGTAATTACCTGTAGGGAAACACAGATACCGTTTCATTGCTAATTCTTTTTTCGTTGATCATCGTTGTTATATTATCGGCGACTTTTCTCGAGGCTTTTATTGATTCATACCAATCGGAATCCTTCACCAATGGAACGTGGTAACTCATAAAATATGAGTCGCCGACATCCGTCATTCCATATTTATCAATATCATAATCAATAGCCTTCAAAAGATTAATATTAAATTTTACAAATTTTCAATAATGATAATATTTTTCAGATTATTTATAATAATTATTATTATTATCATTATTATTATTCTTACTATTATTATTATTCTTACTATTATTATTATTATTATTATTATTTTAAAAAAATTTCTACTAACATCTAAATACGCGGCTCGACCACCTTTTGCACATTCATCATCAGGAATGTCAGTTAAAAAAGCCTTTACATATTTTCGAAAATTCTCCTCATCCGGTCGTGTTTTTCGTTTCTTCGATGTTGAAATCTTACACGAGTCACAATAGTCTAAGTGAAGAAAAGTACAGAAAAATTAAATTTTTTCTTCACTATTTTTTTCTGTATCCTTAAGGGCATTTGAACCATTATGACGTCACAATGCTCAAATAGTGACGTCATAATGGTTCAAATGCCCTTAAAGTAAAAAAAACTGAAAAACGTACAATTTGTGTGGGGACAGTAGGAATTATTGTTTTCAAAATATTTGCAACAGCCGTCAACAGTCGTCCAATCGAAATAATCGTCAATCCAAGAAGAAACTGAATTTGTCAAATATGATCTAAAAAAGAAAAAATTCATTTTCGTTATTATTCAATTTAAATTAAATACCTACAATTTGGTAAAATTTAAATTAATTACAATTTAGTAAAATTTAAATTAATTACAATTTAGTAAAATTTAAATTAATTGCAATTGACTTAAATTTAAATTAATGACAATTTACTAAAATTCAAAATTTAAAAAAAAAATCGAAACTGGAAAAAAGTAGTTACTATTTTATTCTCACATTGATGGTTGTTTGGAGGCGGAGTGAATTTGCGAGAACAAAGAATCAACATTGCAACCTTGACTTCCGCAAATTACGTTCTGCACGCTCTCTAAACTGTAATTCAACCCCCTAGTGACGACAAAGTAAACCGGTGGGCCCATTGACAAAAACTCCTCCATAAACTGAAGAAACGTGTTTTCGTTACTTTCTCATTTTCCATAAAATAAAACTTAAAAAAAAATTTTTTATCTTGTTTTTGGATTATAGAAAAGTATTTTTTTCCCGTAACAACATTTTTTTCTTTTAAATATATTGTTTAACATATAAAAAAGTTGCACGATCGAAAGAAAGTGCAAAAAATTTTAGGTTATGTTTGTAAGTTTCAGAACGACGACGGGGATTACCATATTCGACTCTTAGGCCGCATTCATACCTCCGGCGGTGGAAATTGAGACGCATGATTTTCCCCTAATCGCCAAGTGGTCGAATGTTCAAATGGTCGAATACCAAATCGTCGAATCGTCATTTTGTCGAATGCTAAAAACGTCGAATTGTCAACTGGTCGAATGCTAAAAACATCGAATCGTCAAATGGTCGAATGTTCAAAACATCGAATCGTCAAATGGTCGAATGCTAAAAACGTCGAATTCTCAAATGATCGAATGCTAAAAACATCGAATCAGCAAATGGTCGAATGTTCAAAACGTCGAATGGTCATTTCGTCGAATGCTCAAAACGTCGAATTGTCAACTGGCCGAATGCTAAAAACATCGAATCGGCAAATGGTCGAATGTTCAAAACGTCGAATCGTCAAATGGTCGAATGCTAAAAACGTCGAATTCTCAAATGATCGAATGCTAAAAACATCGAATCAGCAAATGGTCGAATGTTCAAAACGTCGAATGGTCATTTCGTCGAATGCTCAAAACGTCGAATTGTCAACTGGCCGAATGCTAAAAACATCGAATCGGCAAATGGTCGAATGTTCAAAACGTCGAATCGTCAAATGGTCGAATGCTAAAAACGTCGAATTCTCAAATGATCGAATGCTAAAAACATCGAATCAGCAAATGGTCGAATGTTCAAAACGTCGAATGGTCATTTCGTCGAATGCTCAAAACGTCGAATCGTCAAAAAGTCGAAAAATTTGCTTGGTTTAAGTTAATGTTAACTTACATCAAACAAATTTTTCGACTTTTTGACGATTCGACGTTTTGAGCATTCGACCATTTGACGATTCGACGTTATGAGGATTCAACGAAATGACGATTCGACGTTATGAGCATTCGACGAAATGACGATTCGACCATTTGCCGATTCGATGTTTTTAGCATTCGAACAGTTGGCAATTCGACGTTTTGAGCATTCGACGAAATGACCATTCGACGTTTTGAACATTCGACCATTTGCTGATTCGATGTTTTTAGAATTCGATCATTTGACGATTCGATGTGTTTAGCATTCGATCATTTGAGAATTCGACGTTTTTAGCATTCGACCATTTGACGATTCGACGTTTTGAACATTCGACCATTTGACGATTCGATATTTTTAGCATTCGACTTGTTGACAATTCGACGTTTTAAGCATTCGATCAAATGACGATTCGACGATTTGGTATTCGACCATTTGAACATTCGACCACTTGGTGATTAGGGGAAAATCATGCGTCTCTGGAAATTGAATTCAATTCCGAAGCTCTTGTAGAAAGACCTTTAAAACTGACGGCAGGTGTGAATGCATCCTTATGATAAAATACAAACATAACCTTTAATTAAAGTTGCCTAAAGGCCAACGCAGAATAGAAACTTTAACCGGAACCGCAATCGTAAGAATGGGTTAAAGAAGGATAGGTATATTGTTTATCCTTCTTTAACTCATTCTTACGGTTACGATTGCGGTTCCGGTTAAAGATTCTATTCTGCGTTGGCCTTAACGATTGAATTCAAGGTAATAATCTCCAACAATGACAGGAAAATAAAATTCTTTTCTACCTCGAAGAATTTGAGAACATAAGAATCGTCAGGCATCGAGTGTTTCTTGTCCAAACCGATTGACAAATTTGGAGCGACCGCTACACTTAATGCGACCGCCATTAGGAACACTAACAAGATCATTATTCTTATCGGTTTTCGCATCAAAAACGGTACGTAGAGATTTTTGAAAAATTTCTTAATGATGCCATTCTGGCCGCTTTGTCCCGTTGAAGTATTCGTCGTCGTAATGCAACAGAAAATGTCCAAACGGTTATTCTGCAACATGAAGTCATCACTTTATGCCACTATTGCCAACTGTGACAATTTAAAAAAAAATATCAACCCTCTCCTGATGCTAACTTATCGACAAAGAAAAAAACTCCAACAATCCCCACGAGGTGTCCAGAGTCACGTTTTTTGATAACGGTCGTTAGCATCAGAGAGAGTTAAATTCATTAGAATTTAATTAATGTTGGACTTTAGGCTTAAGGAGAAAAAACAAAATGGAGCGGGAAGGTTAAGAACTTGCCTCTAATCGATTCGTGTCGAGTGTCAATAGACAAACGAAAGCCGTTATTTGCAAACAGAAATTAATAAAAATCGCCAGGGACGCGTACATTGCGAATGTCTTGACGGCTGGCATTGATGACAAAGCGCCTGGAAGAAAAATTTTTAATTATTTGGTGCGGCGAATTGCGGTTGAAAAAATAATTTATTCACTGTTTTTACCGATCAGAAAACAACAACACTCGGAAGCACTCGTCAGGAGCATGGAAGGTCCGACAATTCCTAAAATTCGGCCCATGTGCTCCGGCACTGACGAAAATCGGGGATGCCTCTCGAATGTTTGCACTAAAATGAAAATATTGTCCACACCAACAGCCAGGACCAAAAATGGAACCACCTTTTTATAAGTAAAAACATAAATAAATAAATAAACTCTATAAAAATAAATAAACTCTATAAAAATAAATAAATATTATTTAGATAATAATTTAACGTCATCAAGTCCTAAGCACAACTAAAACTATTACGGGATACGTAACATTTACATACATTTTGAGGTTAGGAACCCCGACTTCAGTTGTGTTTAGACCTTCCCTGAACAAAACGGTATAGAGCTAAGCTTTAGTAACTTTTAGAAATAAAATTTATTCTTAACCCCTTAACTGCCATGGGAAATATTTTGGCCTTCAAATCTTTGCCATGGCAGTTAAGGAGTTAGCCACTTACCTCGATTGTTAGTAAAGTTGTTGGAATTCCAAAGTATCCGAATATGCCCAACGAACAAGTCACTGAGGCTAAGACTATAAAAATCCCTCCGATACTCAAAATAATTTTACTCGTAACCTGAAAAAAGCAAAAGTGAACAAGTGAAACAAGTGAAATTAACAAAAAAAAAATTGTTACGAAATTACAAATTCCACTTACCAGACATTTGCCAACAGTCTCGACTTTTCCCAAAGAGAACGCAATATAAATGAACATGAGAGCGTAACTAATGGCAATGGTAAAAATCTCCGCCTTCGATACTCTATCAAGTTCATCTTCAATTGACTTCTCAACACTGTACGCAACATCCATAAATTTCGGTCGATCCACTTCAGTCCAGTTTTTCATGAAGTCAATAAATCTGAAATTGTCTGCCATTAAATTAGGCCGGAGCAAAAAAAAAAAACAGACAATAATTGAAACTTAAAAGAATAAGAAAAATCATAAAAATTCAAATACTTCTGTTCCCATTTGACGATTGGCTTCAGTTCCTCTTGATTCACGGTATTTTTAACGATAAACGTCAAAACCAATCCAGTCGCATTTCTATAACTCGAAATATCGTAATTGTACGTCTCCTTCTTTAGAAAACCACCGAGTGAAATTGCCGGAAATATTGGTCCCATATAGGTACCAAGGCACTTTGGATAGTACGGATTTCTGAAAATTTTAATTTATTACAGAAAAGCAAAAATATTGAAACCAAAGTAACTTTTATTACACTGTATACACCCGATATCATATATGCCTTCCTTGGACAACTTTTTGAAAATTGGTGTGCCTTCTATAAAAATGTTTTAAGTCTATGGCGTATGATGATTGAGATACGCCATAGACTTAAAAAATTCTTATAGAAGACACGCCACTTTTCAAAAAGTTGTCCAAACCGGAAGGAAAGCATATATGATATTGGGTGTACATGCGTTGGAAAAATAATTTCCCATACTTACCGTAGACAACGTTCAAGATGATTCAAATAATAGTTCTTTGTTTCATTATTGTCTTGATGATATTTCACTATATCATTTTGAAAGTATCCCCAAATACTTTGAACCACACAATTTTCAATTGTCACTGGTCCGGTGAATTCATTTTGAGTTGGGGCGTAACAAATTTTTTCCAATCCCTCATCAGTGTCTTGGCCAAGCTGGAAAATTTTAATAAATTATTAAATTAAGACGTTTTATAAAAATCTATTTTTCTAACAAAAATTTATTTCTAGGTTCATAAGGAAAAATAGAAACCTCTAAAATTTTCTCCTGCAGATGATAAACGGCTTCTAGAAATTCTTTATTGAAAACAGGTCCATATTTCTTGACACCATCGGGCATTTCGTTGTAAACCTGGGAGAAGTAAGTTTTATTATTGAAAATTACTTCGATCTTACACTGAAACTTCATGGAACTACGACCCTAAGAATAATTTTCGAAGGTAAGTATTTAAATGTTGTCCTAATTAATTAATTAAAATTCTCAATTCCACAAAGTTCTAATTTTGTTTCAGTTTTCCTGAAGACATCTGGATCTACTTTTTCTGGACGTATCGCCGGCAGAGTTGCCAGGGATCCTCAGCAAACGCAAGTGCGCATGCCTAGCGCTTCAATTTTAATTGGTGAACATTTTTTTTGGAATGTTTTAGTTTATAAAGCATTCGCAAATGTCCACCAATTAAAATAGAACCGCCAGACATGCACATTTGTATTTGGTGAGGGTCCCTAGCAACTCTGATCGCTCGTTGGGTCTACAACTCTAAGAATAATTTTCAAAGGTAAGTATTAAATTTTTCTCCCCATTTAAATTCTCGACTGATTCCACAAAGTTTAAAATTTGTATCAGTGTCCTTGAATCTACTCTTTCTCTCTGATTCCAATTGTAAAGGATTCAAACGAAGACATTCGTAATTTAATTTCAATTTAACAGTTACTCTTTCTTAAAAACTGTTAAACTTTTCAAAATTAATACTCACAGGATCGAGACCCGTTGCTCTAATGTAAATTTGCTCCGTTCTGTAGAATGGTTTAAATGTTCGGTCAAAGTAGTCTTTCTCGATTCGCGACCGACTGTTTGGCGAGGCCCATATTTCAATCGGATTCACGGTGATTTTGAGATTCAATGCTCCATAGCTCAGACCCATAATTACATAGGAACAAAGGAAGAGAATCACTGTCGGATATTGGGCACAATCTAGAAAAGAGAATTTTCATTTTTATCCAATATCGTCTTTTTTTCAAATTTTGTTAAAAATCATTAATTACATTTTCCCCAGACAATAAAAAATGTTTGTAGAATTCCGTAGAAGTGTATTTTTGCCTTTGTCTTGCAATTTCGTATTCTTTCGAAGTTATCGTTTGGTTTCATTTCGATTTCTGTGAATGGAAAATAAAAGTACGTAAAAACTTAAGCAACAGGTTTATTAAAAACCCAAGCTACAGGTTTAGAAGATAACAAACATAACCTAGACTTTAGCTTTCGTGAAAAATACTCACTGGACGTGTGCCTCGTCCAAATGTAGGATAAGAACACAATCATCAGTGTCATGTAGAGAATAATGATGCAACCAATAATTCCATATCCATTTAGGCCAATAATAAGAAATGGCGAATTTGCAGCCGTTAATTCCATCAGTTGACAGGTACTTGGACAGTCGATACAACTGCAAGGTTCCGTGAATTCCTTTTAGATGAAAAAACAAATAATTTTACCATCTAATATACAACTTTTCATATGTTGTCCTTCCGATTTGACGACGTTTCAAAAAGTCGCGACATATCTATTAAAATTTAAGCTGCGGTTACACCTCTGCAGGCTGCCTGCCTGCGCAGGCAGGAGCAACGAGGGTAAGGAAGAAGTTTGAAGTCACTGACTCTCTTACTCTTGTACGTTACCATGACAACCTGCAGGCAGGCAGGCTGCCTGCAGAGGTGTAACCGCAGCCTTAGTTACTTCGTGGCGTATGAACGAACTTTTGCGTCACGAACAAACAACATTTTAATAGATGTTTTAGGACTTTTTTAAAACCCCGTCGAACCGGAAAAAATAATTTAACGGAAATGAAAGTAGAATTATTATTTCAGCCAATGATATAATGTTTCTCACATCATAAGATTCATTACACCTCTTTGTTGCGTGATGCAATTGTCTCTCAGTTTCATTATACAAAAATGACATTTGTACTGGGGAATAACCACCATTTTTCGAAGAAGTGCCCAAAAATGCAAACCACCTGAGAAAAAAATACAAATTAAAAAAAACAAATGGGGTTATGTAAAGAATGCATAATCGCACTCGGAAGAAAAGTAGAAACCTTGTAACTTTTGAAAGGAAAACAATTAGTCCTTTAATTGAAATAATTTTTCAACTACTGTAAAAAGAGTAAATCATAACAAACATAACCTTAAAATACTTTTCTTCAGAGTGCGTTATATTAACACATATTTACAATTTTGGAGTACAATGGATAGAAGTATAGCTACCGCATCCCAAATCCATTGCCAATTTTCCAGTACTTGGTAAAATTGTTCCCTTACACGATTCATAAGTAGCATTTATAAATTCCTCCGAGATGTACATCTTAAAATATATTTAACTAATGAATTTTATATTTCGTACAAAAAATTTTTTAATTAAGGGCTGTTTGTTTGGCCTTAGACGATGAGTGCGTATAACAAGGACAGAACAAGCACAAAAAAAATGAAAACCCTGCGTTAGTGAATAAAGCCTTAGGTTTACTAATGCCAAACATTATTTGTAAACAGCCCTTAATAGAAATTGTCTGTATAATTACGTCAGTCTCCAAAACACTCGTCAAATTTTCTTCATGTATAAATTTAGTGACTTTCATAAATCGACTTTGATCCGGGGCGCATGTAAATTCACAAAAGTATTTAAAAAGATTTCTCACACATGTTGTGCATCTACCGAAAACTGCCTCAACTTGTTTCATTCCATCGTCTAATTTCATAACTTGATTGGCATCACAACAAAGTTTTGGTGTTTCTGTTTTTGGAAAAGAAAATTATTGAACGTGAAATAGAAAAGGATAGAAATATATCTTTTGTCCTTTTTATCTCGCGCTTATAAATTGCTATTAGAATTCGTTTCTGAACGGTCCTTTAGGTTTTTTTTATTGCAGAAGTTGCTTAAGAGTACAAGACATTGTTGCTGTACTACCCAACCCTGTGTGACGCCTGATCGCGAACAAGTCGACAGAATCGTTTCGAACAGTAAGTTAATCAGTTAATTAATTAATTAATTAATTCAGTTAATTGTTAAATATGTTAAATATGTTTTATATATTTACATATGTTGTGAACAGAGTTATGAAGGTTGTTTCTTGAAAACTTGAAAAGACATTTTATACAATAATTACTTTGATCAGTTCTTTGACGAAAGATAAAAACATTATTGACTCTGATCAACAAAATAATCACCATATCATTATTTACCTGTTCCATTTTCAAAAAAATGAGGACATCTTTTTTTCAATATTGCTTTTGCGTTAAATTTGTCTTGAAAAACCACAGCCGATATATTTGACTGGCAAGGATAATTTACCGGCCCTGTTCCGATTACGAATCGTGAACATTGTCCATGCCAAACGCAATGATGGTTTTCGCTGATAGTTGGCACAAAACAAACTACACTTAAAATAATACAACAGTAGATAAAATTCATTTTTATCAAAATTTTCTTCTGCTACTTTTTCTCATCAACTCTTTCACTTATAAACACTTATTGACTTATTAAAAATTACACTTATTACAAAAGGGAAAATTTTACCATTTTTTCCATGTTTTCATTTAATTATTTTATTTTCTATTTTAAATGAATTTTTCAAAATATTTTAATTCTTTTCTTTCGAAGAATCTTTCGAATTTGCTAAAATTTAGATAAAATACTTTATGGTGAATTCGATATCACAATTTTGTTTTCTAAAATGTTATTTACTCTTTTAGTTAATTAATTTTTTTCCTTTTTAAATATTTGTCTTAAAAAATAATTCTTTTCACGTAAAAAAATAAAAGAACACATTAACGTCACCGAACGTAGACTGAAAAAAATTTCATCAATAATTCTTCTTATCGAAAGTGTATCAATTTTATTTTTTTTTTATCAAAAACCAGGTGCGGGAATCTGAATGGACTGCAGTAATCTATTTGAGATATGATTTTAATCATTAGACTCAAGTTGTATTAAAAGATATAAAAATGTGTATTAAATCAAAAGAGAATAATAATTCCAAGAAAAAATGATGTTTATTAGAAATTAAATTTTTGAAAATAAATATTTTTTCTAAAAATTATGAAATTCAGAATTAATTGCTAACTAAAGAAATTTTTTATTTGAAAACATTTTCAATGATCATTAATTAGTTAAAAATGAGTAATTAAAAAAAATTCTTTTCTTACTTTGTTATACATTGTTGAATAATAAGATAAAAAATAATTCTCATATTTGTCATAGGTCGAAAAAAGAAATTGATTATTGGAAAATAAAAAATCAGATTCCAATACACACGTGTACTATCAAACACACCTGGTAACGATTAATTGCTTTTTAATCTATAAAAAAAATCTTTATATAAACTTAAAAGAAGAACAAGAAGTTGAAAATTAATTTTTTGAGAGATTATGTGTATTTAAAAAAGTAATATTAATTTACAAAAAATTTTTTAAGAATTTTGAAGAAATATTTTTTTAAAATTATGATATTAAGAATTTTTGTATTCAACTTTCTGCAAATATTTTTAAATAATGTTCAAAATAAAAATCTGAATTTGAATTTTTAAAAAAATATGAATTCTTTTTTAAATAATTGTATTCTTTAAGCAAATTCGGAAAATTATTAAAAATTAATACACATAGATAATTTATTCAAAGATGAAGTTTAGATAAAATTTTTAGAAAATATTTCAAGTTTGGAAAAGGGTTATATTTCTAATTTTAAAAATAATAATAATAAACTTCGGAATTTGAATTTTTTTTTAAATTTTTATTTCCCGTAATTCAGTTTAATTATTTATAATTTATATTTATTTTTATTATTCATTTATTCGCGTAATTTAAATAAAAACTTTATTTAAATATTTTTATTTGTAATTTATTTATTTAAATAAAAATTTTATTTAAATATTTTTATTTATAATTTATTTATTTAAATAAAAATTTTATTTAAATATTTTTATTTATAATTTATTTATTTAAATAAAAATTTTATTTAAATATTTTTATTTATAATTTATTTATTTAAATAAATTTTATTTGCATATTTTTATTTATATTTTTTTTATTTAAATACTTATTTAACAAAATTATTCATGTCTTGATTAATGGAATTTAGAAATCAATAATCAATTTTTAAATTGTAACATTTCTCATTTCTGTAATTTTTCATTTCGAAGAATATTCTCGTGAAGGTCTCTCTCTCTCACTATATACCTATATATATAAATCTATATATATCACATATTATGCTGATTTTGCTTCCTCACGCTTCTCTTGAAATCCATTCCCGCTTAGAAACGCCGCTGCCGGCTTGTCGCGTTTTGTGCCATAGAAAGTGATTTCTAATTCTCTCTGTTTCGGAAGATAAAGTGCAAAATCAACAAAAAAAATGGAAGAACGTAAAATGGCTTGGGTACCTTTAGAATCAAATCCCGAGGTAATTGAATAAATTTTTACCGAAAATGCACAATTATCGTTCGTGAAAAGGATTTACTAACCTATTTTTTCTTTGTTTTAGGTTATGACGAAGGTGAGTTTTGCTTGTGGGGTGGAAAAATTTAGCAAAATTACAATCTAAATATTTCATCTCTTTCTCAAATTTTATAAATAGACTGTTATCAATTTTTGTTTTTTTTGTGATAAGTTAACTTAATAGTGTTTTCTCGCTGTTATTAAAAAAAAAGCTCTAGTAAATAATTCTATTGAAATCTTTTGACAGTTTTTGTTCATATTTTCTCGAGTGGAAATTCAGAAACTAATATAAGTAGGTTTATTACTTTTGTTATGTACATTTCGAGGATTTTTTATTTATTTTCCCGATAGCGTTTTGTGCAGACCATTTTTTTCGAAAATCACTTTTTTATTGAAAATTTATCTTTAAATGAAGCTTTAAAATCTGGTAAAATATTAAGTAAGCGACTAAACTCTAAATCCTTTAAAAAAAAAAAAAAAATTAAATTGTCATTTCGTGCAAAAATTTGTGATATTCATTAAATAAATTTAATTTTCTTGTGATATTCTTGACGTATTTTAATAATTTATAATTTAAAAAAATAAAATAAAAAAAAATTTAATTATATTATAAATTAAATTCACTTAAACAAAGCAAAAAGTGACATTGATGACTGAATTAATTTAAAATTAGAAAATATTGAAAATTGGGAACAATTTATTCTTAAAACCTTCATTATTTAGAAAATGTTACTTTAAAAATTATCCAAATTCAATATTTTAAATAAATGTCATTAAATATTTAGTAAAACTGCGATACTTTACTAGATTCAATAAATTTTCTGTGTTTTTCCACATTTGCAGTCCAAATGTTAATTTATTTTTTTATTTCTTATATTAAGTAGATAAAAAATTAATCACGTTGGATTTTTTAACTTATGGATTTCTAGAATATAATCCAAAAAGCAGAATTAGAAAAAGTCTCAAAATTTACAAGTAAAACGCAGTTTTTACTGATTCCTGAACGATTTCGATTTATGGACTTATGCAAAAGTCATTTTTCGACCAAAACTAAAAATAATGAAAACTGATAATATTAATAAATATTAATAAATTAATATTTGTTTGTTAGCTGTGTCATAAACTTGGTGTACCAACAAAATGGAATATCGTCGATGTCTACGGTTTGGAGCCAGATTTATTGGCCATTCTGACAAAACCAGTTCTAGCCATGATTTTATTGTATCCACTTTCGGACCAGGTAGTAAAAATTTAATACCTCTGCTTAGAATATTTTTCTACATTAAATTATTCTCACGAGAATATTTTACTCTCTTTTCATTATTATTCAAATTTTTATGAGTAATAAAAAAATAATTTTTCTAAATTTCAGGAAAAAGACCGCGGACTAAAGGAGGATAGTGAAACGAAAGACAGTTCAACTGTCTCTCCCGGTGTTTATTTTTTGAAACAATACATTTCGAATGCTTGTGGAACAATTGCTTTGATCCACAGTTTGGCGAATAATGCCGAAAAGTGAGTTTTTTTTTTATTTTCTATACAGAATCTGGGAAAATTTCTCATTTTCGAAGAATATTATTAAAATTTCTTTCAACTTCATTCGAGGAATATAATAAAAATTGACTTGTTTCAAAGATTTTTTTAAAATTTAAATTTATTAAAAATTTTTGAAAGCAAATAATATTTTATAGAAGTTTATTTAAATTGTTAGTCAAAATAATTGAATTTTTGCAAAAATATTATTTAAACAAATATATAATTTTAATTATATTTTTTATCTTATTTACATTTTTTACCTTTCTTTTACCTTTGAACATCTTCCAAAAATCGAAAAATATTTTATTAAAGTTTTTAATTTAATATTTTGGAACAAAAGAGAAACAAAAATTTAAAATTGTTTATTAGCAAAAATTATTCGTATTTTCTAACTCAAGTTAAACATCTTTTTTCAGACTAGAACTAGAAGACGGATTTTTGAAATCGTTTATAGAGGATACGAAAGATTTATCGCCATTAGAACGCGGGGATCGTTTAATGCAAGCTGGAGATATTGCCGATACTCACAAAGAATTGGCTCAAGAGGGTCAGACCGAGGCACCCAATGAAAATTCAAGAGTCTATCATCACTTTGTGGCATTCATAGAAAAAGATGGCCATATCTACGAATTGGGTACTTAACTTCCTGAATATCTCTCTAAAATCTGCGTCAAATTGTTTTTTCTATCTATTTTTAATTTGAATTTAATGTTTTCTTATTAATTTAATTCAAATATTAATTTAACTAAACTTTACTTTAAATGTTAATAATTCAACTAAAATTTTCATTAAACATTATTAATTTAATCAAAATTTAATTTAAATGTTATTAAGTTAACTAAAATTTACTTTAAATATTATTAATTTGATTAAAATTCAATTTAAATATTATTAACTTAACTAAAATTTAATTTAAATTTAATTAACTGAGTAACTTTCGTTACTAATTTAAATTTAAATATTTTACAGACGGACGAAGAGACGGTCCTATCAACCACGGTGTTTCTAGTCCCTCTACATTTCTAGAGGACGCGGCGCGTGTTTGCAAAGAGTATATGCAACGGAATCCAGACGAAATGGGTTTTACAATGGTTGCACTCACACCAGAATAAAAACAAGGAAATCTATAATTATATATAAAAATAAATATATATAAAAACTACTCTGGGACTACTGCAAAAACAACCTACTTTAAGTTTTGCAAAAAAATATTTTTTATACTGTTAACAAAAAATGTTACAAAACTTTTTTTTCTCTTTTCTCATCAAATAATGTAATTTTGCTTTCTGCGAATAAAAAACTCGGCATTTATAAAATTTTCTATTTTTTACTTTAATTCTCTATTCGTATTTGATACTTATATTTGATAAACTTTTATTTACTTCATATTTGATAAAGTAGTCTTTTTGCTAATTTATAGTTTATTGTATGAATTTTGTTTCCTTTGGTTCCTATACGCACAAGATTAGACTATTATTCGCTTTTTTTATATTCTCATCACATGGGAAGGTATTAGGTTTTGTTCGAATTTTCACTTTTACCAATTTTATTTTCTTCCTTTGTTCGCATTTATGGTTTCCTCGAACAAAAATAAGAAAAATTCGTCACGAACTAAAAGGTTATGTTCGGTTAAAAACCACGTTCTATATTTCTCCCTTTTTGCCAGAACTGGTTTGATAATTTTTGATAGCTCAGATTTTTAAAAAAACAAGTTTTTCCGAAATATTGTTTCCTCGAACAAATATTTAGAAAATTCATCACGAACTAAAAGGTTATGTTCGGTTAAAAAACCAACTTCTATATTTCTGCCTTTTTACCAGAACTGGTTTGATAATTTTTTATAGCTCAGATTTTTAAAAAAACAAGTTTTTCCGAAATGTTGATTCTTACCGTTAGTTTATATAGTCTCGCACTGACAAAATTATTGAAAATTGACATCAATTTCAGTTCGTTGAATTCTTGGATGACTAAAATCGATCGGTTCGATCCACTTCCGTTCAGCGCTGAGTTGTTCAATCACAAAACCTATAAAAAAACAAAGAGGGGGTGAAACTCGTTCACAAACAACGCAGACGCAGTTTGTGAACGACCCCTAAAGATAAATAAAAATTCATCACAAATTTCAATAATGAATAATCATACTTTAATGTCGCAATGATTGTACAAATAGATCACCTCCACTCAAACGTCTCCGCTTTAACCGAGGAACAATATAACAATAAGTATACAGCTTAATAATTAATCGTCGTTACAATCAATAATTATACATTCGTATAGCTTTGCATTTCTTTTTTTTTCATCAATGCTTTAAAAATTTCTTTCTGTAATATAGAATAAGAAAAAATGAAAAAATTTGCGAGACGGGTATTTCTTTTTGTTTTGATGGTTTTTCTTTTGAAACTGAGAAAGCGCACACATTGTGTCATCATATTTTTTTTTCATTTAATATTTATTTACGTGTATGTATATGTGTGTAGCTATATCATAGGACTAGCTAAACTTATCTTCATTTAACGCGATCTTTCACTTAACGCGCGATTACAATAATTCTTCGTCTCACCATTTTTTTATTTTCGAAGGTCGAGAGAATTTCTTCCCTCTCCTTCTCTCTTTGCTTTCTCAATATTCTCGTTCACTCAATATTTTTTTCCACTAACATCCATATTTTTGATAATATATTTTTTTTCCAATTTGTTTGTTTCCCATCGCATTCATTACATTTCACTCTCAACTTGTGGTTGCTCAAAAAATTTCTCACTGTCGTCAAGTTTTAAAAGACAAATTTTCTGACTTAACTTTTTTCGGGAAATAAATCTAATTAATGGATGAATTTTTAGGTTATGTTTGTTATTCTTTTATCTAATTCATAAAATCGGTGTATAAACCGCTTTATCTTTTGTTCTTTCCAGAAAAAAGCCTTTCAATTATTAAGGCCAATGCACAATTGGTTCGGGAACGTGAAACATGAGTTAGAGAAGGACAAAGATATGTTTTTTTCTTTTTCTAACTCATGTTTTACGTTCGCGACTGAAAAGCGTAAGATAGAGAAGGACGGAGATATATTCGTCTCTTTTTCTATCTCACGTTTTCAAAGCAAATTAAAAATCGTGTTTAATAATAAAGGAGAAAAGAATAGAAACATTCGTCCTTTTCTATCTTACGATTTTCGTTTTCAATGTCGAGGACCATTTTCGCGAAACTATTGTGAATTGGCCTTTAGACGCTCCATTGTACACGTAGCCTTAAGATGAAACAGACAAACATAACCTTAAAATAATTCATTTTTCTTGCTCCTTTCTTCAGTGTCGAGTCACATTTTCTTTCTTTTCCGAAAATAAGCAACTTTTCCATTAACAATAAATTATGAATAGTGAAAATTTATTAAAATAGAAAAATTGATTTGAAAAAACGTTCAATATTTTTTATATATTTCTTATATGTGTGTATAAATTGTTTTTTGTCCTGATGAGGCTGTGTTCACAACGAAAATGCATTCGCTAATGAAATAGAAAACCAATTCTTCATTAACAAAGAACTTTCTCGTAATTCTTTAAACCTTAATGTTACAATTAACAACAATTGCAAAATTAATATATTTTAAATTAATTAAAATTTAAAAAAATGATTGAAAAAATCTTAAATTATTATTAGAAGTTTTGGAAGTTTTTTTAGCAACCGGTTTAAAATTTTTATTCTACAATTATTTTTCACATCCCTCTTTTTTTTTCTTTGAAATACCTTTCGACAATGTAAATATGCAAATATACATTTTCAACGATAGCGATAAAGTATTTTTTTTTTTTAATTATTTTCTTTGTTTTTTATTTTCTCTTATATATCGTCAATAAAATTTCTAGAAGAATGTCAATGATCGACGCTCAATATAGTATAATGTATTCAATAAATTGTTTATTTGTGTAACTCTTCGGGAAAACATTGAAAACTCGATACTAGGCCAACTATTGGAATCTGCCTACGTGCACAGTTTTCCCGATAAGTGACAAAAAAAATTTTTGAAAATTTGTTTCGTGTTAAAAAAACAATTTTAATTCTCGTAACAAAAAAAATACTGTTCGTAAAAGTCTCTTCATAAAATTATTTTTAATTTGATTTTTTTAAAACCTGTTTTTTATAGGTTAGAAAATTTTACAAACTTTTCCTTGTCAATTTCTTTTTTTTTTTTTTTTTGAAAAGGGAAAAATTAGAATTTGGATCTGCGTTAAAAAAAATGAAAACTGTGCACGAGGGTGGAATCTCGACAGAATTTCTGCTTATAAAATTTATACAGTTAGATAAATGCAATGACTGGAGCAACGGAAGTTCCTCAGTTAATAATTTCATTTCTCGCAAGGTCTCTCTCTCTCTTTCTCTCTCTGTCTCTCTTTCTCGTTTAAGGATTTCTCATTTTTTGTTTTAATTATTAATTAATTAATTATAATTCTTGGATCTTGGTGTGTTTACGATTCGCTGTCAGGTCTTAAATATATATTTACTTCGTTTTGTTTTTTTTGCAATCTTTTTTTTTTAAATTCTTCTTTTGCACGTCTAAGTTTGCAATTTTGCATTTTTATAATATTCATCGATTTATTATCTCTCGATGGGGAAAAAAATTCTACAATCGAGAAAAATTTGAAATTAAAAATTAAAAGAAAAATGTAAAAATTAATAAAATCATTTATTTTGAAAAATTAAATAAAAAAATCAATTTCAATGAAAATTGAGCAAAATTAACTGTCGATTAATTAATTTTAATTCGAAAACAAAAAATTAATTAATCGGTAATTAATTCTAAGTGAAAAATATTTAATTGATAGTGTAAATAAATATTAATTGGTAACGAAGCTATTTATTAATTAATAGAATAATTGTTTAGTGATATTAGTAACAAAAGTAGATAATTAATAATTTGTAACAAAATTAATTATTAATTTTAACAAATATTAATTATGAATTGAAACAAATATTAATTAATATTCTTTCTAATTAATAACTTAATTAATAGAAACAATTATTGTAACATTATTAATTTTTTTGCTAATTAATAAATTTGTTATTAATTAACAATTTTGTTACTAATTAATAAATTTGGTATTAATTAACAATTTTGTTGCTAATTATAAAAATTAATTTATCGAAAGTAAAATTAATACAAAAATAATCGTTTCGATTTTCTCAAAAGCAGAATTTTCGACGAGATAAATTAATCACTCGCAATATTTTTTCAATAAAATTCAAACAAAATGGAAATCTTTTACAAGAAAAAAGTTTAAAGCACATATTTCCATAAATTACTTTTGAACTGAAAATATTTTGAGTGATTCAGATATTTTTAAAGATCTACCAATAAAATCGATTTTCAATATGAATTTCTTTTTTTTTGTAATGCAATGCGTGCATAAAATTCTAATTTTAACATCGTTACTTTGAGTACGTGTATATATATTTTTTTCATTATTTTATTTATAATATATATATTTATATATATATTTATAGATTTATTCATTTATTTATTTATTTATTTATTCATTTATATTATCTTTATATCATGTATTTCGGTCGTAATTATTATTCTTCTCTATATGTATATAAATTCAAATACTTTCTCTCTAATTTGCACAAATTTTTTTGTTTTGTTTGTTTTGTTTTGCTTTGTTTTAATCAAAATAACGATAACGATTTTTAATTAACATTACAGACGACAATAGTCTATTTCCCTAAATATATATTTATCATTAATAATAATTATTTTACATATATATTTAAAGCTTCAATTTACAGCAGTTGGTAAATCAAACATTTTTTTTCAAGACTTAAATAAATAATATTTTATAAACAATTCTTTTTTAACATCATATACAAAATTAAATTAATAATTTAATAAAGAATAATATAATTTATAATAGAAATTAATATTACGAATTTTAATTAATAAATTAATTCGTAACAAAAACGTTAACTATTTATTAACTAATTAATAAATTCGTTGGTAAAAAAATTGTTAACTAATTTATTAATTATTAACAAATAGTAAATAATAATTTCCAATTTTTTTTAATAAACGAAAATATTATAACGTTGTTGTTATAATAATAATAACAATAGTAATATTGTAATAATAATAATAATAATAATAATAATAATAATAATAATAATTAATTATAATTAAAATTATTGGAATTAATTAGTAGAATTTCAAAAAGTTGATAAACTTTAACAGAGATAGAAAATAATTTAGAATAGAATAAATAAATAATTAAATAACGATAAAAAAATAGAAAAGTACATGAATAACAATAATAACGATAATAATAACAATAATAATAATAGTAAAAATATTAATAATAGTAAAAATATTAATAATAATGATAATAATACTGATAATAATAATGATAATAAATATAATAAATATTTATACATAATTAAATTTGTAATATTCAATTGTCGTCCATATGTAATTAAAAAGAGCGAAAATTGAGTTTCCTTAAAAAAATTATTCAGAATGTTGACAATTTTGAAAACCATTTGAAAAAATCACACTATTTTTTTTTAGTTTGTCATTTTTTTTTTGTTTATTTATTTCTTCGTTTGGTAAATATTAGAAAATTTTGAAAAACGAATTTCAAGCCTTTTTGTTTGTTAATTATTTCCCTGCAATTGTTATTGCTTCTTTTTTTCTTCTTTGAAAAGTAATTTTAAAAATAAAAATGTTCCATTTTTGCAACAAAACGAAAAAAGCTCGAAATTACCAAATTTTCTTATTTTTAATTTTGTACGAAAAAAAATTTCTTTTCTTATTTTAAATTTTGTACCAAAAAAAATTTCTTTTTGCGATTTTTTTTTGTTTTTTCGCAATTGCCTTTTTTCTCTTTAATTTAAAAATTGCGTTTTCTTTTCAAATGACTTTCACATTTTTCTTTTCTTTTTTTTGTAGGTAATATAAACTCCACGGCGAAATTTGGTTGTTTTTACGACACGCAATAATTGATTGTTTATTAACTATAGCTTACAAATATTCTATTACTCGATTCCAACATTCTTGAAACTTTTTTTCCCCTGCTTCATTCAGAAAAACGTAGGAATATAAATTTTCGAATGACGATTTCAATAAAATTACCCGATTCAATTCCTCATCGAATTTTAGCGAATTTGATTAAGAAAAAATGTACATTTCTTTTTTTTTTGTCGGAGAAAAATGTATAAATAATAGAATTCAATTTTCCTTTTAAAGAAAAAAAAAAGAAAAACTTTGGAAAATTCGGTGAGAAATATTATCAATGGATTTATTAACTTTCTATTCGTCGATTCTTCCATTTTCGAATTTAAGTTGTCAAAATTGCAAGAGTCAAGTTTTCGGTAAAATGAGAAAATAGTGGGGAAAAGATTTTTTTTCTTTACTTTTTTTTATTATTTAATAATTGAAATAAATAAATTAACTAATAATTATTCTTTTTTCTTTTTTTTTTAATTGACAATTGAAATAAATAAATGCAGTTCTTAAAAACAACAAATAAAAGCAATAAATACAGTAAATAAATAATATTAAAAATAAAAAATAAATAATTTTATTAACGTTAATTAAATTTTCAGAAAAATTTTTAATTCTCATAAATAATAAAATTCTTTAGAGCACTTTAATTAATTTCAATACAATTTTTAATATAATTATAATAAAATTCCTTTTAAAAAATCACTATTTTCAAAATTTTTAATAAAATTCCTGAGAAAAATTCAATTATTTTTATGAATTATAAAAACCTTTGCAAAAATTCAATTATTTTCAAATATTCACGAAAGAATTCAATTATTTTTATAATATAAATAGTAAATTCCTTTGCTAGAATTTAATTAATTTTAAATTATTTTCAATTATTTTTAATATTTTAATAAAATTCCAGATAAGAATTCAATTATTTAAAAAAAATTAAATTTCTTCTCAAGAATTTAATTATTTTGAATTATTTTCAATTATATTCAATTATTTTGAATTATTTTCAATTATTTTCAATTATTTTCAATTATTTTGAATTATTTTGAATTATATTCAATTATTTTAAATTATTTTGAATTACTTTAAATTATTTTCAATTATTTTCAATTATTTTCAATTATATTCAATTATTTTCAATTATTTTCAATTATTTCAATGAAATTTTCTTAAAGAATTCAATTATTTTTAAAAATAGTAAATTTCTTCTGAAGAATTCAATTGTTCTCAAAATATTTTCAATTTTTAGAAAAATTCCTTAGAAAAATTCAATTATTTTTAAACAAAAAATCTGAAAAAATTGTTCGAAACAATTCAATTATTTTTATAAATTGTAAAAACCTTTACAAGAATTCAATTATTTTCAATTATTCTCTATGATTTTCAATATTTCAATTGTAATAAAATTTGACGAATGAATTCGATTACTTTTATAAATAGTAAAATTATTTCCAAGAATAAAATTATTTTCTTAATGAAAAAAAAATCTAAATAAAATTTTTCACGTTTTGAGTAAAAAAAAATTCTTTTCCCGAAAAAATTCCCAAAATGGATAAAAATTTCATTTTTTATGTACAAACTTGATTATTTTCCGTTGCTCTTCGCGCTAAAGGAATTTAAATTTTTCTGTTTTTTAAAGATGATATTCAAATCCTAAAGAATATTATAATTTTCCGAAAAAGTACAGGAATTACGATTTCAAATTTATTTATTTATTTTTTTTCTTGTGATAGCGATTAATTTTTTTTTTCTCCTTTTTTTTGTCTACTACACCATTCATTCTCTCATTCTCTCTCCTATTTTCATTTTTTTTTTCTTATCCATTTCTCTCTCTCATTTTTTTTCAACTTCGTTCTAATTTAACTATCTATCTAACTATTTCTCTCTTTTCATCTCTCTCTCTCTCTCTTTTTCTCATTTTTTTTTAAATACGTTTAAAGGAGAAAACTAGATTTTATCGATGAGAAGAGAAAAAAAAGAAAGAAATCTTGAAAAATTTCCAAAAAGAATAAAAAATATATTCGTGAGAAATTTTAATTGTTTTAGAAACAAATTTGTTAAAATAGAAAAATTTGTTTGAAAAAATTGCGAATTTTGAATTTTTTTAGATTTCTTTCTTTTTTCTTTTTCTCTTTTTTTGCTTTATTTATTTGTTTATTTTATTTTTGAGGATTTGATAAAATTTTCTTTGAGACGAGAAAAAAGGGAAATCACTATAGTCGGTAAAAAATTGCAAAGAAAGCTCGATTTTTTTTCTTTTTCTCAATCCGCGTCGGCGAAATTCCTTTCAAAGAAAAAGTGATAAAATTCATTAAATTCAAAAATTGGAAGATAATTAATTAAAAAATTAAAATAATTAAAAACAATAATGATTTTAATAAATAACAATTATTAAATTATTAATTAAAATATTAATTAAAATATTAAATATTAAAATAATTATTAAAGTAATTAATAATTAATGATTAATAATTATTAAAATATGAAAGTAGTAAAAGTAATTAATAATTAAATTTTTTCTTGCCCTTTTTTAAAAGCATGAAAAAATTTCCCGGGGAAAAAAATTCATTTTCCTCAAAGGCAAATTTTTCCCTCTTTTAACTTTCTTCTCACTTCGTTTCTCTTTCTTTTTGAATTTTTTTCAATTTTTTCTTTCACTTCTTTTCATTTTTTTTCTGCAAATTCAATACTATTTTTATTTTTTTATTCTTTTCCGGAACTTTGGAAAATTATTTTCCTCTTTTCCGGGAAGGAACAAATATTTTTAAAAAACCGAAGAGAAAGGAAGAAAAATCGAAATAAGAAAAAAATCCGAAGAAAAGGAAGGAAGAATCGAAATAAGAAAAAAATCGCACGAGACATTTTTTTAAGATACAAAATAAAAAAATAAAAATACTTACAAAAAATTCGCAACTTTGCACAAAAATGCGTTTTCCGGACCGAAATGAGAAAAATTCGTTTAGCTCGAACAGCCAACAACACATCCACTTTTTCTTCAAAGTCCTCTGTTTTAAATTTCTTTACAGTTTTTTTTCTCCTTTCATATTTTTTTCTTTGGTTTTATTTCTTTAAATTTAGGATTTACGTTGATAATTCCCTGCATTTTAAGCAGATCGAGGTTCCTCTTGATTATAATATAATTATATATTAATTGTTTTTTCTTTCTTATTTTCTTTTCTTTTCTTATTTTTTTTTGTTTTGTTTTGTTTAATATTTAAGTAATTTAAGAAATCGATTATTTAAACTTAGACGTGATTATTAAAGTTGGATTGTTGAGCACAATTGTTGATTTCTACGAGTGACTTTCTAGAGGCGCTGTGCGTCGAACTCATGTCAGCAAATTCGCTGTTCGATTTTCCCTTTCGCGGCAAAGTTGTTGCTTCGCCCAGCGAGGGCAATTCTCGTGGCTTCCAAATTGGCGAACCTGAGAAAGGAAAGAAAAAATTTAGAATTTTATACTTTGCACTCGATGATATTAATAATAATTGAAAAAAGCAGCGAAAAGTAGCTTTAATTCTTAAAAAAGAAGTAAAAAGATAAGTAAAAAAATTAATTAATTAATTAATTAATAATAATTAATATTATTAAATTAAATTAATTATAATTACAATTATTAAAGTAATAATAATAATTTAATAATTAATTAATTATAAGTAAAAAAAATTAGTAAAAAAGTAGCAAAAAAGTAGTACAAATTTAGTAAAATTAAAAAAAATCTGATGACTAAAAAAAGTCGTCTTAGTCGATTCAAAATGCAAAAAAGAAACTAATTTTAAGGGTTTAACACAATTTTTTTAACGTAATTACGTTAAATTGTTACCCAATAAAATTTATTTCTATTTTCTCCTAATTTATTTCTTTCTTTCGAGTAGTAAACAATACTAATAATAATATTTTCAATTCTATTATTCTCCAAATTTCAAAACTTTTCTAATTATTTATTTACATAGAATTTTTCAAAAACACGATGTCTCACTATAATTTTTCAAAATAAAATAAAAAATTCTCTAAAACAAATTTTTTTTACAAATTTAATAACAAAAATTTCAATGATAATTTAAACGTTATAATGAAATTGGATTTTTCGATTGAATTCAATTATTCTGAATTTTTTTTTCAATTATTTTCAGTATTTCAATTATTTTAAAAAAATTTCTCGAAAGAATTAAATCATTTTTATAAATAGAAAATTTTTTGCAGGAATTTAATTATTTTTACTTGTTTTCAATTATTATAATAAATTTTCAGCAGAGAATTCAATTCTTTTAATAAATAGTAAAATTATTTCCAAGAATTCAATTGTTTTTGTAAATACTAAATTCCTTCGCATAAATTCAATTAATTTTCAATTATTTCCAATTAACTTTCAATTATTTTCAATTAATTTTCAATTATTTCCAATTAATTTTCAATTATATTCAATTATTTTCAATTATTTTCAATTAATTTAAATTATTTTCAATTATTTCCAATTATTTCAATGATTTTAATGAAATTTTGTAAAAAAATTCAAATATTTTGCTAGAATTCAATTATCTTTATAAAATTTCTTGAATGAATTCAATTATTTTTGAAAATAGTAAATTCCTTCGCAAAAATTCAAATAATTTTAAATTATTTCCAACTAATTTTCAATTATATTCAATTATTTTCAATTATATTCAATTATTTCCAATTATTTTCAATTATATTCAATTACTTTCAATTATTTTCATTATATCAATTATTTTCAATTAATTTTCAACTATTTTGAATTAATTTCAATTAATTTCAATTATTTTCAATTATTTCCAATTATTTTAATGATTTTAATGAAATTTTGTAAAAAATTCAATTATTTTGCTAGAATTCAATTATTTTTATAAAATTGCATGAAAGAATTCAATTATTTTTGTAAATAGTAAATTCCTTCGCAAAAATTCAATTATTTTCAATATTTTAATCTTTTTATTGAAATTCCATAGAAGAATTCAATTATTTAAAAAAAAATTAAATTCTTTAACAATAATTCAATTATTTTAATAAAACTTCAGGAAAGAATTCAATTATTTTCCTAAACAGTAAAATTCTTTACAAGATTTAAATTATTTTTTCAAATATTTTCAATTATTCTATCTTTTAACGTTTTCAAATCTCTTTGTCGTTGCAAAAACCCGGAAAAAGATGAGTACATTAATTAGAAAAAAGATGGAATAATTAGAAAATAGATGGAATAATTTGAAATAAATTAAAAAAAAAGTTATAATAATTTTTGAATGAGAAAAGGAATTGAATTTGACGATAATAATGAATTGAAATACCGAGTTCCTTGACAGTAGCGGGTTGATAATTTTCCGGCTGATGGGATGACTGAATAAGTCGCGCTTGACTTCCGGTACTTCCAGCGGAAATAGTTGAGGTAGTACTCAAAGTTAAATGATTAGGCGTCCGTCCCAAGTTTGCCTTTTTCTCCGCCGCGTAAGCCTGCGAGTCCTCTTCGCCCTCGGACTTCGTTCCGGAGTCCATTTCAACTTTCACTTCACCTGCAAATGCATTTTCTCTTTTCTCTTCAATAAAATTTTCCCCCGCTCTCCATTTCTCTTAATTCTCTAAATTCTCAATTCTTCAATTTTTTACCAATTCTTTTAATTCTTTAACTCTTCAATTTTTTCAATTCTTTTAATTCTTCAATTTTTTTAATTTTCTAATTCTCCAATTTTTTCGATTCTTTTAATTCTCTTAATTCTACAATTTTTTCAATTCTTTTAATTCTTTAAATCTTCAATTTTTCAATTCTTTTAATTCTATAATTCTTCAATTTTTTCAATTCTTTTAATTCTTTTAATTCTTTAATTCTTAAAGTATTTAATTCTTTAGTTCTTTAATTGTCTAATTCTCTAAGTCACTAGTTTTTTAATTCGTTAATTTTTCAATTCCTTAATTTATTAATTTTTCAATTCTTTAATTCTCTAATTTTTTCAATTCTTTAACTTATTAATTTTTCAATTCTTTAATTTATTAATTTTTCAATTCTTTAACTTATTAATTTTTCAATTCTCGAATTCTCGACTTTTTAAAAATTCTTTTAATTAAAATTCAATTTTGTATTTGAACTAAAAATTCATCAGAGAAGAAAAAATAAGAAAATTGCAAATGAGAGCATCAAATAATTCGGCGAAATGAAGGCAAAAAGTAAATAAAAAGAAATGAATAAAAGTAAAGAAAAAAAATAATAAAAATAAATATTGGTAATAATTATGATTGCTAACCGGAAGTATCGCTGATCGTTTTGCTCCGCGAGCGGAACGTCTGTTGTTGAGCGGAATTCACATTGTCCTCGGCCTCCTTGTCCTCGACGCTCTCGCGATCGGCGGCCCTCGACTGACTGTATTTCCTCTTCGCGTGATGCGAGTTTGCCAGCATTTTCTTCTTCGACAACGTGCCCGTTGTGATGGCAATAATCGTTCCATTCTGACCCTGAATTTGACTCTTGTCGAATTTCTCCACGTGTCCCGTTGACATTCGCGGGCCAATTGTCATCGGCGGTTGCGTCAAGTGCGGCTTCGTCGACGGTATACTCATATTCCTCACCGACTCCCTTATTATTTGCCGAATGGTCTTCAAGAACGCGTTTCTAAATTCCGTCGTGCTGCAAAAGAAAGAAAAAAATTTAGTTTCTCAAAAGATTTCTTTTTTCCTTACAAATTTTCATTCTTCCTCAGAAATTTTGACTCTTCCGCAGAAATTTTCATTCTTCCTCAAAAATTTTCTTTGTTCCTCACAAATTTTCTTTCTTCCTCCCAAACTTTCTTTCTTCCTCCCAAACTTTCTTTTTTGTAGAATAAATTTTTCGTTTTTCTATCAATTTTGTGTTTTTTACAAACTTCCTTTTTTCTACGAATAAATTTCGGCTTTTTGGGAATAAATTCTCTTTTTTTTGTTGTTTATGAAAGAAAAGTTAAGAGTTGAAAGAAAAAAGGTAGAAAAAATAGTTAATTTCCGAGAAAATACCTATTAGACAGAACGTAGACTTTCTCCGAGCGCCTTTGCAATTGACTCCTCAGGTGAATCAATTCCCAGAGGAAGTGCGACTCCATGTCCTTTGCGGAGCTCGCTCGAACTTGAACTTCCGTCACCGGAATTAAGACTTGATAGCGAATTATCTCCACTTCGCTCGCATTCGCTTTCGTTGATACGCCCTGGAAATTTCATAACAAAAAAATTATCCACCACAATTTAATTTACAAAAAACTTTGTTTAAAAATATTTTTCGTCTTTTTTTCCAACAGAAAAATTCAAAAATCGTCAAATTTAAATCCCTTTATATAAAAAAAAACTCTTTTTCAATCTTTTTCGTCTTTCTTCCAACAGAAAAATTCGAAAATCGTAAAATTGGCCAAAATTTGACTAAATGAACGAAATAAAAATTGAATAGGAAATTTTAATTAAAAAATAGAGAAAGAAAAACAGTAAAAAAGAAAAATTTACAGTGAATTATAGAAAAGAAAGGAATAGAGGAACTTTTCTCCTCACCATTAACTTCTTCTTTTGCCTCAGTCTTTCCTTGCAGAGGAAAACCACCGCAGACTTAAAAACGAAACACATCGCATGAAGTTCGAGGCCTTTTTTAATTTTCCCAAGGAAATCGGAAATATTCAACCACTCGACGCCTCCGTAATAAAGTAAATCCCCTGGACTCAGGTCAATTGGCTAGAAAGAAAAATAAGGACAAATAGATAAAAATAGTTTTTCTCTATAAATTAAAAAACAATTAAAATAAAAAATTCTAAATTTCTGTTTTCAATTTCACTCAAAACAACAGAAAATTTGCAACAATTTTATTTACCTGCTTGCAGGATTTTTGGTGTTGTCTAAAGAGATGATCGAAAATTGCTCCATATTCTTCGTGAATTCTTTGCATTTCGTTGATGTGTTCGGCAACTTTTTCCATTCCCTTCAGAGCCTCTGTAAAAATAATTTTCATACATTTTTCTGAACATTTATTATTTTCATTTCATTTCATTATATTAAAAATTTAAAAAAAATTCAAGAATGAATTCAAATAAAACATTAAAAAAAAAATAAAAAAATAATAATAATGAATTTACATAATTATTTACAGGAATTTATGTAAATTGTTTACAATCTTTGGAAAAAATCAATTTAATTAAAATTTTCAATTTAATTCAATTTAAATTCTTATTTATTTAAATTATTTACATTCTTTCAAAGAATACAATTATTTAAAAATAAGTAAAATTCTTCGCACATATTAAATTATTTTCAATACAAATGTAATGACATTTAACGAAAAAAATTATATTGTTTTCTGAAGCTTACACAAATTCATGGAAACAATTCAATATGACCAATTAAAAAAAGTATTTATTTTAATTTTTAAAATAAAATTCTTATAAAACTTTATATTTGATTGTCCGCTGAGTGGTCGATAGTATGAAAAAATTTAAAAAAATGAAATAAAATGTTCTATTCTTTAAGGGTGTCTGAAACTCATTCCGTACTAAAAGTCAGATGATTTTCCAAAGAAAAAATATCAAAAATTGGAAGAAACAAATTTTTCAAAATTTTTTCAAATGGCAGCTGAGTGGCTGATGGTGTCAAAAAAATTTAAAAAATGGAATAAAATGTTCTATTCTTTAAGGGTGTCTGAAACTCATTCCCTACTAAAAGTCAGATGATTTTCCAAAGAAAAAAATATCAAAAATTGAAAGAAACAAATTTTTCAAAATTTTTTCAAATGGCAGCTGAGTGGCTGATGGTGTCAAAAAAATTTTAAAAATGGAATAAAATGTTCTATTCTTTAAGGGTGTCTGAAACTCATTCCCTACTAAAAGTCAGATGATTTTCCGATGAAAAAAAAAAATTTCCAATCAAAAATTGGAAGAAACAAATTTTTCAAAATTTTTTCAAATGGCAGCTGAGTGGCGATGGTGTCAAAAAAATTTTAAAAATGGAATAAAATGTTCTATTCTTTAAGGGTTTTTGAAACTCAGTCCCTACTAAAAGTCAGATGATTTTCCGATGAAAAAATATCAAAAATTGAAAGAAACAAATTTTTCAAAATTTTTTCAAATGGCAGCTGAGTGGCTGATGGTGTCAAAAAAATTTAAAAAATGGAATAAAATGTTCTATTCTTTAAGGGTGTCTGAAACTCAGTCCCTACTAAAAGTCAGATGATTTTCCGATGAAAAAATATCAAAAATTGAAAGAAACAAATTTTTCAAAATTTTTTCAAATGGCAGCTGAGTGGCTGATGGTGTCAAAAAAATTTTAAAAATGGAATAAAATGTTCTATTCTTTAAGGGTGTCTGAAACTCATTCCCTACTAAAAGTCAAATAATTTTCCGATGAAAAAAAAATTTTCCAATCAAAAATTGGAAAAAACAAATTTTTCAAATTTTTTTCAAATGGCAGCTGAGTGGCTGATGGTGTCAAAAAAATTTTAAAAATGGAATAAAATGTTCTATTCTTTAAGGGTGTCTGAAACTCATTCCCTACTAAAAGTCAGATGATTTTCCGATGAAAAAAAAAAATTTCCAATCAAAAATTGGAAGAAACAAATTTTTCAAAATTTTTTCAAATGGCAGCTGAGTGGCTGATGGTGTCAAAAAAATTTTAAAAATGGAATAAAATGTTCTATTCTTTAAGGGTGTCTGAAACTCATTCCCTACTAAAAGTCAGATGATTTTCCAAAGAAAAAAATATCAAAAATTGAAAGAAACAAATTTTTCAAAATTTTTTCAAATGGCAGCTGAGTGGCTGATGGTGTCAAAAAAATTTAAAAAATGGAATAAAATGTTCTATTCTTTAAGGGTGTCTGAAACTCAGTCCCTACTAAAAGTCAGATGATTTTCCAAAGAAAAAATATCAAAAATTGGAAGAAACAAATTTTTCAAAATTTTTTCAAATGGCAGCTGAGTGGCTGATGGTGTCAAAAAAATTTAAAAAATGGAATAAAATGTTCTATTCTTTAAGGGTGTCTGAAACTCATTCCCTACTAAAAGTCAGATGATTTTCCGATGAAAAAAAAAATTTTCCAATCAAAAATTGGAAGAAACAAATTTTTCAAAATTTTTTCAAATGGCAGCTGAGTGGCTGATGGTGTCAAAAAAATTTTAAAAATGGAATAAAATGTTCTATTCTTTAAGGGTGTCTGAAACTCATTCCCTACTAAAAGTCAGATGATTTTCCAAAGAAAAAAATATCAAAAATTGAAAGAAACAAATTTTTCAAAATTTTTTCAAATGGCAGCTGAGTGGCTGATGGTGTCAAAAAAATTTTAAAAATGGAATAAAATGTTCTATTCTTTAAGGGTGTCTGATACTCATTCCCTACTAAAAGTCAGATGATTTTCCGATGAAAAAAAAATTTTCCAATCAAAAATTGGAAGAAACAAATTTTTCAAAATTTTTTCAAATGGCAGTTGAGTGTCTGATAGTGTCAAAAAATTTTAAAAAATGGAATAAAATATTGCATTCTTTAAGACTATCTGAGACTGATGAGTTTTTGAAGAAAAAATAATAAAATTTGGAAGAAATGATTTTTTTTAAATTTGTAAGCAATTCGTCTACAGTTTATTCAATATTCAAAAATTTAATTAATCTGAATGATAAATTGAATAATTATTGCAATTAGCAATTCTTGACTTAAAATAATATTACTTTAATGAACAAAATGAAAAAAAAAATGTTGAAGGAAGAAAAAATACTCACCAATCAAATGTCTGTGTTCATCGCTGCGTTCGTCCGTTAAATTCCTTAATTGTTGCAAAAGTAGGGGGTATTTTAAAATTCTCTGAATCGGTTTAATTAAATACGATTCCAGAGTCGATGAATGTTGCTGTCTTGGATTTCGAGCTTGTAGAAATTCTTGGAGAGCTTGATTTCCTTCATCTGAAAGATTTCCAATTTTTTTCTCTTATTTCCGAAAATTAGCAGAATAAAAAGGAGAAAAGAATGAAAAAAATCAAAGATTGTCGTTTTGTATCAAGAAAAGTAAATTTTCCAATGTTTTTTTAAAATTTAACAATTAACAAAAATTAACAAATGAGTAATAAATAAATGACTAGCGCTTTTTGCATCGAGAAAAGTAAATTTTCTATTTTTCAATTTCGTAATTTTTGAGAATTCATTAAAAGAATAAAAAATAAATAAATAGCGCAACAAACAGAGGTGTTTGCTTTTAATATTCAATTTTTGTTTTAAGCTTTTCGACGAAAGTAATTTAATAGCTTTCAAGGGTTGTTTAAAAAATTATTTTCTCTAAAACACTCACTCGGATGTAAAACTTTTTGAGCCTTCGAATGACTCGCGCAAAACGAGCTGTAAAGCTTGAAGTGATTTACATAATATAAGAAGGCACGTCCAATGGAAAACAGGACACCCTGAAAATTTGCAATATCAATATTAAATTATCTATTTTTTCAAAAATAGTCTCAAGGACTCAAAGAATTATCTTTGTTCTCAAAGTAATTTCCCTTCCCATAGGCCTCGGATCGATTTTAATAGAAAAAACAAATCGTTTTAGTCGATCCAACCAACAGAAAAGAAAAAATATAAAAATGAATTATATTTTTTTTATAAAAATGAATTTTATAAAAATGAATTTTATAAAATGTAAAAATGAATTTTATAAAAATGAATTTTATAATATGTAAAAATGAATTTTCTAAAATGTAAAAAGTTTGATATTTTTTTTAGAAATTGTCTATTTTGCTCATTTTCTTTACTTTTGTTCTGTTTCTTTTCTCATTCAGAGTCTTTTCCAAAAATCGCGAAAGAAAAGTCGAAAAAGTGTCGCATTTTTTTTTAAAATAGTCGAAAAAAGAGGAAAAAATCGAAAAAATTCAGATCTGAGGCCTGGAAGGAATTGATTATTTTAAAAATCGAAAAAAATTCGTCCCCCACCTTAAATTGACTGGGATGCTCAAAGTTGTTAAAGTCCGCCTCAATTTCGATTGCGTGATCGAGATTTTGCAAGAACTGCCTTTGGAATGTGACAATTTCCTGAATATTGCCAAAGAGTGCATTAATCTCGGCATTCGACAAGAATGTTTCCCTCTTCAATGGCTCCAAATAGTTTTCCAGTAAATTGTTTAAGTTCTGAAATCATTACAATTTCCTATTAGGAAAAATCATGAGAAATTATTATTAGAAATTAATATTTCTATTATACTTTTCAAAACTAGAAATTCAAATCTATACCTTTGTTTAAAGAAAAATTAATTAAATCTTCTTTTACAGAAATTAATAGTTCTTCCTCGTCTTCTTTCTTTTATTCACGAAAAAATGTATTAAATATTTTCTTTTTTTTTCTCGACGAAATTAAATGAAGAAAAGAATTCTTTACCTTCACGTATGTCCTTTCAGTCTCGACCAATTCTAAAATGACTTTCTTCAATTTCTCCGCATCGCTCAATTGTCGACTTGGCGTCATTGCTTGAGAATGCGAACTAACGACACTTCCGGTGGGACTTGATTTTCGTGTTTCGCCCGGCGATCGGCAAATGCCCGTCACTTGTTCCGCTGTTTTCAATAAATTCTCAATTTCAAACGAATTTGTCCTCGACGTTGGTTTTCTCGTGCCCCCTTGACTCGAATTCGTGCATTCCTGAACGATATTCTCCTTGCCTATCGAAAACCAAGAAAATTTGTAAAAAAAAAATTACCGAAATTACAACAAAAAAAAATCAATTTGATCCAAAATGGAGAATATTTTGTCTGACTATCAAAATATTTACTTTCAATTTTTGAAGCAAGTAAATTTTTCATTCAAAAACAAAGTTTATTCCAAATAAATTGTATTTGAAAACGAATAAATTTTTTTTAAATCAATTAAATCGAAATTATTTTGCTTTTAATTAATTAAATCGAAATTATTTTGCTTTTAGTCAATTAAATCGAAATTATTTTGCTTTTCGTCAATAAAATCGAAATTATTTTGCTTAAAATTAATTAAATCCAAATTATTCAGCTTTTAGTCAATTAAATCGAAATTATTCAGTTTTTAGTCAATTAAATCGAAATTATTTTGCTTTTCGTCAATAAAATCGAAATTATTTTAATGTAAATTAATTAAATACAAATTATTTTGCTTAAAATTAATTAAATCCAAATTATTCTAATGTAAATTAATTAAATCAAAATTATTTTTGCTATAAATCAATTAAATCAAAATTTAGCTTTTTAAATAAATAATTTCGATTCAAATAACCATTTGTCAATGATTTAAAAAAGCAACGAATATTAAAATTTTCATCGAGAAAGAAAGCGTTAATAGCGCAGAAAACTACAGCGACGACGACTTTGAATTCTAGGACAACATTTTTCTATAAATATTGTGTGTATGTTTATATATCTATATTAATATTTTATTAAAAGAGAAAATAAAATGGGGAAAAAAGAGAAGAGAGGAGAAGTGAGTATATAGTGAATATGTGTGCGGTAGGAAAAAAGCTTACTCCATCCGGGAGCCGGAACAATCAGACCGGAAATCATTTCATCGCTGATGACCGGAGGATCAGTGGGTGGCGGAGGACACACGAGACTTTCAATATCGTCAGTGACCCTCATCATTCCCGTGAGATCGGGAGGTTCCGTTCTCGATGAGCGCATCATCATGCAAAGGGCCAATTCCTCTTGCAGAACACTCTCCAAATACATCATATCCAAATCGCTGACAATTGCTCCATTAATTACCATTATTTCGTCGCCTTTTATTATTCCTGTTGAAAATTCACAAAAATTACATCATTTTACAAAACATTATTTTATTTTCCCACATTTTTTTTTATTATCTAATAAAGTTCGTGATCCGGTAATCTGTTTGAAGTTAGTTATTCACTTTTTTTCTTTCTTAATTTTTTAAAAATAATTTTTCTTTTCAAATGTATTCAATTTTAAACCAAATGTATTAAAAACCATCAAATTATGGCAAATTATTGCAATTATTGAAAAGAATTTTATCAAAAAATTTGTTAATAATAGAATTCTTTCTAAAAATGTTATTAAATTCTCATGAAGAATTTTATTCAAATTTTTGAAAATCCTAATTAAATTCTTTTAAAGAATTTCTTTGAATTTTTTGAAAATCCTAATTAAATTCTCGTGAAGAATTTTATTAAAATTTTTGAAAATCCTAATTAAATTCTTTTAAAGAATTTCTTTGAATTTTTTGAAAATCCTAATTAAATTCTCGTGAAGAATTTTATTAAAATTTTTGAAAATCCTAATTAAATTCTTTTAAAGAATTTCTTTGAATTTTTTGAAAATCCTAATTAAATTCTCGTGAAGAATTTTATTAAATGTTTTAAAAATCCTAATTCAATTCTTTTGAAGAATTTCTTTGAATTTTTTTGAAAATCTTAATTAAATTCTTCTGAAGAATTTCTTTGAATTTTTTTTAAACTCATGGAGTTTTGTTCCAAAATTTTAATTGAAAATTTTGAAAGCAATTTGATTTTATAAAGAAGAATTTTATTAAAAATAATTAAATTCTTGCGAATAATTTTATTACTATTTACAAAAAATAATTGAATTGTTCCGAAGAATTTATCAAAAAATTTTAGAAAATAAATGAATTTTATATTAATATTTGAAGATTAAAATTCTTTTGAGAAATTCTATTAAAATTTTGTTGACAATAATTCAATTTCTGCAAAGGATTTTACTATTTATCAACATAATTAATTGAAATGTTTCGAAGAATTTATATTCAAATTTTGAGAAATAAATAAATTTTTATAAAGAATTTTATACAAATAATAGAAAATAATGAATTTTTTGTTCTTTTCTATAAATATTTTGACAATAATTGAATTATTTTTAAAGAATTCAAAAATTCTTGTTGAAATTGAATTTTATGGAAAGTTTCGAAAATAATTAAATTCTTTCGTATAATTTTATTAAAAATAAATTAATTCCTTCAAAAAATTGTAATATTTATGGAAATAATTCAATTGTTTCGAAGAATTTTTAAAAATTTTAGGAAATAATTGAAATTTATGAAAATACTTCAAAATATTTTAATTCAGCCGAGGAATTTTTTAAAATATTGAAATAAAAATAAATACATTAAAATATTATTAATTAATTACTAAATATTTTATTGAAATATTGAAAATAATTAAAAATAATTGAATTCGTGCAAAGGATTTTACTATTTTTTTAAAATAATTGAATTCCTTGGTGAAATTTTTTTAAAAATATTTAAATAAAAATAAATAAATATTAAATAAAATGAATTAAATTATTATTATTTAATTTTTAAATATTTTATTAAAAATAATTGAATTCTTCACAAGAATTTTACTATTTATAAAAGTTTATTGAATTAATTCGTGGAATTTTATTAAAATAAAATTGAAATATTGAAAATAATGCAAAAGAATTCAATTATTTTTATAAATAGTAAAATTTTTTGCAAAAATTCATTATATTCAGAAATTTTAATAAAAATTCAGTGCAGAATTCAATTATTTTCCTAAATAACAATATTTATCACATGAATTTAATTATTTTGAAAATTAATAAAATTGAGCGGCTGGATTCCATAAGGGCACGTAAATTTTTCTCGGCCGAAATCGAAGTCCCCTGGACACTCAAAATTCAACTTCAGAATTTAAGTGTTTAAAATATATATCCTTATAGGAAATTTCATTGCGCATCTTTTTTTCTTTTAAATTTTTATTGTATCTGTTACCGTTTTCAAAATATAAGGAAAAAACTGTTTTTTTAAAGCGCGAAATTTTTATTGTTTTTTCACTTCAACTCGCGATTACTCAGTCAATTTTACGAATTTTTTAATGAAACAAAAACGAAAACACGCGTTATTTTATCCTACGAGTGACTAAAGAAGAAAAATGATGTTTTAATTATAAATAAAAAAGTTATTAATTTTTTATTAAGATATTGCAAAATTCGTAAACTGAAATTTTCACTAAGCGGGGAAGTTGAGCAAATTTTGAGCAACAAAAAACTTCCAGCGAGAAAGTTGTTCATTTAGGTCTAAACAAGTTTTTCCCGAAAGTTACAGTTCAATTAAACAATTAGTTAACAAATGGCGAATGTTAAAAGTCGTTGGCGGCTGAACGCCCAACGCGCGTATCTCACCTAATAGTAAGATGGAGAGTTTTATTCTGTGTATACATAATACGGGTGAGAAACGCGCGCTGGGCGTTCAGCCGCCAACGACTTTTAACATTCGCCATTTGTTAACTAATTGTTTAATTGAACTGTAACTTTCGGGAAAAACTTGTTTAGACCTAAATGAACAACTTTCTCGCTGGAAGTTTTTTGTTGCTCAAAATTTGCTCAACTTCCCCGCTTAGTGAAAATTTCAGTTTACAAATTTTGCAATATCTTAATAAAAAATTAATAACTTTTTTATTTATAATTAAAACATCATTTTTCTTCTTTAGTCACTCGTAGGATAAAATAACGTGTAATTTCGTTTTTGTTTCATTAAAAAATTCGTAAAATTGACTGAGTAATCGCGAGTTGAAGTGAAAAAAACAATTAAAATTTCGTTCTTTAAAAAAACAGTTTTTCTCTTATATTTCGAAAACGGTAATAGATACAAAAAAATTTCATAAGAAAAAAAGATGCGCAATGAAATTTCCTATAAGGATATGTACATGAGATATTTAAATTCGAAAGTCGAATTTTGAGTGTCCAGGGGACTTCGATTTCGGCCGAGAAAAATTTACGTGCCCTTATGGAATCCAGCCGCTCAATTCTTCTCAGAAATTCAATTTTTTCATTATTTTAGTTCATTTTCAATAAATTTTTAACGAAAAATTCATTTTTTTCTTTATTCGTCATAAGATAGTTTAAACAAATTCAAGTATTTTCTTAAAAATATTAATAAATTTTTCAAAACAATGTAATTATTTTTCATAAATATGAAAATAGTACTATTATATTTATTATTTAGTTATTCTTATTGTTTTCTTTATTTTTCATATTTTTCTTCATTTTATTATTTAGAGATTTGAAAAAAAGTTTATTATTTAGTTATTTTTATTGTTTTCTTTATTTTCCTTTATTTTATTATTTGGAGAATTGAAAAAAATGTATCATTAATTATTTTCATTATTTTCTTTACTTTTCATGTTTTTCTTCATTTTCTTATTTAGAGATTTGAAAAAAAAATTTTATTATTTAGTTATTTTTACTATTTTTTTCATTTTTCATATTTTTCATTTTATTATTTAAAGATTTGAAAAAAAATTCATTAAAAAATTCCCTTTATTTTTCATATTTTTCTTCATTTTATTTATTTATAGAGATTTGGAAAAAAAATTCTCTCCTTCAACATAATATTGGAACGTCAAAAATGAAACGAGAATTATAAACGAACGATTATATAGTTATTTTTTTTATTGCGCGCTCGTGGCGTTTGAAATTAAAATTTAAAATTAGAACTTTTTAATTCAAAAGATAAACAAATTATTATTTATATTATTATATAGTTATAAAATATCCGCTTGCGTTGCTTTCAATCGAGATCATTGAAGCGAACCTTGCGTGACTTTGACAAGCCATTGATGAGTGAATTTAGAAAGAAAAAAAAATATCCAATCGTTCCAATAAGTCCTCGATTTAATCTCTCATGTACAATATTTCTATTTACGGATAAAACTTTTCCCGATCAATGCTATTTATGTCATCTTAATTGCTTTATCAAAACACAACTGCGTCCACGTATTCCATTTGTATTTCGTTTTCTCGTTTGCTATTTTTATTATAATTATTATTATTACTGTCATTACTACTTTTACTATTATTATTTTTACTTTTACTATAATTATTTTTACTATTATTATTATTATCATTACTATTATTATTATTATTATTATTATTATTATTATTATTATTATTATTATTATTATTATTATTACTCTTATTTTAATTATCATTTATTTTAATTTCATAATTTTGTATTTATTATTTTTCTTATTACTTATTTTAATTTTGTTTTCTTTATTATTTATGTAATTATTACTTTACATATTATTTATTCTATTTTTGTATTTATTTATATTTAAAAATTTTTATAATTTTATTACTATTTTTTTCCAAAACAAGTTTAGAAGAGGAAAAAATATTATTATTATTATTATTATTATTATTATTATCATTAAGTTTAATGTTAAATAATTTTCAAAAACTAAAAAATTACTGTTTTCATTTCGATTATTATTTAAAAACGGAATATTTTCGTTACAGTTATTAAATAATATTACAAAATAACTTTCTGTTTTTCGAATAAATTAGTTAAAACCAATAAAATACTAATTTATTAATTTAGATAATTTTATCATTTAAAAAATATTTTAACAATTTTTTTTTTTTTTTTTTTTTAATTTAAAAGGAAAATTGAAATTTTATTACTATATATTACATTTTATAAGGGAAAGCTCACCGTTATGCATAGCGACACTTTTATCCTCGACACGACTGACGTAACAGCAAAGCTCATCTTGACGATCAGAATTTTCTATAAGCTCAGCCTCCACTGAGAATCCCCACATTTGATCCAGTGTATTCCTCTGGAGTTCAACTTGATAGAGAATTTTCGCACAAACCTCCACAATTTCGTGTGTGTGAAGCTAAAAAGAAAATTAATTTTTTTCACCCTCGACTTTTTAGCTGAGAATAAAATTTTTTTTTTTTTTTGTTTTTATTTGACTTTTCTTCAAAATATATAGGATAGTGTGTCATCACGTCACTGAGACGTATTTTTAATGAAGAATAGTGAATAAAAATTATGAACAATAAATGATAATAAAAAAAAATAAATAAAAAAAAGAATAATAAATAAATGAGTAATAAATAATAATAATAACAATAATAATAATCATATGTTAATAAAAATAATAATAGTAACGATAATAACAACTATAAATAATTAACGAGATTTTTAGTAATAAATAATAGGAAATTGTAATTAACAAATAATAGAATTGTAATAACTAGTTAATAAAAAAAATTTTTTTTTATTCTAATTAAATTATTATTAATTATTAATTTATCATTATTTATTATTATTATTATTAATTTATTACAATTTTTTTATTCATATTTTTTTAATTGAAAAAAATTTTTTTTTTCTTTTTAAATTGTAACAAATACTAACAACTGCAAATAATTAACGAGATTGTAATAACAAGTTAATAATAAATTGTAACAAATAATAGAAATTTTAAATAATTAACGAGATTGAAATAATAAATTAAATATCAGAATTATAATAACAAGTTAATAATAAATTGTAACAAATAATAAGTTATAAATAATTAACGAGATTGAAATAATAAATATCAAAATTATAATAACAAGTTAATAATAAATTGTAACAAATAAGTAACAAGATTGTAATAATAAATAATAGAATTGTAATAACAAATTAATAATAAATTGTAACAAATAATTAACGAGATTAAAATAATAAATAATAGAATTGCAATAACAAGTTAATAATAAATTGTAACAAATAATTAACGAGATTGTAATAATAAATAATAGAATTATAATAACGAATTGTAACAAATAATAACTTTAATACATTATATCCTTTTTTTTCTTCTATATTTTCAGTTTTCTTCGATTTCTTTAAATTGCAAGAATAATATTATTTAAAAACTATACGATTCTAATACAACTCTTGTGTGTTCTCAAATTTTAATGTAAACATCTAAAATATTATTTGAGTGTACGAAAACACCTGAATCAACACTATTCGTTATTTTTTCCAATATTTTACTTCTTTAAATTCCTAATAATTCGTTTTCTCCAATATATCCTTCTTCATTTATCGATTTATCGTATTTCACTGTTATTCATCATAAATACACTTTTCTTCACTCAATTTTTCACCAATAAGTTCTTTTCTAAAAAAAGTTTTTTTTCTTTTTCTTTTTCCCTAACAGTCTTATAAAGCTGTTAATTACGAATAAAGAATTATTGAATTGTTAGAAATAAAAATCCATTTTTTTTTAATACTTACGTAAGTTTCAATTAAATCGGTTCTGTGGGGGACAAAGTAATTATGATCCTCCATGTCGCGTCGCTTTTTCACGCGGACAAAATGTTCCATGGCATTCAGACCCTTTCTACTGCAGGCGCTCGCCAAAAATTCCTCCACCGTCATTGCGTCACGTAAATAAACTGAAACAGTCTTTTAACCAAAGAAAGAAATTTAAAAAAAAGAAATTAAAAAAAAGAAATTTAAAAAAGAAATTAAAAAAACAATTTCATCGTGATTCAATAATAAGAATTCGTTGGCCTTCAAGGGGCGAAGAAAGGAAAAAACGAAAAAATTCGAGGTTATGTTTGTATTTTTAAGACCAACGCACAATTTATTTGCGAACCCAATGGGTTAGAAAAGGACAGAGACACAGTTGTGTCCTTTTCTAACTCATGCTTTGCGTTCGCAAACGACATTCGCGAAGCAATTGTGCTTAGGCCTTTAGGAATAGAATAGAAAACGTTGCCGTTGGTCTTAAAAAGAACAAACATAACCTTGAAATAATTTACTTTTTACCGATCTTTACTTCGGAGCGCGGCACAAATGCGAAGTTTTTTCGAAGATTTATTCAGTTTTCAGTTTCACAAGTGCCACACTCGCGATGTGGTCAGTAATCTCCACCGGAAGCAAATGACCAGAGGAGGGTTTTTTTTCTAGGAGCTAACTAACCTTTTCAAGAGGGAGTTGAGAAATAGTGCAGAGGTCAATTCCGCCTCCTAGCTTGACCCCTGAGAACTTTAGGAGACAGGAATTCTTCTTTCCGCTACCGCGCAAATTTTTTCCTCTTGCCATCGAAACAATGACGATTTCGGCTCTGAATTCGATGGCAAAAGGCCAACGCAGAATAGAATCTTTAACCGGAACCGCAATCGTAACCGTAAGAATGAGTTAAAGAAGGATAAACAATATACCTATCCTTCTTTAACTCATTCTTACGATTGCGGTTCCGGTTAAAGTTTCTATTCTGCGTTGGCCTAAAAAGAAAAAAAAGAAAGAGCAATTTTTGTCCAAATTCGACTAATCAGCGTAACTCTTTTACCACCGTGGCGAAAAGACACACTACGAAGACACGGAGTCTTCCATAAACTACGTTAATAATAGATGACCAAGTTTGACTCCAAAAATTGAAAGAAAGAACCAAAAAAAAAATGTTTATCAAACTTACCTGATTTTCGGGTATAATGACTTTGACCGTTTTCTCCTCGTCGCGGGAAATTTGCAAAGACCGTCTACTCGAGGCGCTGTTGCTCCTGGACAAAATAGGCGGTCTTCGTTTCGTCGCGCCCCGTCCTGTCAGTAAATTATTAAGTAACGATGGACTCCTGGCGCAAATGAATGCATGAAATGACGACACAGTGAAAACTCCAAGTTTGTTCAGGGTCTGCTTTGTCGCCCTTGAAACATGAGTGAGCAGACTCTGCGAACGGAAAATTTTTTATCACACTATTAAATTAAAATATATTAATATTTAAAAAAAAATCTTCCCTACTATGTATCCTTCACAATAAACTATTTCCGACCATAAGGTTATCAAATTGACATTTTCCTTTTTTTTCCAATGTCGCGGTGCAAATACAATTTTTCCCTTGGGATTATAAAAAGATATTTTTAACTAATTACAATACACTGCGGTACAATTACAAATTACTATACACTCTGAAAAAATTACGTTGCTAATTTATCACGTCGGAAATTATTTGCTTCACGTCCAACGTAGTAAGCTTACAAGCTAGTATTGAAACATAACCTAAATGTAATTTTACAATCAGTTACTGTATAGCCTCAAAGTAATTGTTAAGCCATTGTTTAAAATTGCAATAAATGGGGTTATTTAAGCGGTTCGCGTATAGTTTTTCTCGAAATTAGTAGGAAAATGCTGTTAGAAACTATTAAATGCCACAAATATGAAGTAAAATTCCAGTCTGTATTAAATTAAAGATGATAAAACCTTTTAAGTTATAAAACTGTTTTTTCAATCATAGTTTTTATTACAAAAAATATAAAAACTGTAACTTGAATTTTGCTTTCCATCTCAATCTTCAGAGACGTATTTTTTAATAAGAATCATATGTGTGGCGCGCTCCGAAGAAAGGTACCTAATAAGCAAACGAATTATAGGTTAGGGTCGTGTTAGATTTCTCTTGATTAAAAGTTTATTTTCAAGTATTTAAAACTAAAACCAATTTTTATTGGATATTTTGGATATAATGAAGACTTGAAGGTCAATAATTTTTAATTAATAATTGATATTCTTTCTGTACTTTTACTGCGGAAAAATTAAAAACATAACCTCAAATTTTTTGCTTCTTAGGTACCTTTCTTCGAAGAGCGTAACACATACATTGATAATATTGAAAATATATAACAAACAATTTAATAATTGCTTAATAATGCTGTTGTGTCATCGTAACGTATTTTTCAATAATAATAATAATGGGAATAAGAACAAATAGTTGTTATTAACAGATTATTAACTATTATAAACAATTATTAATTAATCAAAATAGTAATAATAAGAATAATAAAATAATAATTAAATTTAAACAATAATAATGTGTAACAACGAAATGCATTGTCATATATTCGACTTCTGAAATTAAAATGAGATTTGTAAATAATAATAATAATACTTAAAACTAAACGAAAACGTACCTTTGGATTCGGCAATTCTCCACTTTGCAAGCTGGCCATGTAGCATCGCAAGCGAAACTGTTCGCAATGAAGACGCTCCAAATTCTCCTCCCACTGGACAATTTGATTATTAATTTGCTGCTTCGTCTCGACGTCCGAAACAACCGATTGTTGCAAATCCGCCATGTGCTTCAATTTCGAGTCCTAAAAACAAAAAAATTTACAATTTATAATTTCTTCAGTTCAAGACTTTTTTAGTTACCAAAAAATGTAGTTTACCTACTGAAGGTAATGCTAATTTTTCTAATAAAAACGGAAATTATTTTTCTTCTGCATAGAATTAAAAAAAAAATTAGTACAAGTTGAGAATGAGAAAAAAACGAACTCACAGAGTCGATTGACTTCTCCAAACGGAAAATTTCTTCCTGTAACAAGTGCAGAGTTCCTGTCTTGCCCCGATGACGGGCGAAAGCAGCGGCACAAGCCGAATGAATGCTATTCACCCAGTTTTCAAGTTCCACTTGACAAGGAGCCTGAAATACGGTTATTTTTTATTTTACCTCTTTTCTGCTTTTCGCTACTGTTCTTCCCTTGTTTCACTTTTTCCCCCTTTCTACTTTTCGTCTCATTTCCCTCTGTTTATACTTTTCTGCCTATTTTTTCGCTATAATAAGCGAATTGCAGTTACTTTTACAAAACGAATTTTACAAGCCTATTTTCTTTACCATCGCGAAAAGATTTTTTAGGCTATGTTTGTTGTTTTTTAAAGGTCCAGGCAAAGACAACAGACATAACCTAAAAGTTTTTGACCCCTTTGAACGCAAACTAAAAATACAGTATTTAAGGTCAACGCAGAATAGAATCTTTAAGCGGAATCGTAACCGTAAGAATGAGTTAAAGAAGGATATGTATATTGTTCATCCTTCTTTAACTCATTCTTACGCTTACAATTCCGGTTAAAGATTCTATTTTGCGTTGGCCTTTGTTGACTTTTATGTATTTTCAGGTTATGTTCGTGTATCCTAAGAACACAAAAAGAGCGGGAGAAATTACCTGGAAAAGATAAGCGTCGCCAAATGCCGTGCTCAGACAAAAAATGTAATCCCGTTTCGGATGTTCCGGAATTGGTTGCATAATGGCACCGTCAACAATAATCAAATGCTTCGGCGCCGTTTCCACCGCCCTGCTCTCGTGCGATTCACACGGATAGAAAAGCAGCGTCGTGCCTTTCAAACAAACCCAATAGCCCCTCCAACCACGTCCTCTCGCCAATTCGATGTGTTGCTTTCGTCTCAATAGCCATTTTTTCACACTTAGATATCTATATATTTAAAAAAAGAAAGAAATTTTTCGGATACTTTTTTTACCCCTTAAGCGTCTGAAGGTAGCGTCGAGAAAGCCACAGGGTTACCAACTGTTTTTGCGAAACCTGTATCAGGCCCCGTCCACAATGGAAATTACAACGAACGACTTTTAAGGCCTGAGCACAATAGGTTAGCGAAAATCGTTCGCGAACGCCAGGCATGAGTTATAGAAAAGGACAGATATATATTTGTGTCCTTTTCCATCTCATGCGTCTCGTTCGCGAACCTATTGCGCTTTGGACTTTACAAATTACGAACGACGGTGTTTTGTAAACCTACCCTTTTGTCGTTCGCTACAACTTCTAATGTGGACGCGACTTTAGACAAGCACAAAGATATCGCTATCCTTTTCTATCTCACACATTGCGTTCCTATTTTGGCAAATTAGGAATTTCTCGGCTAAAATTCGACAATTCGATCGATTTTGAGAATAAAATTTATACAAAACACTCAAAAAAGTGAATAAATAAATAAAAATAGTCACTCACCCTGCTTTACGAACAGCTCCAGTGCAATTGAAAGAATCGGCCGCGGTTCCCATTGTTTTCCCTCGATACGGAGAATTCATGACACTCTCGCCATCATCGTCGTCACTGACAGCTGTCGTTAATGACATTCTGTCATCATCTGACATCTGAAAAAAGTAAATTCCTCTCCCATTAAAAAAAAATCCAAATATTTAGTTAACAATTGTCAAAATTCAAAGTATTTTTATTATTTTTTAATTGTTTTTATTGCTTTTTATTGTTTTTCCTTGTTTTTTTTATTCTTTTTTATCGTTTTTTATTGTTTTTCATTGTTCTTTATTGTTTTTTATTGTTTTTCATTGTTCTTTATTGTTTTTTCATTGTTTTTTCATTGTTTTTTCATTGTTTTTTCATTGTTTTTTATCGTTTTTCATTGTTTTTTTAATTTTTTTATTGTTTTTGTTTTTTTTGTTTTCTTTATTTTTTATTAACTGAATTAAGTAGATAATAATACAAAATTGTAGAAATTAGTACAAAATTGTAATTTTTGTTTGTGGAAATTCCTTCTCACTTTTTTTTTTTTGAGAGAGAGAAAGAAATGAAAAGTACGGTTTAAATTAAATAAAACTTGCATCCACGGAGATTTATGAGAACAATTCTATTCAAGACTTGAAGTAACGTTTGCTAATTTGCCCACCCTCCCCTCCCCCCTGCGGCCCCCACCCCTATTTACCAAGTTGCATCTAGCGGCAAGCTCTTCAATTAACCAGAAGGAAGACTCTCTCTCTCTCTTTCTCTCGTTCAGAAAAATTGTTGAGAGAAATTTTTTAACGCCCCGACGCCCTGAGGCTGCGGTCAAGGATGAAGGATAAAAGGACTGTCCTTATTTTTAATTTAACGATATAACTTTTTTTCCTTGTTTTTTTTTTTTATTTATTTTTCTTTGTTTTTTTCTTTTTTATTTATTTTTCTTTGTTTTTTTCTTTTTTTATTTATTTTTCTTTGTTTTTTTCTTTTTTTCTATTTTTTTATTTATTTTTCTTTGTCTTTTTTCTTTTTTTTACTTATTTTTTCTATTATTTTTTTATTTTTTTTTTTTAATATGCAAAAGAAATTGTTATATCACCGAAAAAAAAGAAAGTGGGGCGAAGGGAGGGGGAAATAATTATTTTATTTCCAAAAACCCCTTTCTGATCTGCTAACGAATTGTCCATAAACTACGTTATCAATTCCCCTTCTCCCCCTAATGACCGTTTCGCTAAATTTTTTTACCACCTTTCCCCTCTACGTTAATAACATAGTTTATGGACTATTATAGTATTTAACTCACCTCCTTTCAAATTAAAAAAAAATACTTGAATTTTGACAAGTGTTTTAACAATTTTTCAAATTTTGAATTGTTGATGTTTTTTTTCAATAATACAGAGACGTAAATGAAGTCGTAATTATTGTGTCGCGCTCCAAAGAAAGGAGTCTAACAGGCAACAAACTATTTTAAGGTTATGTTTGGGTTACTCTTATTTATGAACTAAATATTTTTTTGCTTCTCTTTCTTTGGAACGTGTTACAAATCAATTAATATTAGTATTCTTATTATTATTTCTATATTATTACTTGTGCCAGTTTTGAAAAATTTAAAACGTGATAAAAGTTGCCATTCTGGGGGAGGGATCGAATATGGTTAAGTTTTAAAAAAATTTAAGATATTGTATTGAAGAGTGTTAAAAATAATCGTAATCAGAATAGTTAAAAATATTGCAGAGGTAATATTAGAAATATTTACAAAGGGGTGTTAAATGTATTAAGTGTATTAAATGTATTAAATGTATTAAATGTATTAAATATATTAAATGTATTAAATGTATTAAATGTATTAAATGTATTAAATGTATTAAATGTATTAAGTGTATTAAATATATTAAGTGTATTAAATGTTTTAAGTGTATTAAATGTATTAATGTCTTAATGTCCTATAAAGTGACATTCACAACGTTATTAATTAATCACAATATTAAAAATATTTTAAAAACCGATTTTAAACGATTTTTTCATGCAAAGGATTAAAAAAATAGTAGTAAAAAATTTTTAAATAATAAAAAAGATAATTATATTAATTTCACAATATTGGGAATGTAAATTGTACTTTTAATGGTGAATAATTGCCCACAATTCAACCGTATAGAAGAAAACTGCATAAAAAGACCGTTTTTCAAGTACTAAGCGAGCCTTACGCAATGGCAAAAAATGGCACCCACGTTATTTTGAGTAACGATTGTTTCCTTAACTTTACACTTCAACATGAATGATAATTAATTTCGAAAAATGATTAAATATCTATTCGTTAATACATTTTTGTCAAGTATTCAGCGAATCTTACAAAAGGGCAAAAAATGGCACCGATGGCCTTTAATATAAAAAAACTGTTCGCATTCGTTTGAAACTTGTTACTCGGGGGTTTTCGGGGTCTCTGATCACGAATTTGATGTCAGATTTTAAAAATTCAAAATGCCGGATCCAATATGGCGGACAAAAATAAAAAACTGTTCGGATTCGTTTGAGACGTGTCACTCGGGGGTTTTTGGGGTCACTGATTACGAATTTGATGTCAGATTTAATAAATTCAAAATGGCGGATCCAATATAGCGGACAAAAAAACATTTCTGTAATTATTTTAAATCTTGAGCAATTCTCTCGTAAGGAGTTTAAATTTGAACCGGTTTTTAATTAATTTTTATTGTTTCATTATTAAAATTTGTCTTCTAATTTAATGCTATGCAGTTATTTCATATAAGGTTGAATTGTGGCGCAAATTATAACAGCGCCCCTATAGTACTAAATATTAAAAAAAAATTATTTTAATTCAGAATATACCGATATTATTAATTTTAAAAAGAGAATAAACAAACATTCCGAAATACCAATCATAAGATTTTTAATTAAAAAAATTTTTTTTCAACAATAACAACTTTCGAGAATGATTGGTAAATACTTTGTTATTTAGAAATGAAATTTCTCTTGTTTGTCAACTGTTTCCCTATTTTTTTTTCTTTTATCCTTTTTTTACTGCAGTTGTTATCGATTTGTATGTATATATATACACAGTATGGAAAAACATATAGATATATATTTTAAGAAGAAAATGTGAATAAATAGATTGTAGAAGAAAAAGGGGGTCACACATCGAGGAGGAAATTCGAGTCTTCGCCAAAAGTATACTGGCCTTGATATAGTGGAATTTTTCCTTCACGTCTTTAAAAATGGCACACAGATATTTCGACATCTTTAATCCTTGTGTATTATCCTATAGTACCTGGGAGAAGAAAAATGCTCTGTGCCCCGTTTCACATATAAGCAACTTCCGATCAAACTTGATTTATCTGTCGATTCCGGAGCAAAAAGAGAGCAAAAAAAAAAAAATAGAAAAAGAGGAAAATCTCTTTTTAAAGAAAAGAATATATATATGTATGTATTAGAGGAAAAAAAAAGTTACGAAATTGATCGCAGGGTTGCCAGGACACACACGCAGGTCATGGGAAAATGTCAGGGAAAAAATAAATTTGTCATAGGAAAAGTCAGGATATTTTTATCTCGAAAGTGTATTGGAAAAATGTCAAATATTTCTGGCATTATACTTTAAAAATTTCTGTATAAATAAATTATTTTATTTTAAATCGAATTAGGTTTTTGAAATACTTTTTTGATAATTTTTTAAATAATTGAAATTTTATAAAATTTCATTGAAAAATAATTCTCAAATAAAAATTTTAAAATGAAAATAAAAGAAAATCATATTGAAAAAACAATTATTTAAAAATATTTTTAAAAAGGAACTCTTAGAATGTTTTTATATAACTTTATTTAAATTTAATTCTAGAAGAGTTGAATTTACAATTTATATCAATAATTAAATTTTCAAAGTTTAAAATTTAAATTTTATGAATAATTGAATTTCATACGGTTTCGAATTGGAATTTTTTAAATAATTACAATCCAAAAGGTTACCAATTGGAATTTTAAACAAATAATTGAATTTCAAAAGGTCTTCAACGAAATTTAATAAATAAATCAATTTCAAACGTTTGCCAATTAAAATTTAATAAAACAATGAATAATAAACATTTTCTAATAAAAATTTGAAAAATAATTAAATTTAAAAAAGTTACATATTTAAATTTCATTAATAATTGAATTTCAAAAAATTAAAATTTTAGAAATAACAGATTTTCGAAAGATTTAAAATTCAAAATTTTTAAGATAATTGATTTTCAAAAAGATTCAAATTGCAATTTTAAAGATAAATGAATTTCAAAAGATTTAAAATTGAATTTTAGTAATAATTACATTTTAATATAAGGTTTTAAATTGAAATTTTATAAAAATAATAGAATTTCAAACATTTTCAAACTGGAATTTGATAAATAGTTGAATTTTAAAAGTTTTCAAACATAAATTTTAGTAATAATTGAATGTTTAACAATTTTTTATTGTGATTTTAGAAATAATTGAAACTTAAAACGATTTTCCAGCGAAATTTAATAATAGTAATAGTATTTCAAAAGTTTTCCAATCGAAATTTTACAAATAATGAAATTTCAAAAGATTTAAAACTTACATTTTGTAAATAATTGAATTTATAAAGTTTTTAAATTTTAAATATGGTAAATAATTGATTTTTAAAACTTTCAAATAGTAATTTTGTAAATAATTGAATTTCAGAAGGATTCAAATTGAAATTTTAATAATAATTGAATATCAGAAAGATTTAGATTAAAATTTTAGTAATAATTGACTATCAAAAAGTTTTAAATAGAAATTTCATAAATAACTAAATTTCAAGAGGTATGAAAGTAAAATTTAATAATACAATTATTTTACAAATTTTTATAAATAATTGAATTTCAAAAAGATTCACATTGAAATTTCAAAAATAATTGAATTTCAAAAGTTGTCGAATTAAAAGTTTTAAATAATTGAATATCAAAAGTTTTATAATCTTAATTTTACAAATAATTAAACTTAAAAAGCTTTCAAACTAGAATTTTGTAAATAATTGAATTTCAAAAGGTTTCAAACTAGAGTTTTATAAATAATTTAATTTCAAAAGGTTTAAAACTTAAATTTTATAAATAATTTAATTTCAAAAGGTTTAAAAATTAAATTATTACTAATAATTGAATTTCAAACATTTTCGAAAAGTCATATTATAAATAATTAAATATCAGAAAGATTAAAATTGAAATTATTACTAATAATTGAATTTCAAAAAATTTGGAAATCAAAATTTTAGAAATAATTGAATTCCAAAGGAATTGTATGTGAAATTTAATAATAAAATTCTTTTATAAATTTTTGTAAATAAATAAACTTCAAAAGTTATTGAATTAAAAGTTTTAAATAATTGAATTTCAAAAGTTTCCAATCTTAATTTTACAAATAATTGAATTTAAAAAGCTTTCAAACTAGAGTTTTATAAATAATTTAATTTCAAAAGGTTTAAAACTTAAATTTTATAAATAATTTAATTTCAAAAGGTTTGAAAATTAAATTTTATTAATAATTGAATTTCAAAAATTTTCGAAAAGTCAAATTATAAATAATTAAATATCAAAAAGATTCAAATTGAAATTATTACTAAAAATTGAATTTCAAAAAGTTTGGAAATCAAAATTTTAGAAATAATTGAATTCCAAAGGAATTGTATGTGAAATTTAATAATAAAATTCTTTTATAAATTTTTGTAAATAATTAAACTTTAAAAGTTATCGAATTAAAAGTTTTAAATAATTGAATTTCAAAAGTTTATAATCTTAATTTTACAAATAATTGAATTTAAAAAGCTTTTAAACTAGAATTTTATAAATAATTTAATTTCAAAAGGTTTAAAACTTAAATTTTATAAATAATTGAATTCCAAAGGAATTGTATGTGAAATTTAATAATAAAATTCTTTTTGAAATTTTTACATACAATTGAAATTTGAAAGGATTGAAATTGAAATTCAATAGTAATCGAATTTCACAAATATTTAAATTCAATTTTTTTTATTTAAATAATTGAATTCCAAATGTTTGTCAATCGAAACTTTATAAATAATTGAATTTTAAATGTTTTTAAATTTAAATGTTTATAAATCGATTTTTTTTCTTCATTTTCTTTGAAAAGTTGAGTTTTTAAAGCGTTTTTTTTAAATTTAAAAATACAATCGTTTTAGACTTTCAGTTAAAAATGCTAGAAAATAATTAAATTGAAACCATTCGAATAAAGTTTTAGACTGAAGAAAGAAGTAAAAATTCTGAAAAAGTGATAGAAGAAGAAAAATATTTTCCGGCAATCCTGCGATCGAAAATTATAGTAAAAAAAGAAGAATATTTTTATACATTTTTCGCTTTGATTTTGAAATACTTTTTAGTCAAAAAGTATTTTTATTATTTTGAAGAGTAATTAGAAAAATACTTTTATAAGCTTAAAATGAAAAATTGATGAAATTTCACCAACCCCCTAAAGCATATAAATTTTTTATCATCATATTTACTAAAAACTGCAAAGTTTTGAAGATAATTTTAATAATTAAAAAATTCTAACTAAAAATAATTTAATTTTGAATTAAAAAAATTGTTTTTAATTAAAAAAGATGAAATTACTCACTGCCCGCTTAAAGAAATCCGCATTACAGGAATCAGTCGACATATGCGGATGATAATGACAATAAAATCCCTCCTTGAGTAGCTTCATATTTTTCTTGCTACTACCATTAATCTTGAACATGATTTCCTTCCTGGCAAAGCTCAAGCCCTCAATGTACTTTTGCGCCCAGGTATTCAGCGCGCCATTTATTATTTGCAACAATTTGAAGTAATATCCTTCGCCGACGCCGCTATTGCCGCTATTCACTTTATCCTCGACACTCTTGCAATTAAACCAATACAATTTCCTCGTTTCATTTATGCAAATAACGCTAATCGTGTGTCGTTTGCAGCGGCAAAAATACTTCTTGCAATGCTTCTTGTGCAATGTCTTCAAGTCCTCATAGCTGCTTATTGGATTCACCAAATCCAAAAAACTATTCGACGAACATTTCGGCTCTACCATCATTCAAAATGGACTTTTTACTTTTTCAAAATTTTCATTTTTAAACAAAAACAATATTATTCACTACTCTTTTTTTTTTTTTTTTAATGTTTGGATTCAATTTTCAACTATTCACTAATAGCAATTCTTCTTTAGATTGAATTTTCAAGAAAATGCAAAAGGACACTTTTTTTTAAGTATATTAACATCACTGGATTTAAATTTTTCAGTATTTTCCACTTCAAGTTATCTCCATTTTGGTTTGAGAAAATAAATTTCAAATGGACTTTTGTATTTACAACCCGCACTCACAGAGAAAGTATTTTTGAATACTTCAAGTACTTTAAAATATTGAAATACTATTGTTTAGAGTTTTTAATATTTACACTACATGGTGTAATTAATTTTTTAGTCTTAAGAAAACGAGTGGAATTTAGTTTTCTATTTCAAAGTTATTTTTCACTTCAAAGTAATTTCCACTTCAAAATACTTTCCACTTCAAAGTATTTTCTATTTAAAGTAATTTTCCACTTAAAATGAATTTCCACTTCAAAGTATTTTCAATTTCAAAGTAATTTTTCCCTTCAAAATATTTTCCACTTCAAAGTATTTTCTATTTCAAAGAAATTTTTCACTTCTAAGTAATTTCCACTTCTAAGTAATTTCCACTTCAAAATATTTTCTATTTAATGTAATTTTCCCTTCATAATACTTTCCATTTCAAAGTATTTTCTATTTCAAAGTAATATACACTTCAAAGTAATTTCCACATCAAAGTATTTTCTATTTCAAAGTAATTTTTCACTTCAAAGTAATTTTCACTTTAAAACACTTTCCATTTCAAAGTATTTTCGATTTCAAAGTAATATACACTTTAAAGTAATTTCCACTTCAAAGTATTTTCTATTTTAAAGTAATTTTTCACTTCCAAGTAATTTCCACTTCAAAATACTTTCCATTTCAAAGTAATTTTAATTTCAAAATACTTTCCACTTCAAAGTAATTTTTCACTAAAAAATTGCCACTTAAAAGTATTTCCTACTTTGAAGTACTTTTCAACTTAAAAGTAGATTCCAGTTCGAAGTATTTTTAATTTAAAATACTTTCTCCTTCAAAGAATTTTCCATTTAAAAGTGATTTTTCACTTCAAAGTATTTTCCATTTAAAAGTGTTTTTTTTCACTTCAAAGAATTTTCTATTTAAAAGTAACTTTTTTACGTCAAAGTAATATCCACTTCAAAATAATGTCCACTTTAAAGTATTTTCTATTTCAAAGTAATTTTCCCCTTCAAAGTATTGTATAACTCAAAGTAATTTTCCACTTTAAAGTATTGTATATCTTAAAGTAATTTCCACTTCAAAATACTTTCCACTTCAAAGTATTTTCAGTTTCAAAGTGTTTTGCAATTTAAAGTAATTTCCATTTAAAATTTGTTTTTCTTTTTAAAGTAATTTCTACATCGAAATACTTTTCTTTTGGAGGTTTTTATTTATTTTAATTCATTTTCATTTGGAGTATTTATAACATTTGGCACTTGAAAGTATTTACTAATTTTTATTTTTTTTCACTTGGAAGAATTTGTAATTATTCTTTACGAGAAAGTATTTTTAATTTCTTTAATAGAAAGTATTTTTAATTTTTTTTCCCTAAAAGGTATTTTTGAATTTATTTTTGCACTTGAAAGTATTTTTTCCCGCACTTGAAAGTATTTTCCTAGTTTCTTCTTCCTTCTTCTGCACTCGACGGTATTTTTTTAATTTTTAAAATTTTTTCTTCTCTACTTGAAGGTATTTTTCAATTTTTAATTTCTTGTTTAATTTATTTATTTTTTTTTGAAAGTGTATTTTTTATTCTCTTCTCAGAAATCATGAAATGACGAATGATTTTTTTTTGTTTCTAGAAATTAATATCTTCGTCTGTCTGCAATTCTCTTTTTCCAATATTTCTTGCCCTGTCAATTTTTTTTCCCTCCTCGCCTCGAGCTGCCTTTTCTGTTAAATTTCGAAAAAAGTATTTTTTTCTTTCTTTAATTATTTTTGTCCAATTTTTTTTTAGCGGCAGAAAATATTAATTTCCACTCTATAAATTAATCTCTCCTTGGAAATATTTTCTTCTTTTTTTAATCCTCTTTAAATATACTTCTTTATTTTCTCTATTTAATAATACTTCGTCTATGTTATTTTTACAATTCACGTTTCTTTTCTCTCACGTTTTTCTCTTCTTTTAGAGTATTTTAAATTAGTTTCTGTTTTAGAAGAAAATAAATTAATTGCTGTTAATTAATTTTTTAAATAATTTATTTTTAATTTTTCATTAATTTTTTATAATTTCTTTAATTTTTCCTTAATTTTTTTTTAATTTTTCATTAATTTTTAAAATTTTTTATTAATTTTTTAATTAATTAATAAATTATCGAAGAATTTTTAAATATTTCTTAAAGCTGTTTTTTCGTATTTCAATTTGTTGCGTAAAGCTGATGAAGAATTTTTTTTTCAAATTCCAAAAAAAAAAATCGAAAAATCTTTATCCGAAGGAAAAATTCTAAAAATTGCAAAGTCTCTCTCAAATATTTTAAATAGCGTTCCTCTGTTTAGTGGAAAAAATTTTCTAAGGAAATTCCTATTTTTCTATAGAGACTAGGAAAAAAGGGACGTAACTATCAATTCCTCTTTTTTTCTTTCTTTTTTTTTTTGAAAAAAGCCAAAAAAATCCTCAATTCCTTTATTTTCAGACTTTCTTCTATTTCGCCAACTAATTAATTACTTATTTCATTCAAACAATTTTTTCTTTCAATTCACTCTTTTTCGTCGAATTTTTTTTTTTTCGTTTTAAAATTCTTCACTGTGACAATTTTTTTTGCGGAAAAATTGCTCTCTCACTTAGTTTTTTTTCAATATATAAAGAATAGCGTTGTAATAGCAGAAATTGACATTCCATAGAAAAATAATTTTTTTTCCCTTATATATCACTTTTATATTTTTTTCCCTTATTTTAGTCTAAAAAATTTTCATTTTTCTTAGTTTTTTTTCATTAAAATCGAGCATTTTAGAGATATTTCGAAAATGAAGCTTTTTTTTACATCTGTAGAGTTATTTTGAAATTAAGCTTTTTTGTAGAGATATTTATCTGTAGAGATATTTTAAATTCAAGCTTTTTACACTTTTTTTTGGCGATATTTTTTGAAATATTTTTTTTTTTATGAAAATTTAGGTAAATTTTTCAGTTTAGAAGTATCTTCTTTTTAATAATATATATTCTTTCTGTCTGAAAGTAATTGTTTTTAATTTTTATATTTTTTAATATTTTTTATACGAAGGCTGTTAAATTATTTTAAATTTTTATCTCTTAAATTTATATCATTGTCTTTAAATATCACTCTAGACTATGAATAATCTTCAATATATCTTTAATAACTTCACTTATATCTTCAATATATATATAATATCTGCAGTAAATAATCTTCATCTATAAATATCTTCAAATATCACTCAACGTCAATTCTGTATTCGAATATCTTCAATTATCACTAAACTTCAATAATATTTTTCGAATCTCTTCAATTATTACTAAACTTCAATAGTATTTTTCGAATTTCTTCAATTATCACTAAACTTCAATTCTGTTTAGAAATATCTTCAAATACAACTCAACTTCAATGTTGTTTTTTTAAATATCTTCAATTATAAATCAATTTCAATTCTGTTTCTTGAATATCTTCAATTATCACTAAACTTCAATTTTGTTTTCAAATTTCTTCAATATTTTTATTATCTTCAAAAGCGATTGAATATTTACATGACAAATAACATAATAATAATTATAATGCTATTAAATAATCTTTCTTTAAATATCTTCAATTTTTTCCAGTCTTTTCTTTGATTATCTTCAGTTGGGATTTTACTTTCTCTTACTTCAATATCTTCAATTATATTTCAATATATTCAATTATATTCCAATATCTTCGATTACTTTTCAATATTTTCTAATATCTTCAATTCTTTTTCAATATTTTCCAATACCTTTAATTATCTTCCAATATCTCCAATTGTTTTGCAATATCTTCAATTACTTTTCTAATATCTTCAATTATTTTTCAATAACTTCAATTATCCTTCACACAACTTTAATTATATAGCAATATCTTCAATTATTTTTCAATATCGTTCAATACATTAAATTATTTTTCAATAGCTTCAATTATTTTTCAATATCTTCAATTATTTTTCAATATCTTCAATTATCATCCAATAACTTCAATTACTTTCCAATAACTTCAATTAGATTCCAATACCTTGAATTATTTTTCAATATCCTTCAATATCTTCATTTATTTTTCAATATCTTTCAATGCTTTCAATTTTCTTCTAATACCTTCCAATAAATTCAATTATCTTCCAATATCTTCAGTTATCGATTCTTCATTGTAAATATCTTCAATTCTTTTAAAAGTTGATTGTTGTTTTTCTTCTTTTTGTTGTAAATATCTTCAATTCTTTTAAAAGTTGATTGTTGTTTTTCTTCTTTTTGTTGTAAATATCTTCAATTATCTCTTATTTGCCTTCATCGCCAATAAATATACATATTGCTCTAATTATCTTTAACTACCAGTTGATGTTTATCAATATCCTCTATATTTAGCTTCAATTATAACACGCTATGTAAATTCTCTTTCATTATCTTCAAATTACCATTTAATGTTGTTTACACCTCAGCTTTATTCTCGTGAAAAATTCTTTACCATTAATCAACATTTTTTTTTAAATTCAGGAATTTCTTTAAATTTGCTTTTTTTAGTTAAAATATTTTTCACAAGATTCCAATTTTCACAATATTGCGAATTAGTATTCGATTTTGATAATCAATTCATTATTAATTCATTTTGCTGATTCACTATTCATTCATTATTTCTTCATTACAGATTCATTATTTCTTCAATACAGATTCATTATTTCTTCATTACAGATTCATTATTTATTCATTACAGATTCATTATTTATTCATTACAGATTCATTATTGATTTATTATTCATTCAATGTTGATTCATTATTAATTCATTGTTAATTCACTATTGATTCATTATTGATTCACTACTAATTCATTATTGATTCATTATTAATTCAATGTTGATTCATTATTTTTTCAATGTTGATTCATTATTCATTCAATGTTGATTCATTATTCATTCAATGTTGATTCATTATTTATTCAATGTTGATTCACTATTAATTAATTGTTGATTAATTATTAATTCACTATTAATTCATTGTTGATTCCTTTTTAATTCATTTTTGATTCATTATGAATTCATTGTTGATTCACTATTGATTCATTATTTATTCATTATTTATTCATTGTTGATTTATTACTGATTCATTATTGATTCATTATTAATTCATTATTTGATTCATTACTGATTCTTTATTAATTCACTGTTAATTCATTAATAATTCACTGCTGATTCATTATCAATTCATTTTTCGATTCGTTACTAATTCATTTTTAATTCACTGTTGATTCATTATTAATTCACTGCTGATTCATTATCAATTCATTTTTCGATTTGTTACTAATTCATTTTTAATTCACCGTTGATTCATTATTAATTCACTGCTGATTCATTATTAATTCACTATTAATTCATTATTTCGTCATCATTGATTCATTATTCATTCACTATTAATTCATTCTCGTTTCATTATCAATTAATTATTACGAAATTATTACGAATCTTTACCACAATTTAAATCAAACTTTTCCTTTCGATTCTGAAAACAATTTTTCTTCGCAAATTATTATAATGTTTACTTTTGGAATCTTCATTATATTTCAGGTCCCTCGTTATTTATTCTCATTCTTCTTCTTGTTCTTCTTTTTACTGCTTTTCTTCTTCTTCCTACTTTTTTGCTTTCCTTTTTCTTTCTTCTTCTTCTTTCTTTTTCCTTTTTTTTTGATTAAAAACTACATTGTCACTATTTACAAGAAACAATTTTTCAAATTTGCCTCAAGACGGGAACGTTTAACATTTGCTGGCAGTTTTATCATCAATAAGGTGTTTATCATCAGTGACCATTTCTTTCCTTTTTTGGGGGAATTAATTAAAAAATCTCACTTGTCAAAAAATACAAATTTTGATTTTTATTAAAGTGCTTAGTTTTTTTTTTGTTTTGTTGGTTTGCCAAAGGGGAAATATTAATTTGTAATTGTTACTTAAAATTTTTTTTTGTTTGTTTATTTTGGAGGACCGAGCAGGATTTTTTATTTCCCGAAGTACGAGAGGAGCTCCTAGCTTCGGACGTGCTTTGCTCCTGACTGCTGGAGATCAGGGAAGAGGGCTCGCGCTTTTCCAAGGGAATCAATACCAGACACTTGGGAGGGGTGGTTTTGGGGAGGGAGGGAGGAGGCGGTTTGCAATTCCATATCAGAGTGGGAGGTCGAGAGAAAATAGAGGGAGGTCAGGGCTGTACGATATAAATTTCTCATCTCGCTGAAAATTCATATATATATAATATTAATTTTCGCATTCACACACTAACAGACACACACACTCACACACTTGATGGAAATTGCAGGTTAACTATAATGGTCTTTGTCCCCACAATCTTATTGTTCGTATTTTTATTTTATCTTTTGAAAATATTTTAAATGTTAAACATGTAACGGCTTTTAAAACTATAGAAATAGGTTTAAAATGTTAAACTTGTAACGTCTATTAAGACTAGAAATATATTTAAAATGTTAAACTTGTAACGGATTTTTTAACTAAAATTCAAAAATATTTCATTACAAATTTTTAGAAATATATTTAAAATGTTAAACTTGTAACGGATTTTTTAACTAAAATACAGAAATATTTCATTAAAAATATTTAGAAATATATTTAAAATGTTAAGCTTGTAACGGTTTTTTTAAACTAAAATTTAAAAATTTCTAGAAATATATTTAAAATGTTAAACTTATAACAGCTTTAAACATTAAAAATATATTTAAAATCTTAAACTTGTAACGGTTTTTTAACTAAAATTCAAAAATTTTATAATTAAAATTTTTTAGAAATTTATTTAAAATATTAAACTTCTAACGGCTTTTTAATTCAAAATGTTAAACTTGTAACGGTTTTTTAACTAAAATTTAAAATTTTTTAGAAATATATTTCAAATGTTAAACTTATAACGGCTTTTAACATTATAAATATATTTAAAATGTTAAACTTCTAACGGCTTTTTAACACTAGAAATATATTTAAAATCTTTAACCTTTTAACGGTTTTTTAACTGAAATTTAAGAATTTTTAAAAATATATTTAAAATGTTAAACTTATAATGGCTTTTAACTTTTTAAATATATTTGAAATATTAAACTTCTAACGGCTTTTTAATTCAAAATGTTAAATTTCTAACGGATTTTAACACTAGAAATATATTTAAAATCTTTAACCTTTTAACGGTTTTTTAACTGAAATTTAAGAATTTTTAAAAATATATTTAAAATGTTAAACTTATAATGGCTTTTAACTTTTTAAATATATTTGAAATATTAAACTTCTAACGGCTTTTTAATTCAAAATGTTAAACTTGTAACGGATTTTAACACTAGAAATATATTTAAAATCTTTAACCTTTTAACGGTTTTTTAACTGAAATTTAAAATTTTTTAGAAATATACTCAAAATGTTAAACTTGTAACGGCTTTTAACATTAAAAATATATTTAAAATATTAAACTTCTAATGGCTTTTTAATTCAAAATGTTAAACTTGTAACGGCTCTTAATACCAAAAATATGTTTAAAAATATTAAAAACATAAATCTTATAACGTCTCTTAGCACGACGAAACTAAAAATTCGATTTAAATCCCAACTAAGGAGGAAAGCAAAAGCAACGTGCAAAAGAAAAGGACAAAATCTGTTTGCGTCCTTTTCTTTCCCTTATGCCTTGTTTCATCGTGTCAACATAACCTCCAAATGCATTAGCGAACTTAATGCGCAGACTCGAGAAATATATCGATATCGACCATTCGATATCTCGAGTCTGCGCATTAAGTTCGCTAATGCATTCGGCGATCCATTGCGGAAACGTATTACACAATCTTTAGTGTCTTTCCGACAAATACTAAAGTTCCACTGACGAAAGTTGCTCGAAAGTTCCATTTAAAAAAAAAACAGTAAATATTTGCTAGCAAACTTTTCTCCCCTATATTTCGAATTTTCTATCCAAATGAATTCTACTTCTAGTTTTTTTTTCGTATATAGATTATACGAAAAAAAAACTAGAACTGGAAAAAAAAGAACCCTTTACGACAAGGAACCTTTGGAAATTCCCAATCGAACATAACCTAAGATTAAAGATTAAAGGCCAGGGCACAATCGCTTCGTGATCGTAAAGCATGAGTTAGAAAAGGACAGGAGGACGTCTGTCCTTTTCAAACTTACACCTAGCGTTCGCGAAGTTTGCAGAGAGACCTTTATCCAATTATCGACACGGGAGAAAATTTTTTTTTAGGTTAACTCACTCCAAACATTTAGGGAAGAAAGTAATTTCCAGTAATTTATGTTTACCGTACGAGGGACAACAAAATTTTTATGCCTTGTAAAATGAATAGCATTGCGGCGGTTTTTTTTTGGGAAGTAAAAGAGAAATGATATATGATAGTCGGGATTACATCCAACAGCATATAAAAGAGTTTACGACTCTTTTTGATTTTGCGGATACGACTATAAACCTTTAAAGTCGACAAACTCGGTTTCTATAAATGTATAAGCATTGACAGTCGTGTTTTGTGTTGGTATGTACATGTCGCGCCCCCTCTGGCCCTCCCTCTTCTCTTTCACCTTCTTTTTCCGCCGCAACATCTTTTCATAGAGAGCAGACTAGTCCTCTCTCTCTCTTTCTTTCTCTATTTCTCTCTCTCTTTCTCTCTTTATCTTTCTATCTTTTTTCTCTATCTCCCTCTCTTTCTATCTTTCTTTCTCTTTCTATTTTTCTCTATCTTTCTTCCCCCACCTCTCTCTCTCTCTACTTTTTGCTATCTCTCTCTCTCTCTCCCTCTCTGTGAATCGATTTACGTTAGCTGTTTGCCGTTAGCTCTTACATTGCGATGCACATTTACAACAAACGCAAATAAGTGCACAAAAAGGACAAAATATACTACCCCACCCTATAGACTCTTCTTTTTCCCTCCTTCACGACCGATGTATATAGAAAAGGGTTGGAAAAAGAAAATTCTCTTTCAAGCTGCAATATTAATGCAGTCTCACACAAATACATACATCGGCAAAGTTATAAACCGACACTTTTGTATTCGTGACTTTATATACACACGAAACACATTCGAAAACAGTGTTTGCACTTTTTTCTTAATCTATTGATTCGATAAACATTTCGTGTGAACACTCCTTTATTGTCACATCGATTTATCCATCGATTGCAGGGCTGGGTAGGTAAAATTCGAACGCAAAATGGGAATCAATGTGAAATGGCAGTTACATAGCGTGCCATGAACGTGTTTGTCAAGGCCAACGCAGAATAAAATCTTTAACCGGAACCGTAAGAATGAGTTAAAAAAGGATAAATAATATACCTATCTTTCTTTAACTCATTCTTTCGGTTACGCTTACGATTGCGGTTACCATTAAAGATTCTATTCTGCGTTGGCCTTCACTTGACGTGACAAAACATAACCTTATTTAAAAAATAATTATTGGAAATGTAAAATTTGTTTCTGAAATAAAATTATTATTTCATTCATATCATTTTTATCTTCTGTTACGTCATCGTAATGTATTTTCAATAACCAATAATAATATGTATAATTAATAATAATATTAATAGGGTTCCGTATGTCATGCATGTTTCAATTTGCCAACAAATTGATTCTCTATAAAAGATTTTACTGTTTTCATAACCTTTCCAATTGAATTTATTCGACTATAAATTTTATGTTAGCTACCCTTGCAGAACGCAAAGAAAAAGAATTAAAATAACAATAATAAATTGCATAATAATAATAATTTGTGCAACCCCTGCTGGAAAAGAGCTACTTTCCTTTGACATAAATGCAGCAGAAAGTGGTAAATTTCTGCACATTTAAAAGTGTGCAGGAAAGTGTACTTTCCCGCACACTTTTGATAAAGTGTGCAGGAAAGTATACTTTCCTGCACACTTTTTTGTAAACAGTATAATATACACTATAATCAACATAAAACTATATTTATTGATTAGAAATGTATAAAAATAACTTTTTTCGGTAAACAGGTGTTGCACAAAGTACTGTGTGCAACACGTACGAAAGAAGATTTTCCGACTTCGTGCAAATTGCTGCCCTCGCTTCGCTCGGAGCAGCAAACTTAGCACTCGTCGGAAAACAGCTTCTTTCTGTACTTGATGCACAATATACTATTGTACAATAACGGAAAAGTAGATACAAAAAAGTTGAGGTTATGTCACCTGGCCTACAATAAAACGCGGGATAAATTTGTAAAACTCGATTATCAACATAAACACAAAGTCAGAGACAAAAAAAAATTCCCTCATTGCCAAACTCGTGCAAATCTATACTTAATTTCAGACGCGAAGCAGTGGTTAATTAAAAAAAACAAATAAATCAATTTTCTTATTAGATAAAATAGAATCGAATTGCCTCATTAGAAAAAAGTGTCGATTGACCTAGTTAGTCTAGTAACCTGCGACGCCCCACAGGAAGTAAAACATCGCGATGCCATATTGAGCAAAAAAAAAAGAAGAAACTTCAAAAATAAAAGCAACTTTTACTCCCGACTGTATATTGTGACGATAAAAGCTTATTAAAAATTTAAAAACCTGACTTTCGAATTTTTCTCCGCTTTTTTTTTATTTCCGATTCTACTTTTAAAAAATAAATAAATTATTCAGTTCACTTTTGTTTGATCTTGGTTTAACTATTTTCTATTTTTACTTATTTATTTATTTCAATCAATTTTTACTTAAAAATTCATTTTTTTCTCATATTTCTTTTTCAACTCTTCGTCAATAAACTAGAGAAATTATTGAGTATTAGCAAAAAAGGATTATTCCTTATTTAAAAAAAAAGAATATCTGCGCATATTAAAAAGAATATTTGCATTTTTAAAAAAGAATATTTGCATTTTTAATAAGAAAAATACTCACGAGGTTTTCTAAAAAAAAAAAGAAAAAAGTTTCGTCAAAAGAGAGGAAAATTCCTCTGGGGATTTTCATTTTAATGAAAATAAATATTTGAACTTAGCGAGTGAGAATGTTATATTTTTTTACATGTAAAAATAGAATCTTGGATTGAAAGTAAAAAAGGAAAATGAGAAATATTTTATCTTTGCCAGGTTATAAGAGAATGGAAAAAGAAGGTTTTTCGGGGTTATGTTAACGAAAGAGTTTTTTGACTGCAATTTTTCGTATTCAAAAATGCAACCTAATAAATAACGTAAATTTTAAGTCGAACTATAAATTTTTAATAAATGGCCCAGTAAAAACTTTTATCATTATTAAAGAGTAAGAAACGGTCTTTAAATCTTTTTTTCGCCTCGTATTTGTCACTTTTTTGCTTTTAATATATTTATAATTTACTTTTGTACTCGTTGACGCTCTTGATATATGAAAACAGAAAATGAACCAATAGCAAACGTTATCGCTATGATTTCTGATAAATAGGAAGTGTCATTATAGTATTTCGACCAATCACGATCGTTATCATGAGATTTCAACCAATGACAAGCGTCATCATTGTATTTCGACCAATCACGAACGTTATCATGAGATTTCAACCAATTACAAGCGTCATCATAGTATTTCAACCAATCACGACCATCATCATGAAATTTCAACCAATCAGGGCCAATTTTCTTTTTCCAAATCCAGCCAAAAAATTAGCCGATTTTTTCAGAAAGGTTTCACCAACAACTTCCAAATTTACAAAAAAATTAACAAAGACAATAAAAACTAGTAAAAATAGAAGTTCAATAAGTTACAATAAAGACGAGAATAAAAATACTTGAATTAAAAATACTAAAGGAAAAAAAATTTGCCAAAAAAAAGAAATGGAAAAAAGTAAATTGAAAGCCAACTATTGTGAATATTGTGTGAGTTGTGTAGATATATATAGTGTATATAAGTGAATTGGAAGAGCTGAAATTGGGACGATAAGGTCAAATGGCACTTGGTTTGCTCACCTCTGAGGACGTCAAGTAGCAAAGCCTCGAGTCGGTGCTTTCTAAAGAAGCTTGTTGCACAATTCCGTACCTTCCTTCTCGATCTGACATATAATCCGATCGGATACTGTCTTGTCGATCAAAAGTGCTTCTGAAAAAAAGCCAAACCAATATAGTAAATATTCTCCAATTCACACAAGTTGAAATCAATTTCTCTGAATTCACAACTCTTTTCAATTTCATTTTTCCCAAAAGCATTAAAAGATAACAAAAAAAAAACGTTTATTTTACACAAAAAACGATTTTTTTTACTTTTTAGCATAGTTATTAAAAAAGAGTAAAAGAGGTTATGTCCCAAAAAAACATAACCTTAAAATCTCTTTTTTCAAAACCTGTTTTTAATTCTAAAATTAAGATTCTTTTTTACGTGACTAGTATAAAAACTTTTTTTTTTGCTAAATGTACCTTTGCTCGAGAGAATCAGTTCGATTTGATTTATAGCCGCTATCGTTGAGGCTTCCTTCGTGACGAAGTGAGGGAAGCGAATCCCAAGGGGATTCCCTTTTGTGACCAGCGTAACTGGGATTCATTGAACTGGAAGCACCCGAGCCAAGAGTTGAACTTCCGGACTGCCAACCATCCGAATGTCGAAACCATTGGGCGCGAGCTGATTCGCCAATGCAACTTGCGCATCTTAAAAAAGGGCAAAAACAAAAAATTATATTAGAAAAAACCAAAAAAAGCTGAAAATAGTTTTTAATATTTCACTCGTGATAAATCTCATCGAAAAATTTTACGAAACAAGTCTCTTTTTTCTCCTACTGCGAATGTCGGTAATAGTCGAGTTATCGTCAGTCGGTAACTTTCCTAGTGACTAAAAACTAGCTGAATAGTAATTTTTTATTAATTCGTAAGAAAAAATTTACTAAGGTCTTCTTTGGGTACTTTTTACCCTTTTGTAGGGGTTTTTTTGAGTACTTTTTACCCTCTTGTAGGGGTTTTTGGGTACTTTTTACCCTCTTAAAGAGAATCTTTTTTAAGTACTTTTTACCCCCTTGGAAGGGGTTTTTCTAGACACTTTTTTACGGTGTCCTTTAAAATCCGAAAGTAGATAATTAGTATTTTTTTACCAATTGAATGCTAGAAGGAAAAAAATATTACCTGGAATTGTAATCACTAAGATAGCCTCGATCTCGATCGATGTCCCTCTCCCTCTTCTCCCTGATAATCTCGTTCCTGTCGCTGTAATACCCGTCTCGATCTTTACTGTTCTGCCTCTCGGTGCAATAGCGATAGGACAGGGGCAATGTCGAAGATTTATTCGAATTTGAGCCTGAAAAAAAGTGAAACGATTTTTAACTTCCGACAATTTGCGAAAAAGAGAAAAAAAAGAAAACTCACGTCGTCTAGATGCGTGTGGTGTGCGTTGCACGTTCAATGGAATATTTTCCGCAAATTCTGAAAAGAATAATTCCAATAAAAGTTTCGTTTTGTAAGCCAATTTTGTCAAAAAGTGTTAACATAACCTCCAAATACGGGAATTATGAAAATCCTGGTTTGTGCGCAGGCTCGAGTCAATATCGATACATTTCTCCTCGAGCCTCTTTGCGCAGGCTCGAGTTCCATATCGAAATTGCCCCGAGTCTGCGCAGTAGATCCCAGAGCAGAAAAAAATAGTAACTTAATCTTCTTTCGGATCTAACGAATCATTATTAACCCACTAAGAGATCATTTAATCAGATAAATTAAACTACAAAAAAATTATAGGCTATTTAGTAGGCTTACCCAAATTCTCCATACTCTGAGTAAGCAAAGCCTCGAATGTATGAAGACTGATGCTCTCAGCGTCCATTCCCTTGGCAAGTGTATTCCTCAAGTGCATCTCGTACTCGAGAAGAAGTCGACTTGTTGGTGTGCCGGGTGTCGAGACAGACTGCATATTCTGCTGATGATATTGACCGTTATTGCATTTCCGCGAATTACAATGATTCGTTTGTTCCATGTCCGAATTGCCATTCGATGAACTTGGCGTTGTCGCGTAACACTGATTGTCGAATATAACATTGTCCGATGGTGGAGACACGTCACCTGTGCACCGATTAGGTTCCAAATCTAAGTACATCCGGTTTCTTCCGCCTAAGATGAGATCAGAACAAAAACGGGCTACGTGCAACTTTTTATGGAACATGTGCAAAATGATGATTGAAGGCGAAAGAGTTTAATAGTTTAATGCTATATGCAAACAGCTTCTGGGACAACAAATATTTGGAAACAATTTTAAAAAAAACAATGAAAATTTGTTCAAGGGGTACAAACTCAAACTTTCTTTCTGGAAGAAAGCAGATATTTTTAAAATACAATACACTGTCTCATTAATTTAAAGAAGAGGACTAAGTCATTAGGAGGGGCAACGGTTGGAGGCCCCTGAACGCCATTAAGATTGGGTTACCAGATTATCATCACACTACTAGTAATCGTTATTCTTTAAAGATTCTAAATTTATTGATGGGTACCGTATTTTTTCTGTTCTTTTCCATCTTGTTGGTTTTTGAATAAACTATTCTCTCGAAACTTTAGTAGGCTCAGCATCCTCATCCAGAATAGATTCATTATTGAAACTAATTTAAAACGCGAAACGTTAGGTATATTTAAAAAGGTTTGCTGGTTTTTGACCTAATACCCCACTGAACATCAAAATTTGTTCAACGGCCAGAAAATTCAAGTTACTTTTCTAGAAGAAAGCAGATATTTTTCAAAATACAATACACTATCTCATTAATGTAAACAAGAGGACTAAGCCATTAGGGGCAACGGTTGGAGGACTCTCAACACTATTGAGATTGGGTTACCAGATTATTATCCCACCACCAGTAATCGTTATTCTTTAAGTAAGATTCTAAATTTATTGAAAGTCACTGTATTTTTCCTGTTCTTTTCTTTCTTGTTTAAATAAACAAGAAGTTTAAATAAACTCTTAAAACTTTAGTGGGCTCATTGACTTATCTTTATTCATAGATTCACTATTGAAACTAATTTAAAACGAGGAATGTTAGGTTGTTTTTGACCTAATACCCCACTGAACATCAAAATTTGTTCAAGGGCTACAAATTCCAGCTACATTTCTGGAAGAAAGCAGGTATTTTTCAAAATACAATACACTGTCTCATTAATTTAAAGAAGAGGACTAAGCCATTAAGGACAACGGTTGGAGGCCCATTAAGACTATGATAACCATTAAAATTTGGTTACCAGATTATCATCACACCACCAGTAATCGTTATTCTTTAAGTAAGATTCTAAATTCATTCAAGGTCACTGTATTTACTCTGTTCTTTTCGTTCTTTTTTAAATGAACTATTCTCTCGAACCTTTAGTAGGCTCATTATCCTCATCCCAAAATAGATTCATTATTGAAACTAATTTAAAACGAAGAACGTTAGGTATATTTAAAAAGGTTTGTTGTTTTCGATCTAATACCCCAATGAACATCTAAAATGGTCTTCGAATGGATCATTGGTCACGTGCCAATGACAATCATGCGCGAAATCATTTAAAATCAGATATTTCTCGAAAGACAAAGTCCAAGCTTCTAGATTTTGTAGAACCTTCCACTCCCCCCAAGGATTAGATATTCGTTCGCTTAACGAAGTGTTTAAAAATTCACTTCATTCAATAACCCGTGGGATCTCGCTTAGCTTTCGATTATACCAACCCTGATTAAGGCTCTTGATCTTAAAATCCAACAAGCACATTGATTTTAGTGTTTGTCCCTTTTTCAGATCAAGAGCCTCAATTCAAAAGTTAGGCCAAAAGAAAACAAGCAAGAAAAGTGTTGTATTCCCACCGTTCCCCTGCGTACAATATAGAAGTACGAATCAAAAACATGATGATAAAAAAGTGCAAAATGAATGAAAAAACAGAAACCAAACCCTAGGGGAAGAAAAGCGGAAAATAGTGAAATATCAAACCTCTTTCGAATGTATTATTCCTTCCGTACTGCCTGCCAATGTCGTGCACACTTCTCGATGGCTGAAATTTATTATTATAAGGTGCTCGATAGTAATTTTCATTTTCGCCCTCCGACATCATGTACTTCTGATTATTATTACTGGGATGATAGTGATAACTCGGATGAACGTGTCGCTTCCTCGACATTTCCGGCGACGTCACAGGACTATCAATACTCGGTATCGGTATCAGCATTCTCTTCAACGTATTCGGATCCAAACTCATTCCATTTTGAGCAGCATTCTCAATTCTCATATCGTCCGTACTTTTACTCTTCGACTTTCGCGTATGATTATTATTCACAATATTAAATATATTGCCATTCTGCATCTCGAGCTCAGTATAGTCCGCCGATTTCGTATGATGCAATTGCTCCCGACGGAATGATTTATTCTGCAAAGTCCCACCAGCTTGCACGCCCTCCGACTTCAGTGTCTCCATTCCATTCTGATGGGTCGATGTGTCCTGATTTTGCTTCGAGCCCTTCTTTGGCGATATACCCGAACCCTTATCTTCCGGACTGTCGATCTGGGGAAAATTGGAAAAGTTTTCGTTAATTTTGTGGGGAAAAACGAAAGCAGGTGGGAGAATAGAAATACCAGTGAACCTACAGTGGCTGTTCCAATGGTTGCTGTCTTTGGTGCCGTTTGACACGTTTCGTTCTGCTGTTGTTTGTCTTGTTTCTTGATGGAGTCGCTACTCTTCATTGGTTTCCCTAGAGGTTGATTTGCGTTATTGACATTGTCGTAGAGAGACGCGCTGGACGTAGCCGCCGTTATTTTATCACGTCCTGGTGTCATTTCCATTTCAGTCGAACGTGCCATTGTTCTTGGCAATGTTGATGCACCTACTTCGTCAAAAGTTTACAAGTTTAGGAAAAATTATTCCCGACCAAGTGCTCATTTGAAATTTAAATGCGATTCCTTTGGGTGTCTGAACGAGAGGATCCTTCGATCCTAAAGTGGACCACAAAAGAAGTAACTATAGCAAAGGCTGGGAACTTGTCGGAATTGTGCTAATTCTTTGGAGTACTAAACATGTACTTCGTGGATGATTAACAATTTCAAGTCTGGATGATTTAAAAGATGTCTTAATTAGTGTTCTAATAGTTCGCCTTGCCTAAAGTCATAAGAAGAAGTCTTAATAAATAAAGATGTGAGGTATTGGGCATCAAGTTTTCTTAAAATACTGATGAGGTTTCTTCTGTGATAATTGGATCATGTTGGTACATAACTAGTATCAAATTGAACGAACCTCCCATACATATTATTGGTTATTGAAAATACGTTACGATGACTATCTTTTGTTGATTCAGGCAAGAATTTACGTGTTATGTTTAGACCAACTCTCTGTTAGGTCAAGCTAGTTGGTATTTGCAAGTCTACACAATTTACAGGGAATAAAAAAACCCGTGTTCAGATTCGGATAAAACTTGTTACATCATTTTTTACTACTGTTGAATTGTTGTAATTAAATCAAAAACACAAAGTTCCTTAAAGCATAAGATTCATATTCGACTTAAAAAATGACGAACATGTAACCATTAGGCACTGATGGAAAAAGAAGACATCGGTCTGTTGATTCTAATCCTAAACCTTGATGTTTGTTTCAAAAAATTATTCTTAAAGACGATCTTATTTCGCAGTAGGACCCAAAACCAGAAATCTTAAGGGAAGAAAATCTCCACCAGTCTCAGTTTTTAAGCACCAAAAACTCTTCTACTATCTAGAAGCTCACCCAAAATAAAGACACAGGAATCGCATTCATAACAATTTCAAATGACTTGGTTCAAGAAATAATTTCTCTAACTTTTGCTTTTTTCTAATTTGAAAGAGAGAGAGAGAGCACTTTCTCAGAAACTGAATAAAGAATTTTCTACAAAATTTTGGATGTTTGACAACTAATGATCTAATTTCTCTTTTTCTAAAATTGTGTAGGGTTTTTTGTTTTTAAATCTTTTTTTCTTTGAAAGGAAGAAAGCAGGACAGTAATATAATAAGAAAGCGGTACTGTTCGATGATTATTCTGGATTAAAATCTCTTACCACAAGTAGTTCGATATCTTGGGTCCTGACTTCGAAGTCTTGCGAGTTGCTCTGGTGTCATGCATGTACAAATTGGCTCTTTCGATCTGTTCGGCGACGCTGGTGTCGAAAGAGGCTTTCTTCGTGTTTTGTTCTTCTGTTTATTCGGTGGCTCCAATTTGAGCGAATAGGAAGACGAGGCCTTACGTGCAATCTTGAAGGAAGGTGACTGAAAGAACGAAAGAATAATTATTACCCAAAAATTTAGACTTGAATCAAAAATTCCAAAGTGCATCAAGTTTTCCTTACGCAACATTCGCGAAATTGTTTCGCATCAATCGGAGAAGTAAAATTCAATCCCCATGTGTCATTAGTCATTGTGTCTTTCCAATAGACGAAGCATTCCGAAGCTAGGCCGATTCTAGTTCCTGAAATTAATAATTTTTTTATGATTATATTTTTGACGCAAAATGAAGGAAAATTTTAGAAATTATTTTATTAATAGTTTCATTTTCCAATGATTGTAGTTCAACGTCTGGGTTTTTTAAATTTTGCCGAAGAAAATGACCTTTTTTTTAATGAAAATATTGTTCAATGATGATGAAACATTTATTTATTACCTGGCTGAACAAGTCGAACGTCAAGAATTTTGTCCACTTGACTATTGTAAGCTGTAATATGAAAAATGCATTCTGGCGAATCCTGAATGCAAACAATATTCACCGGTACCAAATCCTCGGAAATTTGCTGCCATTTCACTGAGCCGCTGCTCGCACTCACGTGAAATACTTCGGCCCAAAGTCTGTAATCGAAAAAGAAGCATTGAACTATAGCAATTTTTTTTTTTTGATTTTCGATTATTAATTTTGAAAAAATAAATTTTTGAAACTATTGAAAACGAAGAATTGAAATAAAGAAATTTAAAATCTTTCTGAAAAAAAATTCTAGTTACTAAATAAAATAAGTGACGCACTTTGAAGAAAGATATACTTACAAAGGCTACCGGTTTGTTCCAAAAATTAATAGATTAATAGATATTAATTTTTGGAACAAAATTAAAACCAACTTTTTGAATGTTTGAAATCTTTATACTTTCATTTCATCCAAAAAAAACTGATTTCAGCTTTAGGGACTTAGGCAATGTTTTTAATTAGGGTGAAGAGGAACAAAAACATAACCTTAAAATACTTTTCTTCTTGTGGGAACCTTTCCTAAAAGCGCGTCACTTTTTTTTATTTGCTAAATAGTGATACGTAAAAATAGTAATAAATTAACAACTACTAATAATTTTGTTTAACAAATGAACCGAATAAAGAAAGGTGATTAAAAATAACTAATTTTTTTTTTCTTTACAAAAATTTAGACGAAGAAAAGAAACGGAGAATAGGAATCAACAAAGAAAATTTGTCACTAAATTCTAAAATACTTTCTAAGCATGCTAAGCAAGATGTGACGATTCAGTGAAGTGAAGAGAAGAGAAAGACGAAAAAATAAAATCTCAACGAAAAAAAAATTCAGAAAAATATAATTCTGTCCGATAAGTAACAAATTCGACATGCTTTGTCTTTTCAATTTTATTCAATTGGGGCAAAAATGATACTTTTCATAATTTTTAAGAAATACCAATAATTGTAATAATAAAAGAAAATGTTTTTTAAATTGAAAACAATTTTTTTAATTAAAAAAATTTTGTTTTTAAAATGTTTCTTTAAAAAATTTTTTCTTAATTAAAAAAATTTTGTTTTTAAAATGTTTTTTTAAAAAATTTTTTCTTAATTAAAAAAATTTTGTTTTTAAAATGTTTTTTTAAAAAATTTTTTTTTAATTAAAAAAATTTTGTTTTTAAATCAAATAAGTTTTTTTAATACTTTAGGTGAACAAAAATGATAATAGTAATAAAACATTTATTAAAAACTTATTTAAATAAATTAATAATTTCTAATAAATATTATATTAAACTTTTATTTTTTTAATTATTAATTTATTTAAATAAGTTTTTAATAAATATTTTATTTCTATAATAATAATAATTTATTTACGTTTTCTTTTAAATTTCTGTTTGGTCTTTAATTTCTTTTATTGCAGTTTCGAACATCACTGAAAGTGCCTCTGGTGCGACGACCTTGACTCGACGAGAATGCGCGCGCATCAATTGCCAACTTTAGGACTTGAAATAATTTTAAAAAATAAAAACAAATTAAATCTTCGTAAATACTGGACAAAATTTAGTGGAATAAATTGTAAATATAGTTGAAAACGATTTCTAAAATTTTAATATTGTATAAAATTATCGTATAAAATTGTTAAATAGAAAACAATTTTCTACTCTATAAAAAAATTCAGTTGGCAATCGATGCGCGCGCATCCGAAATTAAGACAGAATTAAAATTAACTAGTGAAAATTAGGTTACAGAATTAAAAAATAATTAGTGAACATTAGGTTATAGAATTAACTATAAATAGTCCGAATTAGGACAGAAATTAAATTGAATAGTCCGGAGTAAGACAGAAATTAAATCATCCAAATTAAGACAGAAATTAAATTGTCCGAATTAGGACAGAAATTAAATTAAATAGTTCGAATTAGGACAGAAATTAAATTGTCCGAATTCGGGCAGAAATTAAACTGTCCGAATTAGGACAGAAATTAAATTTTCCGAATTAGGACAGAAATTAAATTAAATAGTCCGAAATAGGACAGAAATTAAATTGTCCGAATTAGACGACAGAAATTCAATAAACTATACGAAATCAGGACAAAAAGAAAAAGAAATTTTTTCCTCCAAATAACATGCGAAAAAGTAGAAAAGAAAAAAAAACATTGAATAAATGAATGAAAGATGGTGTGATAGGGGAAAAGAGAGTGCTCGTTACGCCAGTAAAAAGAGGACTAATTAGGGTGCGATATAGAGAAGGTGGTGGAGGGGTGGGGGAGAGTGGATGTTTTTTAGATACAAAAGCGGAAGTGTGACGAAGAAGAAGAAAAAGAATTTCTTTTTTCGGAAAACATTACTCTCTTTTTTTTCATGTGGTTTGGAAATTAAAAAAATAGGATTTTTTGGGTTTTTTTTTAGTGATAATGATATGGTTTGTTTTTAATGGTATGCGCACCTCTTCCTCTCTCTTAAGCTTCCGCACCTGAGCAAATGGCCAGTATCACCTCTTCGTCCTGTATTTCCTGTCATTCCCGGTCTCGCTCCCGTTTGCCATGGCGAATTCTCATAGCGATATGCCTTTCTAATCAGTGGCGCACAACTGCAGGATAATTTATTACCCATTTTCCCTATTCTTTCCACTGTGTATTTTCTTTAAAAGTTTTCCCCTTTTTTCGATATTTTTTGCAAAAAAAAAAAAATTTTTTTTCACTTTAAAATTTTTTTTTTCTTTTGTTTGCTTTAAAATGGGTTTTTTTTTAATTTACTGGTTGGATTCTTCTTTTTTTCTTTTCGTAGAAAGATTTTGTTTTTGTTTTATTTTTTTGTTCTTTGGTTTTTTCTTGCGTTGCACATGATTTTAGTTTCTTTTTTTTTAGTTAATTTTTTCCCCCAATTTTCGTTAATTACTTTTTTGTTTAAAAATTTCTTTTTCTAATTTACATTACTTTTTCTTTAAATTTTCTTTTTTTACTTTTTCTTTAAATTTCCTTTTTTTACTCTTTCATTAAATTTCCTTTTTTACTCTTTCTTTAAATTTTCCGTTTCTTGGTATTTTCTTTTTCTTTAAATCTTCTATTTCTTTACTTTTCTTCTTTCATTCAATTTTCTGTTAATCGATAGTTTTCTTTTTCTTTAAATCTTCAATTTTTGTACTTTTTTCGTTCTTTAAATTTTCCGTTTCTTTATTTTTCCCTTTTCTTTTAATTACACTTTCTTTAAATTTCCATTTCCTTATCTTTCCTCTTTCTTTAAATTTTCCATTTCTTGGTATTTTTCTTTAAATATTCTATTTCTCTACTTTTCTTCTTTCTTTAAATTTTCCGTTTCTTGGTGTTTTTCTTTTTCTTTAAATTTTCTATTTCTGTACTTTTCTTCTTTCTTTAAATTTTCCGTTTCTATATTTTTCGTTTTTCTTTTAAATTTCCGTTTCTTGATATTTTTCTTTTTCTTTGAATGTTCTATTTCTTTACTTTTCTTCTTTCTTTAAATTTCCTATTTCTTTATTTCTCTTCCCTCTTTAAACTTTCCGTTATTTTAGTTTTCCTCTTTCTCTTTATTTTCCGTTTTCTTTTTTACTTTTTCTTTATCTTTCCTCTTTCTTTATCTTGCTTCTTTCTTTCCTTTTTCTTCTTAATTTTATTTTTTATCGTTAAATCTTTTCTTTTTCTACAGTTAACAATTTTCCCTTAACTTTTACGCTTTTGTAATTTTTTTTTTCTTCTTCTTCTTCTTCTTCTTTTTTGTTTCTCCTTTCTTCTTTGTTTATTGCACTATTTCCCCTCCTTTCTTCAGCGAATTTTTTTTCCTTTCCTATCAATTATTAAATTCCTTAAAATTTCTTCCTCTAGTCTTTTGGATTGACTTGTTTGACACAAAAATTTGGCTCTATGAATTTTTGGCACACAAATTCCAGGTCAGTCGATGTTCAATATTTTAGAATCTTAGTCTTCTTTATTTGTTTCTGTATCTTTATTTTCTGCTTTTTTGATGCTTTTATTTATTTTCTTTACCTTAATTTTCTTTATCTTAATTTTCTTCTTTCTTTAATTTACTTCTTTTTTTTTGGATTTTTTTCTTCTTTTTTTTTGTTATGGGAAGCACTGGATTAATATTGAGGATCCGAAACGTATCCGGAGATAGCGGAAGAAGCTGAGACACAATTATTGTCACATCATTGCTGTTGTCCACCTTTATCAGCTTTTCTGGAGATTTATAACTGCAAAAAATTGAAAAAAGACGTTAGTTTTCTCAAATCTGGAATTTTTTTTGCTATTTAAAAAAAAAATGTTCAAAAATTGTAATATAATTCTATATGTGGAAAATTTTCCTTTTTCTCCAACGATGACATAATTCAAAGTGCGATGTGTGCATAAAATTGAATAATTTAAAGAATACATTTCGATAATGAGAATTTAATTATTCATCGCCTCCCGGGACAATTTCGACGACCGAAATAGTGCCGAAGATTAATAATGTCGCGTGGAGAGTAAAAGTATAATATGCCCATATATACTCGACTTGGAATAATAATTCACTTTTTTGAAAAAAAAAAAAAAATAGAAACGAGAAACTTGAACCGCAGAGGATTTCAAAATTTATACACACACCCCTTTTTTTGAAGGAAAACCTTTAATTTATAATCCATTCGAAAACTTTCAACTTTTTCTCTCTCTTTCCCTCTCCGACTGTCTCTGACTCTAAAATTTGTCGCTTTCATTATTTACAACTTTCCATTATTCCTGCCGTATGACAAAAAAAAAGGAACAAAAAATTTTCACCAAACAAATTCCTATATTATTCTCTTTTTGCAAAAAAAAATTCGCTTTTGTACCTAAATAATTGTATTTAGGATAACTTTTTTCATAACGAAAAAGCAAACAAATTGAAAAAAAAAAATAATTAAACCTCGCTTTGATATTTCAGAACAGAATTAATTTGCAATTTTTGGTTTTCAAAGGCAAAAGCTTTTCGGACCACACCGAATTAAAACTATTATTTTACCTAATTAGCTACTGGAAAAGCTGAAAGAAAAAAAAATGAGTTAAATCGACATGAAGAAAATTGAACTTTCTCTCTCTCTCTCTCTCTTTCTCTTGTTAGGTTTGGAATTCAAAAACTATTTCAATATGAGGGAAAATATTTTAATCTCATACGCGAGAGTGCAAAAGCCAGCAATGTCATGTCAAAATGACAGAGATTGTTGTTCAGAGGATAAAAATCCAACGAATGGAATGTCACTGGGATAGAGAGAGAGAGATAGAGATAAGATCCAGATGCAAAATCAGGTCATGAAAAAACTCTTTTTAATTTTCTCCTATTTCCATATAGAGGTATTTTATATATCAAAAGAGGGGATATGTGCGGAGAGAAAAAGAAAAACTCTTATAATGTTAGAAAAAAATCTCATCCCTCTTTTAAAGTTCCTTTTTTACGCGCAGATGCCGAAAGTTTTTCGCTAATTATCTCGAAACACGATATTTCTAAATAGACTTTATTATTTTCTCAGCAAAGAAATTTACCTAAGAGAATTTTTTTTTTTTTTTGAAATTCCACCCACAATATCTTTTGTTTTCGGTTCGAAAAGTTGTACCAACTGTCACATCATCATAAAGTATTATAATGATAATGATGAAAATTATAATTATTAACAAATAATAATAATAATCAACAAATAATAATTTTCAACAATATTAATAATTCTCAACAAATAATTATTAACAATATTAATAATTATCAACAAATATTCCAAAAGGACATTTTCTTTCAAATTCAAATGTAAAGTTGGTAAAATATTCATTTTTGAACTCTACTGTACTCTGACACTTCTAAGAATTACCGACAAACAAAATGGCGGCGAACGACAAAAACAGCTGATCCACTTGAAATTTTACAATTCGTCTAAAGTCCAAATTAAACGGAATTAAATGATGGGGATTTTTGAAAACAATTTTTCCCAATGGCAGGAATGTGATTTTTAGATGAAAACAATATTATTAAATATAAATTCATTAAAAATTATGTTAATAAGAATAGTTAAATATAAAGTTAAATTTAACAGAATTATAATTTAACAAAAAATACCAATGATGTGAAAATTGTACTAAAACACCTTTTTTTAAAAACAGATGAAACAAAAGTGCAAACAGAAAGAGAGAAAAAAACAGAAAAACATAAAGAGAGGAGAGAAAAAACCGAAAAAGATAAAGAAAGAAGAGAAAAAATATAAAAAGATAAGAGAGGAGAGGAAAAAACCGAAAAAGATAAAGAAAGGAAAGAAGAAAACCGAAAAAAAATAAAGAGAGGAGAAGAGAGAGAGAGAGACAGAAAGAGTGGAAGATAGTGAAGATTTCGAAGAAATTGAATATGGATCGTTATATAGAAAAGTCGAGAATGAAACACGACGTTTCTCCGATAAATTGTTTCCTTTTGTATATATCGGCAAAGGGATTACTCTCGAGACGAAGTCCAAAGTCAATATCGATTTGAAGCGCCAAACATGTTTCCTTACACTGGCAAAACAATTTTTTTTTTCCTATCTTTACCCCCGTAATAAAAGAAACCGAGTTACGCGTTATTCGCTCTCTTTCTTTTTTTTATTCTATTCTATTCTGTCAGTTCAAGAGTATCGCTCCTTTGGGTATCAACTGCAGATCAAAGGCTTCCAATGATTTCAAATGCCTTTCCACTCTAGTTAAGGGAGTAAAAAAAAAAGAATCAGCCAATTGTACCTCACATGCTCGCTAATATATATCTTTGAAAAAATCTTACTTGGCGTTTTTACAAATTATTCTCCAGTTTCTAGCATTGGAGATGACAACTTATCGACCTCAAACCTATTTTTTTCTCAATTGTTTCCTATTTTTTTTATTTTTTTTCGTTCTATTCTATTTTATTTATTTTGTTCTATTCTTATTGTTGTTCTATTTTGTTCTATTCTTGTTGTTGTTCTATTTTGCTCTATTCTTGTTGTTCTATTCTTCTATTTTTTATTTTGTTTTTTTTATTTACTGTATTTTATTTGATCTTTTTTGCTTTTTTTAAAAGAAAAACTTGAGTTAATTGGGCATTAAGAAAGCTAAACATTTAATGAAACATTAAAAATTAAACATTAAGAATGCTAACCATGTAATGAATCATTAGAAATGTTAAACATTTAATGAATCATTAAAAATAGAACATTAAAAATGCTAACAATTTGATAAGTCATTAAATTTTAGACATTAAGAATATTAACCATCTAATGCAGCATTAGATATATGCTTCAAATAATGCATTAGGAATGTTAAACATTTAATGAATCATTAAAAATTAAGAATTCAGAATTAGGACCCATCTGAAGAATCATTTAAAATAAGACTTTACGAATGCTCAACATTTAATGAATCATTAAAACTTAAATATTAAGAATTTAGACCCTTCGAATGAATCATTAAAAATTAGACATTAAATTTAAGACCCATCTAATGAATCATTAAAAATAAGATCTTAGGAATGGTTACATTTAATGAATTATTAAACATTAAACATTAAGAATTTAGACCCATCGACTGAATCATTAAAAATTAGACATTAAGAATTAAGACCCATCCAATGATTCTTAAGACTTTAGGAATGCTTAACATTTAATGAATCATTAAAAATTAAATATTAAGAATAAAGACCCATCTGATGAATCATCAAAAATAAGACATTAGGAATGCTTAGCATTTAATGAATCATTAAAAATGAAGCTAGAAGAATGCTGAACATCTAAAGAATCATTAAAAATTAAGCAAAAAAAAAATGCTTATCATCTAATGAATCATTATTAATTAAGCATTAAAAATGCTAACCATTTAATGAAACATTAAAAATTAAGATTGCCAACCATCTAATGAATCATTAAAAATTAAGCATTACGAACGCTGACCATCTAATGAAACAAGTGAATTAAAATCAAATCTCACCTCCAGGGTTACATAAACCAATTACCATCTGCTAATACTTCGAACAAATTCAATGAATAAGCTTCCACCCCAAAAACACTATCACAGAATTAGATTTATGCAAATTTCCAAAAATTCGATTCTCTCCACAAAAGCATTGATTCATCCCAAATTTCGAGTTTTGTGCACACAGAATCCATTCATAGGGCTTGGCTCTTCCTCTCTCTCTCTCTCTCTCTCTCTCTCTCTCTCTCTCTCACTCTTTCATTAACTGAAAGAAAAATTCTAAATTTTCTTCCACTTTTCCAAAAAAGAAAGAAACGAGAAAAAAAAATCTTCCAGAGAAATAAAAAAGTACCCTCTGGCCTCACCCTGAAAAATTCTGGAACTTACTGATTCTCCTTGGCAATTTTCGAAAAAAAAAAAAAACCCAGTGGGTCAAGTGAGAGAGAGAAAAATAAGGAGGAGGAGGCCTGGCAATCAGGGAATCATTTCGTCGAGAAAAATAGGGGAAAATTATAAACTACAAAAGAAGGAAAACGTTCACCAGAAGACGATGCACATTAATACACATGCACAAAAAAGAGGGTGGTGGACTTTTGTAGACATAGAGAGACGAGGGCGAGGCGAGACTTGGAATTCACGGGGAGGGTTGAAACAGGCGGAAACAGGGGCGGAATAGAAAAGGGTGCGGATCAAGGATCCACCCTCTCCCACTCGTCCGTTGAAAGAGAGACAAAAATTTTTCCCTTCTGCAACGAAAAATAAAGACCTCTTCTAAACAGATGCCCCAAAGGATCCAATTTTCAACAAAGTAAAAAAAGGTTCCCTTCGACTCCTTATAGTATAAATAAAAGCAGAAAATTTCACCTTAATATAGAAAGACGAATACACAGTAGTATTTTCAGTATTTTTCACGAACCACAGTAAGAGTAGCACTTGTCACATCAAAAAAATAAGAGAAATAAAAACAAAAACAATGGTTGACTCTCGATTCCTCTTCCTGTTCGTCAAGGGACGAAAGATACAGAATGATTTGATAATTAATATTCTTTTTTTTCAAACTAAAAAATAAACTCCCGGGGGAAGGGTTATTTCTAGTGTTTCGTTTCTTTTTTCAAGGGGGATTCTCCTTCACGACCCTTGTACCATCAGGGATTCCCCGGGTACATCGCGCGGATTCATCTCGGATGATGTAGTCATGGATACTGCGGATCGGAGGCGACCCGACCCCCGAATGCGCGCCCCGAAAATGTCAATATCCTCTCACTCACTCTCTCTCACTCAATCTCCATCTTTGTCAGGTGCGCCAGCGATGCGCTACAGCCAACCCCCGCTTCTCTCTTTCAGGGTTGTAGAACGCGACAATCTTACCCAGCTTCCCTTTCACGCGCGCCTTTCGCGTTACAAGTCAAAATAAAAATGCATTTCTCGCCCATTCCCCCCCTCCCCACTCTCTGTCTTTCTTTCTTCAATAGTCGCATAATGTACGCAACTGAGAAAAATTAATAATTAGCCTCATGTGACACAAAAAAGATCGAAAGGTCTTAAGAAGCAAATTATTTTTAGGTTATGTTTACTTTAGTTCAGTACGGTCTTTAATTGTAACAATTTTTTTGCTATTTTTACCCCCACCTATGATTTTGGATAGGCGCCATTTTTTTATAACTTCCCCCTCCTACCAACTTGAAACTATACGGCCCCAACCTCTTTTAGTTTCTAATTAAAAGTTTCCTGATTCCATAAAACTAAAAACGGTTTTTATTAATTATTTTAGGTTTTAATAAAGAGTTATAAACGTTATATGTGACGCTTTCAGAGTGAAAGCAGAGGAATTTTATTTGCAAAAAGTTTTAGGTTATGTTTATGGTAGATTTATATTATTTTGATATAAAAAACTTTTTAGTGAATATAAATAATTATAAAAATAAACATATATGTGACGCGATCTAAAGAAAGGTACTTTTAGAAAATATAAAATTTTAGAATGTTTATAATTTTTTTTAATGATATAAATTTTGAAAAATTAAATTTTGCTTTTATTTAACAAAAGTCTATCTATTGTTTATTATAATTTTAATAGTACTATGTTTATTTTAGTAAAATTTCATATTAACAATTTTTTTTCAAGAATAATTTTTACTATTTTGAAAGATAATTTTTTTATAATTAGAAAAATATATTTTCAAAATAGAAAATTTACTCTAAAAAAAGAATATTTAATATTAGCTAATTGGAAAATTCGAGGAAAATTTTAATAATTTTATATAAGAATTTGATATTGAAAATAGTAAACTTTGCTAATTATTTCCGAAGTAAATTTTATATTATTCGTAAAGTAAAATTTATAGAAAATTAGAAAAAATATACTTTGAGCTTTGTATAAATTACTATGAAGTTAATTAAATTGACAAAAAATCCTTATAATTTAAATTTCTTCAAAGTCATTTTATGAATTTCTTAAAGTAAAATTTATTTGTTAATTTTTATGAAAAAAATTTGTAATTTAATGCGACTATAAGAAATAAAATAAAATTTTTAAGTTTCAAAGTACTAAACTTTTTCCAAAATTGTTAATCAAAATTACATTTGTCATAATTTATATTTACTCGAATTTTCAAATGATATAAGTAATTTTAACCGAATTCCCATGTGACATGACCTTTAAATCTTTGAAATATTTGTCATGAGACATTATTTTCTATCTTTAGGAAACTCGTAGCTTTTTCTCACCACCTTTTTATAACTTGTTTTAGTCTCCCAATTATCAATTATTCATCATAAATATAATACAATTTTCTTTTGTACTGTCAAAAGACAGTTAAGAATCCCCTCATCGTAAAGCGTCACTTACTGAGGGTTAAAGTATTTTTACTTAAAAAAATACAAACATAACCTAAATTTCTTGAAAGGGAAAATTTTTGAATTTCTGTAAAAACTTAACTAGTTAATTAATTATTTACTTAATAATGCAAAATTCAATACAAATGTTAAGTCTTCGACTAAAATACAAAGTTTATTCAAATTACCTTTCGAAGAAAGAAAATTCTAATTTCTTCCTCTTCCTTTTCTTCCATAGTTGATAAACTTCTATCGCCGGAAGTGATGCGTACGTTACTGGAACCGAATGTGTACAAAGCATCGGCGCATGTCCGAAGAGATGGCGCAACTACTCTCTGGAATTTTTATATTATGACTGAGAGAAGAAGAGACCTCTGGCGCATTGAGAATCGTGCGACGACCATCGACGATTGTTCCTATGACAAATTTATACAACATTTTTTAAAGGAAAAAAAATAAAAGGAAAAATATTTTTCTAAACGAAGAGAAAAAAAAATACAGTGGAAAGATATTTTGTGATCTTCTTTGAAGAATAAGAACAAAAAAGGAACGCTAGATTTGACGATTAGAAAATATAAATAAAGAATACTTTTTTTGCCTCTTGGTCCACAAGGCGTCACCATGACGATCGGCGGTCGATAAGGAACCTGCGCTATGACGTTGCTCCTCTCCATCGTCTAGGGGATCCGAACTGGTGTGTATACAAACTCACTTGGTGACTTATCTCCACGAGGGCGGATCCCCTATTCTGAAAAATTAATTAATAGTAAAACAAGTCTTTTTTCACCCAGTAAATTCGGCAATAATAATCAATTGTTACGAAGAAGGAATTTTTTCAATCCCTAACAATAATAATTTTTAAAAAATTCCTTTTTTTGATTAATTTAAAAAAAATTATTCATATCTTTAAAAAAACTAATTAAAATTGTAAACAAATTTATTTATAATTAATCAAGTTGTTATAAAGAAAAACGAAAAAAATATGTTATCCAATATTTTTATTTCTATTAATTTTTTTACTAAATAAAAATAATTATTATTGCACAATTTTACATAATTTTATGCAATTAACAATAATGAAATGTCAACAAAAAATTTATTTTCTGAAAGTTGTTCTTGGAAAATTATTTTAATTGTAATATTCTACTCAGACAAAAATTTATTTTTAAGAAAACAACAATAATTTTGTTCGTTCTCAATTTTTTTAAGTGCAGAAATTTTTTGAATTACTGTTCTAAGAGAATAAAATTTCTACCTTACCTTCAATCGATAAATCTTAGCCAGATTTGCTCATCAAAAAATTTTTTTTAAATTCACTCACAAACACGAATTAATTATTCGAATTATTCTTTATACTAATTTTTAAGTGATAAAATATTAACCTTTGACATAATTCTTAATGTGTTTTTTTGGACTATAATAATAATAATAATAATAATAATAATAATAATAATAATAATAATAATAATAATAAACACAAATTTTTTGAAATGTAATAATCGGAAATTTGTAAAAAAATTATTTGAAAAACGTAACATCCTCCTCTGGGGAGGGGGAAATAAATTCTCCTCCTTTAAAATCACGTTGTATAATTTATTTTTTCGAAAGATAAGTTTTGGAAAATTCATCAAAAACTTATCGCAAAGTTTATTAACAAAAAAAATGCGAAAATCTGTTGAAAAAGAAAAATCGTTGAAAATCCGATGATACATAAACATATTTTCTTATACATTAACAATATAAAACTTAATTCTCTCTTTTTTCTTCAAACGGCATGCTTCTTATTTTGCATGAATTGCAAAGTAGATAAAAAAAATTAATTTATTAAATATAGACTTACTGTTATAATACTGATTATGTGTAAATTAAAATTTTAACAATTTGTAATATGGTAGAAATGATCATGATACCATAAAAAATGATAATTATGAAACAAAAAATAATTTTAAAAATTTTAACGCAATAAATAATTTTAATGTCATAAATAATAATTGTACTGCCAAAAATAAAAATTGTACCTCCAAAAATAAAAATTATAATGCCATAAATGAAAATTGTAATATCTTTTCTTTATAATTATTAATCCAAATTTTTAATATCGAAAAACGGTACGAATGTACCTTAATTTATAATGAAAAAACTAAAATTATAATACTGAGAATTAAAGTTAGAAAAATTTAGATAATAACTTATAATTGAATAAATCGAGTAATACTGATAATAATTTTTACTGTTATTTCACATTTATGAAAAAAAAATCAGAAAGTTTGAAGAAAAAAAAGGGAAAATATAAATAAATAATTAGTAATGAACTATTTTTTATCCAGATTATTATTAATTAGTCAATAACTAATTGCGACAATTATAATACTAGCAATTAGTGACGAATTAATAATTGAATAATTATCAGATTATTAATTACTGACAAAATAATAAAAATAAAATAATTATAATATTAATTGTGACGAATTAATAGTAAAATAATTATAATATTAATTGTGACAAATTAATAGTAAAATAATTATAATATTAATTGTCACGAATTAATAATAAAATAATTATAATATTAAAAATTAGTGTCGAATTAATAGTGAAATAATTATAATATTAATAATTTCTGACGAATTAATAATAAAATTATTACAATATTAATAATTACTGGCGAATTAATAATAAAATTTTTACAATATTAATAATTACTGAAAAAATAGTAATAAAATAATTATAATAATTATAATATTAATAATGACGAATTAATAAAATAATTATAACATTAAAAATTAGTGTACAATTAATAGTGAAATAATTATGATATTAATAATTTGACGAATTAATAATAAAATAATTACAATTAATAATAATTACTAAAAAATCGATAATACTTGTAATTATATTACTAATTATTGACTAATTAATAATGTAGTAACTATAATATCGACATAATATCAAATTTCAGCTAAAATTAAAAAAAAACCTTCTATAATACAATATTATAACAATTATAACTTATATTCATTAAATTAATTTAAATAATTATCATAAATTTATAATACTGATATTATCGAAAATACTGATAGTGATCTTTTAATATTAAAAATTGTTTCTTTCTTAAAACACTAATATTAATATTTCGTTATAATTGAATAATATTATAAAACGTTTTTTTTCACTTCGATATAATAATATAAATACCGGAAATTTTTTGTTTCAATACTTTCCCAATTTGTTTTTAATCGAAATAATTGCGTGATGGACGTCTTTAAACAGTCGTGGCTCTCTTTGCTCTAAACCCCAATCAGGTTTAGAATTTGGCAGAAGAAATTTCGCTTCCTTTGAATAAAGGAAATTCTTCTTCTTCTTCTTCTCACGGACAATGTCCTCCAATTTTCTTAACAACCAAATTGCACGTTTATTGGTTAAAATAGCCTGAAAAATTGAGTAATTAAAAAATTTTAAATTCATTAAATAAAAAATTGAAAAATAAATAAAAAATTGTAAATTTAGTAAATAAAAAATTGTTAAAGAAATTTAAAATTGTAAATTAAATACCAAATAGTAAATTTAGTAAATAAAAAATTGTAAAATAGATAAAAAATTCAAATTAAATACCAAATTGTAAATAAACAGAAAATTGTATATTAAATACCAAATTGTAAATAAACAGAAAATTGTAAATTAAATACCAAATTGTAAATTAAATAACAAATTGTAAATAAATAGAAAATTGTAAATTTAGTAAATAAATAATTGTAAAATAAATTAAAACAATTTAAATTAAATACCAAATTGTAAATAAATAGAAAATTGTAAAATAAATAAAAAATTGTAAATTTAGTAAATAAAAAATTGTAAATTAAATACCAAATTGTAAATAAATGGAAAATTGTAAATTTAGTAAAGAAAAAATTGAAAAATAAATAAAAAATGACGCTTCACGCAATTGTTTAAATTTATTTGATAAAATAAAATACAAACCTTCGCGTAATCTCGATTCTCTATGAGCACCCAAAGCAGTGTTGCGAGATGTAAAAATAAATTCACATTTTTCTCCACCGTTACGGTTAAATATCGCAGTATTACTTCTATGTAGTTTTCCTGAAAAAATAAAAAAAGAAAATACAGTTTTCGAATTTTCCTCACTTGAAATTATATTTATTATGATTGTTTTCTATTTTTTTCGTTACCTTTAAAACAAATGCCTTTGTCGGCGAATATTTTGCGAGATTAATTAAAATACTCGTCGCGCGTAATGAAGCCTCAATCCAAGGTAACGATCTATTCGAACGCAGCAAAGTTTCGTATATTTTATCCACTAAACCAACGTTGCAAACGATAATACAACTTCTATTCGACAAACGGGTTATTAAATCTGAAAAATTGACAAAAATTACGTAAATTATATGTGACGTACTCTTAAAAAAGAAAAAAAGCAAAAAGTTTGAGGTTACGTTTCTTTTTTCATTTTCAACAGCGAATTTAAAGTTGTTCGTAAAATAGAAATCTACTTTATCATGAATTTATAACGTAGATAACTACTTTACCATCAAATTATAACCTCTAAAGTCCAACGTACAATAGGTTTGCGAAAGTCGTTCGCGAACGAAACGCATGAGATAGAAAAGGACATAAAACTATCTCTATCCTTTTTTAACTCATGCTTTGCGTTCGCGAACGACTTTCGCGAACCTATTGTGCTTAGGCCTTAAATAATCGACCCCTTTAAGTCGATGTAGCAAAGCAATACATTTTCGACTAATAAACATCTTTAACCATACAAGACCTCTTGAAGAAATCAATATTCGAAGTTTTCTTCTTTGAATTTTAATATTTACCCAATGAAGCAAGGCACATTGACAATCGGCCAAGATCGCTCGTCATTTTGAAAATATCAATCGATTCACTCAAACGATCCGCTAGTGTTTTGGTCGAAAATTCCGTTGAACATATTTTTCGCCTCAACTTCTCCCTCTCCTCGTTTCTTTTTCTACGAATTAAATACTCCCTCCAGCAGCGTTGTATCTTCGCTGCCGATTTATGAAGGTTCGCTAACTTCCCCCTCTCCTCACGTCCCAATAGAATCGCCCTCCATTTCCGCTGCAACAAAATCGTCGCCATTTTTCTCCTCAAAAATTCCCCTCTCATCGCCACTGTACAACGATACGAACGCCATCTTTCTTGGATAATTGTCACCGATTTTCTCACTCGTAGATAATTTTCTCTCTGCTCTTTCGCCAATTTCCAGCAGCGAAAGTATTTTTGAATAATTCTCCCCGATTTGGTTACTTTTATGTAGTGTTCTCGTTGTTGTTTCGCTAACTTCCAACGAAGGTAGTAGGTTTGGATAATCCTCGCCGCGTTGTTTTGACGTCGTAGTTCTAGGACGCTACGCCAGTGGCGCTGAATCTTGATGATAGAGTCGAGACGCCTTCGGAGAATTTCCCTCGACTTGCGCAGTGCTACTTTTTCGCGCCACTTTCTTTGGATGAAGGTAGCGGCTCTTTGGAGTGCGACATCTTTTTCAATTCGTTTTTTTGATTGATAGTTCCTCCAGTGGCGTTGTATGGTAACAGCGCTCGATTCGCACCTAATCATCCATCGTTTTTCAACGAGATTGAAAGCTTCATTAACCCTCTTGAACTGCTCCCGATGTCGCAGCATCATTTCCCGTGTCTTCAAGAATTTCTCCACGAAAATCTTTTTCCTCTCCTGTACTTTCTTCTTACGCCACCAGGTCTGTATTTTCCCCGCCATTCTGTTTCGTATCTCCAATGTTCGAACTTCCGACCGTTTGCGACAACGCATCAAGAAAACTTGCTTCCTCCACCAATTTTGGAGACGAATCGCGGCACTCAGGTACCTTGGTGCATAGAACTTGTAAACTATCTGCCAGAGGAGACTTAGCGTCTTCTCCCGACTTCCATCGGCGATTTGCTTCGCCTCAATGTCGCCGACAATCACATAACCAGCTTTTTCCAGAGCCTCCAACCCTATTTTCACATTATAAATCCGTTGTACTTTCGAAATAGCCGGAACACTGCATTTTTGGGTCAAACCTTTCTGCCCGGTCACGATTTCCATCACGCGACACAACCTCACCCCGTCTCTGAGATCCACCTTCATGTCCTGAACCGCATAGTCGAATTCTTCGAGAAAAGACTGACGATGCCTGACAATGTAACCACCAATCCTCAGCAATTTAATCACGTCCCCAATTCCACCTAGAACCAAAGTTGAAAACTTAACCAAAATCATTCTCGACTCCTTGTTCGGCGAGCTCTTTCGGAACAGACACGGATCATCCCCAATCAACTTATTAGTCTTGGCGTAGTCCAAAAAGGCGACGAATTTCAAAAAAGTCTCGAGAATCTGCCTCGAGATACTCTCCCGAAGGGACTCGGACCTGAGTGAAGTGGCGAACATCGACTGCTCGCTGATTGTCGAATTGGAAAAGAATCGCGAAAGTAGAAATCGAGTGATACCGACGAGATCGTTGTTAGACTTGAGAGCAATACGTTCATTATAAACAGTCTCTAAACCGATTCGCAACCAAAGGGGATTGTAGTTCATGAAGAGGGAGATAATCTCCTTTTGGAGGCCAATGTCCAGGTGGGGATTCGTGTCGCGCTTGATAACGAGACGTCCGGTTTGGACACACTTCATGGCCGAGGCGATATTCGTCTTGAGATCGGAATTCTGGTACATCTTCCCGGCAGCCTTGCGAAGAGTGTCTAACCTAGTGTTCGTGTGATAACGAGCCGATACTGATTCCCGACTTTCGGCGAGGACGTCAACGTCCATTGTGCGTACGGATTGCCAGATTTTTCCAATATCCACCGCGCTCGTCTCGGTGAAATCCTCCGGTGGGGTCATTAGAGCGTTCAACCATTTCTTGAACTCCGACTCTTGTTGGGTTAGCCAGTTTTCTGTTTGCGAACTAAAGGATAAATCTCCAAGTGGATCGTCCAGTTGGGACAGATTCATCGTCGACGAATGATCCTCTGGTTGTTTCACTCTTGACATGGACTTTCTTTGAACAGTTGTGGCCCTATCGATTTTTTTCCAACTGTTCGAAACTTTGGAAGTGTTTAATGACTCCTCCAGAGGGTTTTCGAGTGTTTGCGAATCGGTGTTTTTCAATGCTTTCCTTTTGGAAATTTCCAGTAATGAATCGAAAGGATCCTCAAGTGGGGTGGCAGAAAAATCGTTATCTGTTTTGGGTAGGTCTGGACGATTTTGAGTGGATTCGTAGTTTTTTCCCGAAGGGGACTGATGAACGGGGGAAGAATGGCTAATTTCTGTTTCTGGAAGTTTGGCTCCTTCGTTGTGGATTACAGTGACGGAGAAACTGTTACCGAAGTAATTGTGACTATCGTCGTTGCTATTTTCTTCGCTATTATCACAAAAATCGTCGTTTCTTGCATTACTACAATTGTTATCAGCCTCGTTTTTGCTATTTTTACCATCTTGACTGCTAGTTTCGCTACCGTTGTCAGTATCGCCGGTATCTTCAGCTGCATCCTCTTCGTTTCCGTAGAAACTATCATTGCCACTGTCTTGGTCGCTAAAATTATCGCCGACACTATTCTTTTCGTTCAAATTGCCGTTTTCGTCTCCCAAATTGTAGTTGTCGTCTCCCAAATTGTCGCCAAAGTTGTTACCGTGTTCCAAACCGTCGCTACCACTGTTTCTGTCTTGAAAATCGTCGCTACCACTGTTTCCGTCTTCCAAATTGTCGCCAACGCTGTTTTTGTCTTCCGAATCATCACTAATCCAGAGTTCGTAGTCCAAATGGTCGCTATCGCTGTTTGGCTCCTCTAAATAATCGCCGACACAAATGTCTTCATCCGAATTGTCACTACCGGTGTTTTTGTCATCGAAATCACTTCCAAAGGGATTCTTATCGTCCAGTTTGTCACTATCAGTGTTTTTGTCCTCCGAATAACTTCCAAAGGGGTTTTTATCGCCCGGTTCGTCACTATCACTGTTTTTGTCCTCCGAATCACTTCCAAAGGGGTTTTTATCGTTCGGTTCGTCACTACCACTGTTTTTATCATCCAGACGACTTCCTAAACGGTTTTCATCATCCAATTTGGCACTACTTCTGGTTTTGTCTTCCAAATCACTTCCAAACGGGTTTTTATCGTCCGTTTGGGCACTACTTCTAATTTTATCTTCTAAATCACTTTCCAAACGGTATTTATCGTCCGATTTGGCACTACTTCTGTTATTAGCTTCTGAATCACTTCCCAAACGGTTTTTATCATCCAATTTGGCACTACTGTTGGGTTTCTCTTCCAAATCACTTCCAAAGGGGTTTTTATCGTCCAGATCGTCACTATCACTGTCTTTACCTTTCAAATCACTTCCAACGTGGTTTTTATCATCCAATTCGGCGTTCTCATCTTCCAAATCGTCCCCAACACGGTTTTTATCCTCCGCATCGTCACTACCACGATTTCCATCATCCGAATCGTCATTACCACGATTTCCATCATCCGAATCGTCACTACCACGATATCCACCATACGAATCACTCTTTTTGTCTTCCAAATCACACCCAACGCTGCCTTCATCATCAAATTTCCCCCGCGAATCATCACCGACAGCATTTCTATCACCAAAATCGTAACCAAGACCAAATTCCCTCTTCGGGTGCGCAACTCGATAACGACTCCTAAACTTGGGTGTCGACGATACAATCCCAGCGAACGAGGAAAATTTCTCATTTTCAAAATTCATTGCGCACTTTTCCGGTGAAATGGTAACATTGCAATTAATATCCGTCTCGATATTGTCACCACAATCACTAGTTTCCTTCGGGGGAATTATAAAAGTCTCCCGCCTCAAATCACGATCGAATGAATATCTCCCGATTGAACCATCACTGACAAAAGTTTCTCGACGCAATTCGTAAACTTTCCCACCAACTTCAGCATCAATCGCTACTTTCCCCTCCGCGGAATTTCCCTCCTTTGACGATTCCCAACGAAAGACACGTTTGAAAAAGGACGATTTTCTCCTTCGTGAATTGTTCCGCAAAAATCGACTTTGAGTAGAATTATTCGATTCATTACGTGGTCGTTTGATTTTTTCCTTTTCCCTGAAACTTGTTTCCAACTCGTTTTGGGGCGAGTGATCGAAATTAGCGTCGAGAGCGCGTGGTCGTTTCTTTTGGGTTTGAGTATTCGTTATGAGCGTCGGATGATATTCCTTCTTGAAGGTGAGTAATTTTTTGGGTATTTTCGAACCGTTTAGGAGGGTTTTTTGTATCCGGGTTTTGAGATATTTCTCGGGGGGATCTTTCGAGCGCATTATTAGTGTTACTTCGTATTTATTTCGATTGTTGTCGACCAATTGAAGAATATCCCACCAAGTGACGCATATTTTTGGCGACCAGTGAATATAGAGAGTTGAGGATTTCTTTGATGGTATTGTTGTCTCGGTGAAACTTAAGTCGACACATTTTTCGGGTACTGGTCGCTTTGTAACGTGAACCTTTTGAAAAAACATTAAATTAAATTGAATTTTAATGTAGATAAAAATTGATATAAAATAAATTCAAAATTGAACTACAAAAAATTAGATAAAAATTGAATTGAAATAAATTTATCATTGAAATTTCAAATAAAAGAAGAATTGAATTTTGAATCAAAATCGGAATTAAATGAATTTAGAATCAAAATCAGAATTGAATGAATTTTGAGGTAAATTCAGAGTAGAATTGAAATATATTCAGAATCAAATTAAAATAAAATAAGAATTGAATTGAATTTATAAGAAAATTGAAAATAAAATGAAATAAATTGAGAATTGAATCGAATTTTGAAGTAAATTCAAAATACAGTTTCGAATTGAATTTTCAAAAACTTAGAATTGTATTTTGAATGAAATTTTAGAATTAGTCTTTAAAAAATTTATAATTAAATTAAAATAAATGCCGCGTTGAATTTGAAACTAAATTCAGAATTGAATTGAAATAAATTTATAATTGAATTAAAATAAATGGAGAATTGAATTTGAAACTAAATTCAAAATTGAATCTTAAAAATTCAGAAATGAATTGAAATAAATTTAATATTGAAATAAAATAAATATAGAATTGAATTTGAAATTAAATTGAGAATTTAATAAAAAAAAATTGAGAATTTAATTAAAATAAAACAAGAATTGAGTTGAATTACGTTTAAAATTAAATATTAAAAAAAAATTTGAATTGAATTAAATAAATTGAGAATTCAATCAAATTTTTAAGAAAATTCAAAATACAACTGAAATAAATTCAGAAATTAATGGAATTTTAGAGTAAATAAAAATTAAAATAATATAAATTCAAAATTGAATTCTAAAGAACATTTACAATTGAATTTGAAACTAAATTCAGAATTGCATCTTAAAAAATTCCGAAGTGAATTAAATAAATTTAGAATTGAATTAAAATAAATGTAGAATTGAATTTAAAACTAAATTCAAAATTGAATCTTAAAAAATTCAAATTGAATCAAAATAAATGTAGAATTGAATTTAAAACTAAATTAAAAATTGAATCTTAAAAAATTCAGAATTAATTAAAATAAAATTAGAATTGAATTCTAATAATTTAAGAATTGAATTTATAGTCTTTAAAAAATTTACAATTGAATTAAAATTAATGTAGAATTGAAATTTGAAAATTTGAAAATTGGATTTAAATAAAAGTATAATTAAAATTTAAAATATATTAAGAATTGAATCGAAATAAATTGAGAATTGAATCAAAATAAAATTATTAAAATTGAATTAAAATAAAATTAGAATTGAATTGTTAATAATTTTAGATTTGAATTTATAGACTTTAAAAAATTTACAATTGAATTAAAATAAATGTAGAATTGAATTTAAAACTAAATTCAGAATTGAATCTTAAAAAATTCAGAATTGAATTAAAATAAATGTAGAATTCAATTTAAAAATAAAATCAAAATTGAATCTTAAAAAATTCAGAATTGAATTAAAATAAAATTAGAATTGAATTGTTAATAATTTTAGATTTGAATTTATAGTCTTTAAAAAATTTACAATTGAATTAAAATAAATAAAGAATTGAATTTGAAACTAAATTCAGAATTGAATCTTAAAAAATTTTAAATTGAATAAAAAAATTTGAGAATTGAATTAAAATAAAAGTAAAATTGAATTTTGAAATATATTAAGAATTGAATTGTAATAAATTTGGAATTGAATTAAGACTATAAATAATTTATAATTGAATTAAAATAAATATAGAATTGAATTTGAAACTAAATTCAGAATTGAATCTTAAAAAATTTAGAATTGAATAAAAAAATTTGAGAATTGAATTGAAATAAAGAAAGAAGTGAATTTCAAACTAAATTTATAATTGATTGAAATTAAATATAGAATTGAATTTGAAACTAAATTCAGAATTGAATCTTAAAAATTCAGAATTGATGAAAAAAAAGTTTAGAATTGAATTAAAATAAAATTAGAATTGAATTTAAAAAATGTACAATTTAATTTTTAAAAAAATCGAATTGAATTGAAATAAATTGAGAATTGAATTCTAAAAATAAATAGTGAATTAAATTGATTGTTGAAATAATTAAAATTTCGAAAACTAATTTAAAATTCATACTAATCAAAAATTTTGTAACAACTTATCGAATGGAAATTTGAAATAATTATAATTAAAACAAAAGATAATTGAATTTCAAAAAGAAAACTAATACTCACAGTTATATCTTGATCGCTGGGATTTTTGACATTCAAAATACTCGTCGTACTTTTTTCCTTATTCAGTGAAACCTCAAGAACAACACGAGTTGTCGGTTGAAATGGCGCAAGCACCAAATCAAAATTATTCCTCGAATTTCCAGAATCCATCGTTTTTTCACCTCTTTTCTTACGTTTCACTAAACAATTTCAGGAAAAAAAGAAACAAAAATTCAAAACTCCAACATTTTCCTTAAATAATTATCAATTTTTGTAATAGCAAAATAAAATAAAATATATAAAATCTTACCACATGTCATGAACATTAACACAATTTTGACATTATTCGGCAAAACATTCCTTTTCGTTTTTGAGGTTAGAAAAAAATATACAAGAAATAGAAACGATTCATGGAAACATAATTTTTTTTTGTTGACAAAATTGTTCGTATATTTCACAAAAATTCAAGTCTAAGATTGTCAAACTTTTGATTTCACTTGTATCTAATAAATTTAATAATTCATGCGGTAAAATAAATGGAAAAGCAACAATTTTTCACTGTTGAAAACACGTGCGACACTTAACAGAGTTTACCGAGTATTTGACGCCATTTTGTAAAAACGTTGAAAGCTACGAACTTGAGATGGCGCCGCGGTCGCTTCAGGAGCGTAGATTGTCACTTCCGGTTGTTGTTTTTTCCATTTCTCCCCATTTTTCTTTTTGACAATTTTAGTTTTCCAAATTTTTTCTTTTTATAAAAAAATTAATTATGATTGTTTAATTTTGAGACGAAATTTGTTTTCAATTTTTTCTGAAATGAAAAATATTGAATGAAAAGAAAAAGGAAAGAAAAAGGAAAAGAGCGAAAGAAAAAAATAATTTGACTTCAGTAGTTGTGATACAATTTTTTTTTAAAGGGAAAAAACCGAATACCTTCAACTTGGGCGGGAAAATTCAAATAACATTTTCTTTTAATGTTTATAAAATCGTAAAATATTTATTTTCCTTTAGAAGAAAAATATAAGTTTGTCATTATTTTTAAATTAATCATCGTATTCAATTGTGTGAACTCTTCCATCTCCATCAATCCAGGTGATTGTTCCCTTCTTTGTCAGAACGCCATCGTTTTTATCACATTTTCCGTGACATGCAATTAGGACAAAAAATACCAGAGCGACGTAAAATTTCAAAATCTGAAATTTAATATTAAATTGTCAAATTCGAAGGAAAAAAAAATTTGTTTAATTTTTTTTTATTCCGAATAATCAAAGTAATCAATTGACCTGCAGATGAAAATGAACCTCTGCTATTTTTCCAACCTTTATTTAATTTATTCTCATCACAATTTCCTTCGAGTAAAATTATTCCAAAAATTGCAAAAACTAGATAAAATAAAAATATCTGAAAATTTTTTTCTTTCTTTATAAAAGGAAACGAAACAAGAAAAAAATACGTACCGTCTTCATTTTTCTTTTTGAAGAATAAATCCCAAGATTTGCAAAAACTGTTTACTTGTCAAGAAAATTTTTTCGCTTCTTTTAAAAAATTATAAATGTTTTATTTTTTTATCAGTGATAATTGGTTAATTTACAGATAATTTTCAGCGAGAAACTTTGTTTTCTTTTTTTTTCCTTTTGCGATGAAAAATAATTTTGCACGCAATTTTCTTTATCGTTAAAATTCGCCTTTATTGTTTAAAACCACTTTTTTTTCATTATCTAAACTTATTGTCAAGTTTTGCTACGATTATGAAAAAAAAAATACTTAAAAATATTGTTTAAATTATTAAATATTTATATTGGAATTTTTTAAAAATATTTACACAAAAAGAAACAAAAAAAGAAAAAATTTTTCTGAAAAATGCTTAAAAGGAAAATTTTTTGAAAAAATGTTTGTAAACATGAAACGAAAATAAGTTTATCTAAAAAAAAGAATAAACGGAAAAATTTTTCGATAAAAATAGAAAATAAAAACTAGAAATAGAAAAAGAAATGAAATAGAAAATAAAAAATAGAAAAAGAAAAAATAGAAAATAAAAAAGACTTAACGGAAAATTTTTGGAAAAAAATAGAAATTAAAAAAAAGAAGTAGAAAAAATAGAAAAAGAAAAAACTAGAAAATGAAATATAAAAAAAATAGAAATAAAAAAATAGAAAATAGAAAAAAAAATTAAATAGAAAATAAGAAATAGAAAAGAAATAAAATAAAAAAGAAAAAAAGAAAAAATAGAATTGAATTTTGATTAAAAATGAGAATTGCCTTAATTTTGAGGTAAATTTAAAATAGAATTGAAAAAATTTATAATTGAATTAAAATAAATGTAGAATTGAATTTGAAACTAAATTCAGAATTGAATCTTAAATAATTCAGAATTGAATTAAAATAAAAATAGAATTGAAGTTTAAAATATATTAAGAATTGAATCTTAATAAATTTAGAATTGAATTTAGTCTTTGAAAAATTTATAATTGAATTAAAATAAATGTAGAATTGACTTTGAAATATATTAAGAATTGAATTGAATTTATAAGAAGATCGAGAATTGAATACAATAAATTGAGAATTGAATCGAATTTTGAAGTAAATTCCAAATACAATTCAAATAAATTCAGAAATTAATTAAATTTTAGAGTAAATAAAAATTGAAATAAAATAAATTCAAAATTGAATTCTAAAAAACATGTAGAATTGAATTAAAAATAAAAATTAGAACTGCATTGAATTTAAAAAAAATAAAATGGAATTTTAATGAGAAATAAATTTATAATAGAACTCAATTTAAAAATAAATTCAGCAATAAATTTAATTTTTCAAATAAAAGCATTCATACTAGAATTAAAATAAATTAATAATTGAATTTTCAAATGAATTTAGAATTGAATTTTGAATAAAAAGCAGAATTGCCTTTATTTTGAGGTAAACTTGAAACAGAATTGAAAAAATTCAGAATTAATATTTAGAATAAATTTAAACTAAAATTGATATAAATTTAGAATAGAATTGAATTTTAAAATTATTTAAGAATTGAATTGAAATTAAAAAACAAAAATTAAAATTGAACATGAAATAAATTAAAATGTATTTGGAATAAATTTAATAATTAAATGAAATAAATTTATAATTAGATTAAATTTTTAAAATAATTTCAGAATTAAATTGAATTTTAAAAAAAAATTTAGAATTGAATTAAAATAAAATCAGAATTGAATTGAAGTAAATTTCAAAATATAATTAAAGTAAATAGAATTTTGAAACAAATTAAAAATTGAATTGAAGTAAATTTAGAATTGAATTTTGAATTTAGTCTTGAAAAAATTTATAATTGAATTAAATTAAATGTAGAATTAAATTTGAAACGAAATTTAGACTTGAATTTTCAAAAATTCAGAAGTGAATTGAAATAAATTTAGAATTGAATTAAAATAAATGTAGAATTGAATTTAAATAAATATCGAATTGAATTGGAAACTAAATTCAGAATTGAATAAAAACAATTGAGAATTGAATAAAAACAATTGAGAATTGAATTTAGAAATAAATTAATAATTGAATTAAAATAAAGGAAGAATTTAATTTTAAACTAAATTTAGAATTGAATTTAATAAAAATTCAGAATTGAATTCAAATAAAATTTCATAATTGAGTTAAAATTTTTTTTTAGAATTGAATGAAAATAAAATTAGAATTGAATTAAATTAAATGTAGTATTGAATTTTTAAAAAAATTCTAATTCTAGAAATAGAAAAAGTAATAAAATAAAAGATATAAAAAGAATATAATAGAAATAGAAAAAAATATAGAAAATAGAAAATAGAAAAAGAAATAAAATAGAAAATAAAAAATAGAAGTAGAAAAAAATAGAAATAGAAATAGAAAAAAAATAGAAATAGTAATAGAAAAAAATAGAAAATAAAAAGTAGAAATAGAAAAAGAAATAAAATAGAAAATAAAAAATAGAAATTAAAAAATAGAAATTGAAAGAGAGAAAAAAAATAGAAAAAGAAAAAAATTACCACTATTTTTCACTCATCGGTTTTGTCGAGAGTCGAGGAACAATATTCATCGATTGCAATTCTTGAAACAGAAGTTTACAGGCGTAGGGTATTGTTATCGTTGAAACGCCGGCATTTCTTTTGTCCTTGTCTTGTTTGGATTCGCAACTGCGACAATGTCCACTGTAGACCATGAGGCCGCAGCCCTTGCACACGTCGACCTCGAAGGCGTCACTCGACAGCATCAGTCTCTCGACGAGGAGATTGCTCGCCCCGTAGGCGATGAGACAATCGCGTTCCATTTCGCCGAGACGCAAGCCACCTTCCTTGGAACGACCCTCCGTTGGTTGGCGGGTCAAAACAGCTCGCGGTCCTCTCGCCCTCGCGTGCATTTTATCCTGGACCATGTGCTTCAATTTCTGATAGTAGACCTTTAAAAATAAACAATTCTTTTCACCAAATTTGCTAAAAAAATTCCGTTTCAAAATTTTCCAACTGTCGAATTGAAATAAAAAATAATAATCAAAAATTTAATTACAACTAAACAGACACAAGAATTGAATAAATTAAATCTAAATTAAATGTCGTTAAATTTAAATTCAATCTTTTTCTATTTTTTTACAATTCTTTCAAAAGAAAATTATTAATTTTATAATGTAGAAACTAGGAAAAATTAGAATTTCTTTGTAAATTTTTATTTTAAAAATTAATAGAATAATAATAGAATAGAAAATAATAATAATAGAAAATCAATTATTATAAATATAATTTTACAAAATTTCAATTCTCTAAATTTCAATTATTGTTAGAATTTTTTTCGCTGGTAGAATATTTTGAAATTTGATATAAATACTTTACTTGAATTTTTAAATTTTATAATTTTATAATTTATGAATTTAAAAATATATAAATAGTTTTAAATTATTTTTATCTTCCATCAGTTGGAAAAGATTAAAATATTCAAAATAATTAAATTAAAAAATTGTGAAATTGGGCAACTTGTCCAAAATTTTAGCAATAAGTTTGAAACAGTAGATTTTTGAACATTTTACGATTTTACGTCTTTTCAAAGCGAGCGAAAAAAATTTTCTTACCGGTCCAGAATATACGTAGGCCTGTAAAGGCTCTCCAGTTGTTCCTGAATAAAAGAAATCCTTTCCGAGATAATTATATCCTTGCTTCTCGAGTTCGTCACAAACGTCCTTCACCTTTGAGCCGCCGAACGCTAAAATCGTTTTAAAAAATTAATAACAAATCAAGAAAAATTAAATAAGATATTCATTCGTTTATTAAAATTTTAGAAATTTTCAGTAAGTTGAATCCTATTGAAAAATTTTATAATGACCAAAGAGAGAAATTAAATTTTATAGTTGACCTTTTTGTCCAACCTTATTAGAATTTAAGAAAATAAATTAATTTTTTAAAAATTTACATTCAAAATTCAATTATTTACCAAATTTTTGTAAAATATTTCATTATTTTCTTTAAAAATTAAAAAAAGGCACAATTTATTTAGAAAACTTTTATTATGACAATTTTTTTTATAAAATTCCCCTGTGAAGGATTCAGTAAAAATTTTTTCAATTTAAAAAAAAACAATTTTTCGAAAAAATTCATTAATTTTTCAAACTTCTAATCAATTTTTGAAAACAATTCAATTATTTTCAGAAAAATAGTCAAATTCTTCACAAAAATTAAGTTATTTCTATAAATAAGAAAATTTTTAACAGGAATTCAATTATATTGAAAATACTTTCAACAAACTTTAAAAATAAAGTATTTAATTATAATTTTTAACAAAATTTTTAATAAATCCTTCGAAATAATTAAATTATTCTTGAAAAAAAAGTAAAATTCTTCGCAAGAATTCAATTAATTTTATAAATAGTAAAATTCTCTGCAGAAATTCAATTATTTTTAAAAATTAATTGAATTCCTCGGATGAATTCAAGTAATTCTGAATATTTTCATAAAATTCATTTATTTTTTAAAATTATTAATAAATTCTTCGAAACAATTGAATTATTTTTATAAATACCACAATTGAAGGAATTAAATTATTTTTAATCCAATTTCAATAAAATTACACGAAAGAATTTAATTGTATTTTTTAATCTTCCATAAAATTCAATTTCAACAGGAATTAAAATTTTTTTAAAAATAATTCAATTATTGGCAAAATATTTATAAAAATGTAAAAAAAAATTATTATTTTTCAATATTTCTATAAAATTCTTCACAATAATTTAATATTTTTCAAAATTTTTATTTTTATTTTATTTTATTAAAATTCCTGGAAATAATTTAATTTTGCAAAGAATCTTACGAAAATTCTTGAAAATAATTGAATTTTTTAATGAATTTTATAAAAATTCTTGAAAATTATTGAATTTTACAAAGCATTTTATTAAAACTTCTGAAAATTGAATTCTGCAAAGAATTTTATCAAAACTCCTGAAAGTAATTGAATTTTTGCAAAAAATTGTATTAAAAGAATTTCTGAATGTAATTGAAATGAAAATTTTTTTTCAAATATTTAAATTCTTTTGGAAAATTCTATTAAATTGACAGATAATAAAAATGATTGAATAGAGGAAAGTTTTTGAAAGTAAATGAAATTTTACTAAGAATTTTAGTAAAATTTTTGAAATAAATTGATTTTCTTTACATTTGTAACTTAAAATTTGATTTTTTTTTATGTTTTTGACTAAAATTCTTCTGTAAATTCATTATTTTGAATATTCAATTTTCCTAAAATTGGTTATTTTTTAAAAATAGTAAATATTGAAAATCATTGAAATGCGAAAATTTTTTGAAGATAATTAAATTTTACAAAGAATTCTATTTAAAAATTTGGCAATAATTGAATGTCGGTGAGAAATTTTACTAAATTTTTTTTGAAAATAATTGGATTTTCCAAAAAAACCTTTTATTGTTTATGAAAATAATTGAATTCTTGCGAACGATATATTAGAATTTTTTAAAATAATGGAATTTCCAAGAAGAAATTTATTACTACTAATAATAATTGAATTATTGTGATGAATATTGTTATTTATGAAAATAATTGAATTTTGGAAAGAATTTTATTGAAATACCTCAAAATAATTGAATTTTCGGGAGTAAATTTTCTATTCACGACATAATTATGTCGATAAATAAAAAAATTATTTAAAAAATTTATTTATTACTTAAAAAAAAATTTTATTTAAATTATATTTAAAACAATTAATTTCTTTCGAATAATTTTATTAAATTTTTGAAAATAATTGAATTATTGCGGAAAAGTTTATTAAAATGTTTAAAAAGAATTGAATTTCTGTTGAAAATTTTATTACTTTTGAAAGGAATTGAAATCTTCATAAGAATTTTATGAACATTGTTTTAAATAATGAATTTTTAAATGTTATGAAAATTTTATTAGTTTAAATAATTGAATTCTTGTCAAAAACTTTATTTGTGAAAGTAACTGAATTTTACGATTATGGAAATAATTAAATTCATGCGTAGAATTTAATCAAAAAATTTTTTCTGAAAAAATGGAATTTACATGGAAAATTTTATAATTATTAAAAGTAATTGAATTATTGGGAAAAATAAATTGCATCAAATTTTGTTAAATAAAATGGATTTTTTCCAATATTAGCGAATTAAAAGTAGTGTAAATTCTCTAAAAAAAAAAATATTGTTTATATTCTTTGTTCGGAAAGTTAAATAACTATATAAGGTTAATAATTTTTTTACCTTCTCTATTCTTTAGAATAATTAAAATTTTCGTAATGAAGTTTTTTTTTAATTTAGGTATCAGATAACAATTTTTGTGAAATTCAATTTTCCTCGTACAAGAAAGTACGAAATTATTTTCAATTTTGAAAATCTGATGCCAAATTTGAAATTAGTATCAAAATTTGTTAAAAATTTTTTTATATACTTTAAAGTATAAAAATATAATATATTTTGAAAATTTAATTCTAATTAGTTTTTTCAGTTATGTGTCATAATAAGTATTTCTTTAAAAATTAGTTAAATTAAAATGACTTGAAATTGTTTACAATGAACATTGCAGCACAACATTCCCGATAATTTGGCTAGTTTTCTAATAAAATTCGATAACAAAATTTTATTATTTTCAAACAATAATTGGATTATTATTAATATCGGAGATTGTTGGAAATAAAAAAAAAACTCACCAGTTCCATAGTGAAATTCACCCTTGAGAACTCCCGCCTTACCGGCGATGATCTCAATCAATTTCCCCACGGTCATCCGCGAGGGAAATCCATGCGGATTCATAATAATATCCGGACAAATTCCATAATCATTAAACGGCAAATCGGCCTGCTCGACAATGAGTCCCGTGACTCCCTTCTGTCCATGCCGACTACTGAACTTATCGCCAATCTCCGGCCGCCTCGTCTGCCTCAAGAGCAATTTCAACAGAAACGAATTATCCTGAAAGCTCGAGATCATCACCTTCTCCACGTACGAGGGAATCGAGCCCTTATAGAGCACCGACTGCTCCCGATGCTCCACCGGATTCTGCTGTCCCCCGCCGCTCACGTGCTGATTATTCGTCTCCTTCGGCACCGACTTATTAATCATCACCTTTCGATTCTCCACCATTTCGCCAGGCGCGACAATTCCATCCATGTCCAACGCGTCGTGCTTCCAAATCGGCTTCTTCGTCGTCGCGTCAATCATCGGACCGAGAATAATGTCATACGTCATATTCGGATAGCGTTTCAACAAACACTTCGTATTTCGATAGACCAAACAGCGACCAAAGCCGCGATCTATCGAGTCCTTGTTGATGACGAGTGCGTCCTCAATGTCGTACCCACTGTAGGACATGACGGCGACGATTGAATTCTGTCCCGCCGGGAGTTTGTCGAAGTTTATCAATTCTATTGTCCGGGTCTTGACCATTGGCGCCTGGGGGTAGACGAGATTGTACATCAAGGTGTCGATGCGATTCCGTTGATTGTAGCCGATTGTGCCCATCGCCTGCTTACCCATCGCGCATTGATAGGTGTTGCGGGGACTTTGATTGTGATGCGGAAATGGCACCAAACCGGCGCAAACTCCGAGGATTGTGAATGGCTCGATCTCCATGTGCGTTGTGCGCGAATTCACTTGGCTCTCGTCGAAGGCAATGTAGCTGTCGTTCTCCTCATTCACGTCTAAATACTCGATTATTCCTTCGTGCAGAAAGTCCTCGAAAGTCCTCAGTCCTTGCTCCAGGAGTTTCATGTTTTCATTTTGTAAAAGTGGTTTGCCATTCTCGACGATTAGGTAGGGACGGCATAAACGTCCGCCATCCGAACTTATGTGAATGCACCTGGAAAAGATATTTTTCTTAATCAAAAATTATTCTTTAATTAAAATCCATTTATTTTTCAAACAAATTAAAATTCAATCGGAATTTAAGAAGTGAAAAAAAAACCGTAAACATTAAAATTTCTACTATCCTAAATTTTATTGTTTTCTAAATTAAATTTAAATTAAATTTAAACTAAATTTAAACTAAATTTAAACTAAATTTAAACTAAATTTAAATTGAATTTAAATGAATTATTTAAATAATAATTTAAATTAATTATTTAACACACTTCTTAGCGAAAATTCAATCATTTTCAATACAATTCTAAATAAAATTCTTTTAAAAAATTCAATTATTCTCAAAAATTATAAAATTCTTGTAAGGAAATCAATTATTTGACAAATAAAAATACATTAAATTAATTATTTAAAATAATAATTTAAATTAATTATCTAACACACTTCTTAGCGAAAATTCAATCATTTCTAATAAAATTCTAAATAAAATTCTTTCAAAAAATTCAATTATTTTCCAAAATTATAAAATACTTGGAAGGAAATCAATTATTTGACTAATAAAAAAACATTAAATTAATAATTAAAAGTAATAATTTTAATTAATTATTTAACACACTTCTTAGCGAAAATTCAATCATTTCTAATAACATTCTAAATAAAATTCTTTCAAAAAATTCAATTATTTTCCAAAATTATAAAATACTTGGAAGGAAATCAATTATTTGACTAATAAAAAAACATTAAATTAATAATTAAAAGTAATAATTTTAATTAATTATTTAACACACTCCTTAGCGAAAATTCAATCATTTCCAATAAAATTCTTAATGAAATTCTTTTTAAGAATTCATTTATTTTCAAAAATTATAAAATTCTCGGAAGAAAATCAATTACTTTCCTAATAAAAAAAAACATTCTTGATAAAAATCTACTATTTTTGCTTAATAATAATAAAATTCTTTGCACGAATTTAAATTATTTTAATAAAAATTTACAAAAAAAAAGACTTCGCAAGAATTTAATTATTCTTTTCCGAAAAATATGAAATTCTTTACACAAATTTCAATTATTTAAAAAAAAAAATTTAATCTAATTCTTTACAAGAGTTCAATTATTTTCCATAAAAAATAACATTTTCCAAAATAATTCAATTATTTTTAATAAATAATAAAATTCTTTTCAAGATTTCAATTATTTTATAAAAAATAAAAATTCTTTTCAAGATTTCAATTATTTTAATAGAATTTTAAACAAAATTTTTTCACAAAATTTAACTATTTTTTGTAAAAAATAAAATTTTGTTGCACGAACTCAATTATTTTTGAATAATTTTTTTTTTCAATTCTACGAAAAAATCCAATCATTATTTAAAATTGTAAACAATTTGCCCAAATTACATTATCTTCAATAAAATTTCACGAAAGAATTAATTTTTTTTTATTCTTTTTCAAAATAATTAAATTTTTTTTTAAATATTAAAATTTTAACAAATCCTTAGTAGGAATTGAATTATTTTTATATAAATAAAATTTTTTGCACAAATTCAATTATTTTTAAAACCATTTTTATATAAAAATTCCACGAAAGAATTCAATTTTTTTTTTAAATTGTAAAATATTCGGAAAAAATTAATTAGTTTCACTTTTAATTGGATTTAATTTGTTTCTTAGTTCAATAATAAAAAATTTTCAAAAAGAATGCAATTGTTTTGCTAAAATTTTAATAGATCCTTCGAAACGATTCAATTATTTTTTTTAAATACTAAAAATTATTGTGAAAAATTCAATTATTTTCAATTAAAATTCGCTGAAAGGATTGTTATTTTTTAAATACAATTTCAATGAAATTTCACAAAAGAATTCAATTAGTTTCTAAAAAATTTAATAAATCATTCGAAAAAATTCAATTTTTTTTTAAATAGTAAAATCTTTGTCAAAATTAAATAATTTTTAACAGAATTTCACCAAGTAATTCAATTATTTTCTTAAGTAGTTAAAATCTTCCCAAGAATTTGAATTTTTACTTAAATTTTAATAAATTCTTGAAAACAATTTGAATTATTATTGAAAATAATAAAATTCCACAAAAGAAGTCAACTAGTTTTTAAAAATTGTAATAAATCATTCGAATAAATTCAATTTTTTTTAAGTAGTAAAATCTTTGTCAAAATTCAATAATTTTTAACAGAATTTCACGAAGTAATTCAATTATTTTCTTAAATAGTAAAATTTTCGCAAGAATTCGATTATTTTAATTAAATTTTCAATAATTCCTAGAAAACAATTTAAATTATTAATTAAAATAATAAAATTTTTCGCAAAAAATCAATTATTTTCAATACAAAAGAATACAATTTTTTTTGTTCATTTCAAAGTCAATAAATTATTTTGCAAAAGTTCAATTATATTTATAAAATTTGTAAAATGAATTCAATTAATTTTGTATAATTTTAATACATCCTTTGAGACATTTCAATTATTTTTATAACTAAAAAAATAAATAGTAATTCAAAAAAATTGTTTTAAACAAAAGAGAAATTTCCAAAAATTCAATTTTTTTTCAAAATAATTCAATTCTTTTGTCTTTTTACAAAAAATAAAATCAGCTATTTTTAAAAATTTCACAAAATCCTTCAAAACAATTCGATTATTTTTTAAATATTAAAATTCTTTGAAAAAAATTCAACTATTATTTAAAACAGTAAATAAATTTGCACTAATTCTATTATTTTTACCAAAATTCCAGGAAAGAATTAAATTTTTTTTTCAATTTAAATTATTTTCTAAAACTTTTTAAAATCCTTAGTAGGAATTCAATTATTTTTATATATAAATAACCAAATTTTTCGATTTTCAAATTCTTCAATAAAATTCTGTGAAAGAATTGAATTATTTTTTGTAAATAAAATTCTTTTCAGGAATTTAATGTTTTTTTTATAAAGAAATTAAAAATTTTTTTCAGGAATTTAATGATTTTTTATAAAAAAAACAAAATTTTTTTCAGGAATTTAATGATTTTTTATAAAAAAAACAAAATTATTTTCAAGAATTTAATGCACGAATAGAATTATTTTCAATTCGACTTTTTTTCAATTTCAGTTTTAATTAAATTTTTCGCTAGAATTTTATTATTCGGTGGAAAGAATTTTAAATGATAAAAAATGTGTTTCTTAAATTAATGAATTTGAATAAATTTCCAAAAAGTTTTTCGGAAAATAAAAAAAATTCGAAAAAATTCATTAACAGTTAACAGTTAACAGTTAGTTAGTTAGTTTATTAACAGTTTTTTTGTTTATAAAAATTGTTCACCGTCGCTCTTTGTGCCTTTTTCAAAATTTCTTCTTATTATTTAAATTTAAAAAAGAAAAAACAAACGAGCAAAGATAGATTTTCTCACCTAAATTTCGGTTGCGAATAAATAGACACAAAACTGCTGATCCAACATTTTCGTCTCAATTTCCTGAAGATACGAATCAGTCGCTCGTGATTTCTGACGACGCCAAGCATTGTGCCGTTTAGAAAGACCATGTAGACGCCAATCTGATGAATTTCCTCGCCACCAAGCATGCCCGGGTCCTGGACTCCAAGATGGAAGGCAATCCTCGCCAGAGGTTCCTCCTCCACTTCGGTGGTGATGTGCGTCATTAGGGCTAAATTTTTCACTAATCCGCAACCCTAAAATAAAGAAATTGGTTAAAAAAACATTCGTTTAATCTTTTTTTTTCAATTTTTAGTATTCTTTTTTCAAGTACCTCTCCTTCGGGCGTATCGCTCGGACACAGCATTCCCCATTGCGACGCCTGCAGAGAACGTGGACCCGAGACTTTTCTACTCTTCTCGAATTGCGAATTCACTCTCGTCATCATTCCCAGCGCGGAAATGTACGAAAGTCTCGACAGCACTTGCGTCACTCCGTGTCGTTCCATTTTGAAACGTTTTATCGTCCAGTTGCCCTGAATAGCATTTATTTATTCAATTAGTTATTTATTTACTTGTTTCTTGACTTATTTCTTTACTTATTTATTTTTTACTTTTTTCTTTACTTATTTATTCTTTTTACTGTTTTCTTTACTTATTTATTTCTTTATTTACTTGTTTCTTTACTTATTTCTTTACTTATTTATTTTTTACTTTTTTCTTTACTTATTTATTCTTTTTACTGTTTTATTTACTTATTTATTCTTTTTACTTGTTTTTTTACTTATTTTTTTAAATCAAAATTCAAAAAATATTTTCTTCTTTTATTGCCAATCAAAATTATTTTCAATCTCCATGCATTTGGTCGAGGAAGAAAAATCAAAGAGACACTCACCGTTGAAATTGCAAAAGCCAAACCGCTCGTGATTTTGTCCTGACGAAAATACTTGACAATGTCAAATTGTGCGGCTTTTATCTTTGGTATATTTTTATCTGCCACTGTTTTCAGCTGAAAGCAATTAATTTTCAATTTAATTTAAACAGAAAAACATTTTTTCAATTAAACAAAAAAATCAATGTTTAATTAACCGAAAGAAAGAAATTTTTTAAATAAACAAAATAATCTGTATTTAATTAACCAAAAGAAACAAATTTTCATTAACCAAAAGAAACAAATTTTCATTAACCAAAAGAAACAAATTTTCATTAACCAAAAGAAACAAATTTTCATTAACCAAACGAAATAAATTTTAACTAATCAAAAGAAACAAATTTTAATTAATGAAAAAAAAAATTTACTTCACCAAAAAAAAAAACAATATTTACTTAACCGAAAGAAGCAAAATTTCTAATTAAATCAAAGACTCAACTTTTAATTAACCAAAACACTAAATTTTCAGTTAACCAAACAATGAATTTTTAAATTAACCAAGAAAAAAAGGATTAACTATTAAAATAGAAAAGCCAATTAATTAGGAGTGTAATTACTAAATTTAAATCTGGGGAGTAATTTAAATTTACTCACCTCCCAGTTGAAGCGCTTGAGAAGATCCTCGAACATAAGAGCGAGCAAGGAGCCGGCCAATTCCAAGCGTTTATTCCCGTAATAATCGCGATCGTCCAATAGACTGTGATCATTTTGTGCCATTATCACTTTACGAATCATTAGCGCCAAATGAACTGCTTTCAATTTGAAACTAAAGTCCACGACCTGTGAAGGGAAAAGAAAAATTCCAAACATTATTTATTCTCTACTCAACAGGTCAAGTATTTAAAACAAAACATCTGTTCTTCTTTTGTCCTTTTTTATTCAATTACTTACCGGAACGTGTGATAGTAAATTTGTCGCCAAAATATCCTTCATTTCATCATAGAGATTCGATTTCACGATGTTGAATCTTTTCTGCTTTCGTTTGCTGCTTAAGTAACTTAAAAAAAGGTCAATTACTATTATTATTATTATTATTAGTATTATTATTATTATAATTATTACTATTTTGATTTTTATTATTATTTTTATTACTAATATTAATATTATTATTAATATTAGAAAATTAATTAATAAGAAATAATTATTTTTTTAAATATTTAAATTAAATTCGACTGCTTTCGAGAATTTAAAAAATGATTATTTTCGTAATTTTTAATAAAATTCCTTACAAAAAATGAATCTATTTTTTAGTAAATCGACAAATTAATTACTTACTACAAAGCTTCATTTTGTGACTTTATGTCCTGACATTCGTCCAAACTGGCCGACAATTTTTCACTGATATTGTCCTCAGTGCCAATCATTTGTACAATTTCCTGGTCGCACTGAAATCCCAGGGCGTTGAAAACGGCGACAATCGGAACGTCCTTAAAAGTCGAAAGCAAAGAAAATGAAAAATTAATTTCTTTGAAATAGAAATAAATAAATAGAATTCTGAATAGAAAAATAGAACAATTAACAAATAAATAAGTTTTCATTGGAATTTAAAAAGTAAAGTAAATTCTCAATAGAATTTTAAATATAGAAAAAAATAGACAAATAGATTAATTAATAAACAAAAAAATTTTTCAATAGAATTATAAATAAAATATAAATTCCTAATATAATTTTTTTTTTAAAACGAAAAAACATAGAAAATTTAATAATAAGGAAATAAGTTTTGATTAAAATTTGAAAAAAAGTAAATTTTTATAGAATTTTAAATAAAAAATGAAAGAATAAATTCCTAATAGAATGTTTTTAAAAAACGAAAAAAAGGACTGAAAAATGAATAAGGAAACAAATTTTCTTTGTAATTTAAAAGAATTGTAAATTTTAGTAGTGAAATAAAAAATAAAATAAATAATAGTTTTAACAAAATTCTCCAGTGAAAAAATAATAAAGCGCCATAAATAAATAAAAAGGGAAACACTTACGTCTGAGAAAATATTGAGTCTCACGTAATATTTCCCGGCTTTTCCAATAACATTCGTACGTGTTTTCCTCTCATGCGTGACACTATTGCAAATAGCGACAATGCAATTTTTACTGTCCTCCTCGAGTAAAATACGATTTCTCAACAATTGCTCCTGAATGAGAATGACTTTTTCCTGACCATTGATGACAAAATAGCCGCCCGGATCGTGGGGACATTCCTTCAATTGCGCGAGTTCATAGTGCGATTTATTCGTCAATACGCAATTTGAACTGCGTAACATTATCGGCATTCTACCGAGGAGTAAATTGTTCCTTATTATCGTCTCATGACCGCGTGTATATTGAATGTCCACCGTAATTGGCGCCGAATAATTTAAATCCCTCAATCGACAATCCATCGGCGTCGATGGACACGATCCGTTTATTCCCTCCTCGATGTCCGGCGTTCCCACGTAAACGTTTAAATATCTAGACAGGAAAAATTCTTCCTTAATATTTCAAAATTAAAAAATGTTTCTTTTAAATTAAAAATTCAAATTCATTTGTATTCAAAATTACAAAATGAAAATAAAAATTCAAATTCATTTGTTTTCAAAATTACAAAACGAAAATTAAAAATTCAAATTCATTTGTTTTCAAAATTACAAAATGAAAATTAAAAATTCAAATTCAAATTCTTTGTTTTCAATGTTACAAAATGAAAATTAAAAATTCAAATTATTTTTTTTTCGAAATTAAAAAATGAAAATTAAAAACTCAAATTCAAATTTAAAACCTAAAAATTAACAAATTTTTAAAAATGATTCTAATAATTAAATATTAAATGTAAAATTCCTGCTTCTTGACAATTATTTTCATCATTTCGAATCAATTATTATTTTCTACAAATTTTAACTGAAAATTCTTCTCTAAATCAGATATTTTTAATAATTTTTCTGAAAAAGTTCTATTTGACAATTTTTTTCAAATCCACTTGTTGACAATTCAATTTTAGGTGGAATTTTTAAATTAATATTTTCAAACAAAAAATTCAATTAAAGTTTTTCAAAACAATTTTTCAAACAATAAGTTCGAATTTTGAATTAAAAACATGAAAAATTTAGATTTTCAATTATTTAATTTAAAAACCTTTTCAAAATTCAATTCGAGCTATAATTTTTTTAATATTTAACTATTATTATTTACAATTTTAACTGAAATTAATTTTTAAATTAATTTTTATTAGTAAATTCAACGAGAGTTTAATTATTTAAGTTAAAGGAAAAAAAATAGTTTCCCTAAAAATAAATAATTTTTATTTATGAATAAATTTCTTAATATTAAATTCTTTTGACAAATTTCAATGACATTTTTCAGAATAATTGCATTTTTTCAAAAAATTAATTAATTTGCAGATAAATTAAAATTATTCTATTTAAATTAATTGAATTACATCGAAAATTTTATTATTTAGGAAAATAATTAAAGAATTTTTTAGAGGAATTTTTTTTTGAAATTTTTAAAATAATTGAATAGCAGGGAAAATTTTATTAATTTTGTTTTTAATCTCTTTTACTTAATTTTATTCAATTTCTTTTAATTTCACTATTTTTTTCCTTTATTTGTTAATTTTCTTTCTTTTTTTCTTGTTTTCTTTCTTTTTCTTTTTTTTGTTAATTTTCTTTTTTTCTTGTTTTTTTCTTTATCATTTTTTTGTTAATTTTCTTTTTTTTCTTGTTTTCTTTGTTTTTGTTAATTTTTTTTCTTTCTTTTTTTTGTTTTTCTTTTCGTTTCTCTAATTTGATATGCGAATAAAAAAGACGAATATTTTCTTACTTGAGATAGAAATCGGGATCAGCGTCACTGAAAACCATTTCATTTGCCTGAATAATTTTTTTCACCTCAACGTTGATGAAATAATTAAACGAATCAATATGCTGACGAACCAATCCTTTGACTTTTAGAAAAGCCGGAACTAATTTCCATTTATCCTAAAAAAATCCACGAAAGAAAAAATATTGAATATTTTAACCAATTTTCTATATAAACTTATAATATTTAAAAATTAGTAAAATTAAACAATTAATAGTTAATAATTAATAAAATTAACAGATCTGTAAAATTAATAAACATAAAAGCTAAAATATTTTCTAACCTATAAAATAAAAAATAAAATAAATAATAAAATAGAAATAAATAATATTATAAAAATAAATAAAATTAAATAATAAAATAAAATTAATAATCAATACGATGAAAGTAAAATTAATAAACAAAAGCTACAATATTTCCTAACCTATCAAATTAGGAATAAATCTCTTTCGACGACATAAAGAATTTAGTTAGAAAGAGAATTTTGAAAAAGAAAAATCGAAGTGTTATTAAATTGGTATTGATATAGAAATAATAAAAGGGAAAGTAATAATAAATAAACAAAAAACGTAAATAGAAAACAATTTCCTAACCTCTGAAATGGTAGGAAAAAAGTACTTACTGGAATTGGTGGAATATGCACGACTTTATAATATTTCTCCTTGGCCTTGTCGGCCTCGGAAAGTTTAGTCTTCATGTCTCCCATTATTTTTGCTTCTTAAAAAACTATATCACCGCGTATTTTACACATAATTTATATAATTGTTTAACTATAAAAGCGCACAAACGCAAAACGCACGTGTTTTCGTTTTGCGACAGGTTTTTTTCACATGCAGCCTGAAGTCCGTAGCACTTGTTTTGATTCGATTGCGCATGTGTACGGCACTGAATAACGGCGCGAAATTCAAAATTCCTTTCTCTGCAAAACCATTTTTTCTTCTCGCTGTCTTACCGAATGTTAATTAAATCACACGTTTTATTTATTTAGAGAAACAAAATTAAATCTTTTGATTCTTTCCATTTTTATACGTCTTTAAAATTATCTATAAAAAGACCACAGCGTGGAACAAATTCGCTAACAATGTAAATCGTATGTTTCCGTAAGAGAGAAAAGGACAAGAGATATGGATATTTCTGTCCTTTTCTCTCTGGTGTAAAATGGCTTTAGGATAAAAACGATAAAACTCTATTCTGTGTTCGCTCTTCGCGGATAGAAAAGAAACGAAAGAAAGAGTTTATTCGGTTTTTGAATTTGTGAATAAATGAATAAATAAATAATAACAGTACCAATTTGAATATGAATAAGAAAAGTATACCTGACGATCTGACATATACAATCCTTCTCTATGAAAATATATGTCAACACAAGTATTTTATATTGTTCTTTTATATTATAATTTATTATTTTAGATAATCTGAAAAAGGCTGAAAATCAGTCGAAACGTTATGACGTGCAATTAATTGTAAATGTGCAATAAATGACCAAGATGAAAGAAAAAATATTTTAACACCTCATTATTTTAATTTGAGGTTATGTTTATAATTTTTCGCATTTTTCGAGTAAAGAGCAGAAAAAACAATTTTTTAAAGAAATTATTGATCGTCAATTCTTTATCATGTGCGAAGTATTCAATAAAAAGTGATTTCAAAGTTGCATGAATGAAAATTGACACATTTAATCGAAAAATAAGCTGAATGTACAAACGTAACCTTAAAATTCGTTTGTTTTTTGGGAGCAAGCGGAGCGGGTAATAATTATAATAATAAAAAGGAATAATAATGAAATTCTTTACTCAGGTATCTAAATTCACAGATTTTCCACTTTTGACTATAAAATAATAATAATAATAAAATTCTTTATCCAAGTATCTAAATTCACAGATTTTCCATTTCCGACTACAAAATAATAATAATAATAATTCTTTATTCAAGTATTTAAATTCACAGATTTTCCATTTCCGACTACAAAAATAATAATAATAATAATAATAATAATAATAATAATAATAATAATAGTAAAAGTTGAATAACAGTAATAATAACAATAATTATAATAATAGTAATAACAATAATAATAATAATAATAATAATAATAATAATAACAAAGTTAAAAAAAATTGTTTAAAAAAGTATTTTTCGCCAAAAAATAATTATACAGAAAATTCTCGCTCACACAATGCAATGATATTATAATAAAAAAAATTCCAAATTGCCACTAATCTAATTAGAATCAAAAGCAACGTGTGTGCGTCTTAATTGATTAACCTTTACCACCATAGGTTGCTAATTTAAGTATTGTTGTCTCTCTCCGTCTCACTCACTCTCTCTCGCTCCACTGTTTTTCTCTCTTTTCCTCCTTCGCGCTTCTCTTCCACTTTCTCTCTCTTTCTCTCTTTCACTTTAAATTAGAAGTGAAATACTCATTAGACCAAGTGCTGTCTAGGTAATTGGTCTCCAGGAAGTGTGCGTTTAACAGTAAAATTGTTATAACAGAAAGACAGAGAGAGAGAAGAGAAAAAAAATAATATATTTTGTGAATTTGCAAATTTTCTTTATTTATAAATTTTTCACACCAACCAACCAACCAACCAAATAAGAAGACTGAGGTGTTGAGGAATTTGAAAATCGACCAAAAACGGATCTACGGAGGCGAACGACCCTGAGGTTTTCCTTAGGGCGATACTATGAGACCTACGTGAGTTGAAAATTGCGAAATTATTATTTTTATTATTTACTATTATTATTTTTATATTTTACTATTATTATTATTAGTATTATTACTATTCTTATTTACTATTTATAAAGAAATAAATTTATTCCCTCCATAAACACCTAACAGATTTTTACATTAATAAAGCCCTCAAGTTTCTGTTTATTTATTTAATTAATTAATTATTACTTTAAAAAACTTAAAAAACTAAATTGTTTATATTTTACAAATTATAACAATTAAATTAACAAAATAAATTAAATTTAATGCGAGGAAAATTAAAAAACGCAATTATAGGCCTTTTTATTCTAAAATAATAAAGAAAACGATTTTAATAAAAAATTAATTTTAATATTAATAATAATAATGGAAAAGATAATAATTTAAAAATACTACCAATAAATAAGTAAATAAATGACAATTGTAGTTTTAATGGGAACGAAAAATGTTAACAAATAATTAATTTAAATAAACAAGTGAAAGTTCTTTAGAATAAAAATTAATACATACTAATTTCTTTTGTATTTATTATTCATTGTGACAGTCTTTAAAGAAAAAAACTTAAGAAGCAATAATCATTTTAAGGTTATGTTTGTATTATTTTTATACCTTAATTAAAAAATTTTGCTTAGCTTGGAAAAAATAAAATCAGTTTTTATTCATTATTTTCGATACAATAAAAACGTAAACTTTAATGGTTAATATTTAGAATAGTTTTCTTTTTAGTGTTTTTATTAAAAAAATTAGAAACATAACCTGAAATTTTTTACTTTTGTGCTACTTTTCTTCAATGCGTGTCTTTTATAATAGTAATAATAATAAAAATAATAATAATAATAATAATAATAATAATAATAAAAACAACAATAATAATAATAATAATACTAATAATAATAATAAATAATGATAACAATAATAATAAATAATGATAATAATAATAATAATAATAAATAATGATAACAATAATAATAAAAATAGAGAAAAGTAATAGAAAAATAGTAAAAAAAAATTTTAAAAATTAACAATAAAAAATAATAATGACAAAATTATAACAATAATATTTAAAATATTAACTGTACAAAAAATAGAACCAATAACAATGATAATAATGAAAATAGAGAAAATTAATGTAAAAATAAAAAAAAATCCAATAGAAAAAAATTATAAACCTATTAATAGAAAATAATTATAATAATAATATTAACAATAATGGTAATGAAAATATTAACAATAAAAATAATTATTAATATTTTGATTTAGGTCAGATTTGCTTAGAAAATGAATAATAATTATTCGTATGTTTTAGAATAAAAAAAAAAAAACTAATGAAGAAAATTGAAATTACACCTTTGGGGTTTAAATGACGTTTGATTGACAGTCAATTGACACCGCGCGTCTTTTTAAGTTCGATCTCAGTTTGGATGGGACGCTGAACAACTAAAGAAAGTTTAAATTAACTTTTTCCCCGGCTCTAAATTTAAACGTCTCGCAAACCATTGGGAAGGGTTTTATTTCAAAACAGGATCATCGCAATTTTTTTTTTTCTATATACATAATTTTCTTTTCCATTTAACGAGCACTGTTTTTTTTCAGTTTGACAAAAAAGAGAAATAAAAAAAGTTTTTTTTTTGAAAAACTAAAAAAAACGAAATTATTTCCCTTTCGAAACAGTTAATTGCAAAAAACACTTTAAAAATATTTCAAGCACTGTGTAAATAAAAATTTTAAAGTACTTGCAGGTCCAAGCATTTTTTTTTAAATAATTTTTGGACTTAAAATTAATAAAATAAAAATAAAATAAACAAAAAGAAGGGAATTTTAGGTCTTAAAATCAGTTTTCTACTCAGAAACAAATTTAGTTAAATATCTGGACCCAAATGGGGCTTAAAAACAAGACAAAATTTTTGCAGTGAAGAAATAAGGAAAAAGGGAAAAAGTATAAATTTTGGGACACTTTTTTAAAATTTAATTTTTCTATAAAGTTGTAAATTTGTATGATAAATTATTATAAATTATTTTAAATTATTCTAAAATTATTATAAATTATTTTAAATTATTCTAAAATTATTATAAATTATTTTAAATTATTCTAAAATTATTTTATTTTACCAATTCATTAATTAAATGCAGTATTATAATTACTTTAATATTAATTAATTATTTTTAAACTAATTAGTTAATTATTTTAACATTTCTTATTACTTTTCTAGAAAGGAAAGTAAAACCTTTTCTTTCAATAGAAAAAAAAATATTTTGAGCGGAAAAAATATATATACATATTTTTTTTTAAAGTGTTCAGTGTTTTTTTAAAACACTGAAGAAAGAAGCTTTTTTTCACGCGTAAATAAGAAAAATAAAAATCAACATCTATAAGAGGGCATAAGTTTACATACACGTATACGTAGAGAGAAATTTAAAAAAAAAAGAAAAAAACGAGTGCAGGTCGTAGCCAGAGAACAATACAACGAATGCCAATTGGAAATGAGGCCAGAATGGCACTAACAGAGTCGAGTCAGTTGGGCAACGAGCTTGCGGCTAAAGCCTGTCAAAGTCAAAGCTCCCCGAACAGTGGTCGTTTCAATTTCGTCCGATTACAGTCACGGTTTTTCTCAAATCGCGATTTATTCCCTTTTTTACACACACACTCGTGTCAGTTGTCTTAAAACTAAATTTTTCAAAAATTTTTTCAATTTAACAAAAATTTTCTTCACTTTCTCTTTTTTGCTTTAACTTTTCTTTATCTTTTCATTATCTTTTCTTTATCTTTGCATTATTTTTTCATTATCTTTTCATTATCTTTACTTAATATTTACTTTATCTTTACTCAATCTTTTTGTTTTAGAAAACAAAATTTTTTTTCTTTAAAATTTTATTTTTTATTTATTTTTTATTTATTTTCTTATCGTTTTTTTCCTTTTTTCGAAATTGTAAACGAATAGGAGAGAATTTAGTTAGATTATGACGAAAAGACAAACGTTGGTCGTTAAGTTGCGAAGACCAAGTCGATGTCGACCGTGGGGTATCAGCATCGCCGGGGGTGCTGATTTAGGCACGCCGATCATCGTCACCCGAGTGAGTTGAAATTATTTTCTTCATCGCATTTTAGCTTCAAATTTTATTTTTGTCAATTTTTTCTTTAAATTTTTAATTTTTCGTAAAAAAATAAATAAATAATTATTATTATGTCTTAAAAAATTGAAAATTTTAAAACTATGAAAAAATGGGTGACAAACAATGCTGGGGATTGAAACACAGGACCCTTAAGGGAACCAATAAATTACCGGTTGATTTAATTATTATTACAATTTTTTTTTAATATTCAAGAATTGAAATATTCAGAAAAAAACTAATTTAATTGTTGACAAGAATTTTATTGAAAATTTTTTAATAATTCATTTCATTCGACTAATTTTATGCGAATTCGAAATTAAATAATTGAAGTCCTGAGAAATTTGTATATTATTCATGAAAAGCATTGAATTTTTACGATGAACGATTTACGAAAACGTTTTTAAATAATTGAATTCTGTTTGGAAATTTTTTTTTTTAAATATTTAAAATCGTTGAATTTAGAATAGTGATGCATTACGAGCAAATATCGTCTCGTGAGAACGAGAATCTCGCGAAAAATACATTGAAAACAATTGAATGTTATAGTTTCATCTCTTTCTTTTTATGAAAGGACAGAGTCTCGTTATGCATCACTAATTTAGAAAAGTTTTTAAAAATAATCAAATCTCGAAAAGGATTTCATTAGAATTTTTTTGACAATAATTGAATGTATGTGTGATATTTTAAAAAAATTTTTAAATAATTAAACTCCTAAAAAGTATTTTATTATTTTGGAAAATAATTGAATTCTTGAGAACGATTTTATTCGAATTTTTAAAAATAATTCAATTACCAAGAAGAAATTTAATACTTTGAAAAATAATTGAATTCTAGTGGTGAATATTGTTATTTATGAAAATAAATTCAATTTTACAAAGGATTTTATTAAAATGTCCCAAAATAATTGAATTTTTGGGAATAATTTTGTTATTTATTTTTAATAATGATATTCTTCCAAGAAATTATTTATGTAAATAATTAAATTCTTGGTAGAAATTTTATTATAATCTAAAAGTATAATTGAATTGTTTTGAAAATATTTAAAATTAATTGAATTATTTTTAAGAAATTTTTTTATTTATAAAAAAATTGAAATTTTGACGAGAATTTCAATTTTTAAATTAAATTTGAAATTTCTTGCGGAAAATTTTATTAAAAATTTGAAAATAATTGAATTTTTACTAAAAGATTTATTAACGTTTAAAATTAATTCAATTCCTGTAAAGAATTTTTTAAAAATTTAAATAATTGAATTTCTGCTTAGAATTTTAATAGTTTTTGAAAATACTTGAATTTTTGAAAATATGTACTTGAATTTTTGAAAATACTTGAATTAATTGAAAATAATTGAATTAATTAAAAATAATTGAATTAATTGAAAATAATCGAATTAATTGAAAATAATTGAATTCCTGAAAAGCATTTCATTATTTATGAAAATTATTTTATTCTTAGGAACAATTTTAGCGTAATTTGTGAAAATAATTGAATTTCTTATGAATAATTTCCATTTTCGTTAAATAATTGAATTGCTTTACAAAATTCGATGAAAATAAAAAAATTGCAGATTTTTTTTTAAATTTAATGAATTTAATTTAATTTCAATTGAGTCTAATCGTTTTTTTCTCAATTCTTTTGTTGCAGTCGGAGAACGAAGACCTCCAGAAGGGTGACGTGATCAAAAAAATTGACGAGTACGACGTTCGGGACTTGAGACACATTGACGCCCAGAATCTGCTAAAAAATTCAGAGTCTGTAAGACTTGTCATCGAAAGGTCTGATTCACTGAGAGAAATCACATCTCATTATCATTCATCGCAATCATCGATATTCAAATCAATCATTGACGACAATGTGGCTGCGGATTTAAATTTGTTAGAATAATTCCCTTCATCTTATTCTTCTTCTTTTTTTTGCTCTATTCTTTTTTTCAAATACTTTTTTCTGTCGCTTTTGCAAAATTTCTTATTCTCAATTTTCATTCAATAATATTCTAAAATTTTTTAATTTTTTCTAAAAATTCTAAAAAATCCTAAAATTTCTTTATTAGTTTAAAAATTTTTTAAATATCTAAAATTTCTTTATTAAATATTTTTAAAAATTCTAAAAATTCTAAAAATTCTAAAATTTCTTTATTAATTAAAAAAATTTTTAATATCTAAAATTTCTGTATTAATATTTTTAAAAATTCTAAAAAATCCTAAAATTTCTTTATTAATTTAAAAATTTTTTAAATATTTAAAATTTCTGTATTAATATTTTTAAAAATTCTAAAATCTCTTTAATAATTTAAAGAATTTTAAAATATCTAAAATTTTTATCAATTCTTAAAAAATTTCTAACTTTTCTAAAATATTAGTCTAATTTTTATTTTTCTATCGCCTTCCCTTAGAGGAAGGATTGAGTTTATTTTTTGTATCAATTTCTATTTTTTTCATTCAAATAGATTAGTTTCATCATTTCATTGCATACAGTTTGATAATTATTGTTATTAACTTCAATCTTTTTCAGGTCTCGATCAAAGAATATTTTTTAACCCAGCGGTCAAGAAAGTGCCCATTATTCCCCTAGGGAAATAAGAGTACCATTTTGTACCCTATAGGGTCATAATGTACCCATTTTTACCCTAGGGCCATAAAGTGTACTTCATTAACCGCTCTAAGGTCAATAACATATTCATTATTATCCTAGGTCAATAATGACCATTTTATTAACCAGCTTTCAATTAAAAATTTAAAAACAATTTTTTTTAAATTAAAAATTTAAAAACAATTTTTTTTAAATTATAAAATTAAACAATTTTTTTTCAAATAATAATTCTTTTTTTAATGTTTTTTAAATTTTTTAAATTAAATTTTTATTTTTAATATCTAAACAATAAAAATCCATTCTTTGATCCAGACCAACGACTCTTGTTGCACTTTTCATCATTTTTAAATATGCTTTAAAGCCCTTTTTCGCAATGCTTGGCTTCAAATAATCGAGAGAGGCAAAATTTTTTTTCAAAAAGCAAAATTTAGAAAAAAAAGCTTCAAGAAAAATAATTTAAAAAAATTGAAATCTTAATAAGAAAAAATTGATTGTCTCGATGCCTTGGCAGTACTGACTCTTTGCAGATTCTTCGCGTATCTAAAAAAAAAATAATGTGCATTTTTGCGTGAAAAATCATCTATACATTAATGATAATGTGAATTTTTGTTTTTCGATTTCTCTTTTTTCGTTTTTTTGAAACGAAAACACACGTGCAGACCGAAATTGGCGGCCGAACCTAAAATTCTACCAAAAAGTCCAATTCCACCAGCAACGCCAATTGAGGATGATTTCTCAATTCAATCAAGTCCCGATCATCATTATCATCTTGCCAAGGAACATTTAGAGGAAATTCGGGAGGAGCGAGTTTACCTTTCACAGGTAATTTTTTTCACGTTTTTCTTTTTTTCGTAAAAAAAATGAAACATTTAACAAAAAAATTTTTAAAAATTTGTAAAATTGCAGATTTTTTTTAATTTCTACTTTTTTTGCTTTTTTTGCTAATATGACAAAAAAATGACAAGTTGCATTAATAGAAACATAAAAAAATGAAACATAAAAAAAAATTTGTAAAATTGCTGAAATTTTCTTTTATTTTCTACGTTTTTGCTTTCTTTTGCTGATGTGATAAAAAATTGACAAGTTGCATTAATAGAAACGTAGAAAAATAATATTAATAGTAATAATAATTAAAATAAATGTTAAAAATAAAAATAATAGTAAATAATGGTAAAAATAATAATAAATAACAATAATAATATAAATTATAATAATTAAAAAAAAATAATATCAAAAATAATAATAAAAATAATAATAAATAACAATAATGATATTAATTGTAATAATAATTTTAAAAAATAATAATAATAACGATAATAATAAACAATAATAATAGTAATACTAAAAAAAATAATAAATAATACCCAATGTACATGAATTTAGGGTCGCGAAAGTGAATTTTGCAAATATATTTTTCTTGGCAAGCTGCGATGCCGGAAAAACCACGTGGAGGCAGTCTGCAAGCTATAAATATCACTTTTGCATCGAAATCACCACCTCAATTCGATACTGCTCGATTCTTTGACTAGCAAAACACAAAATGCACTTTGTCTTCCAATTTCTCAAAATCAATATCTGGACCAAGCATCACTTTCATTTTCCCCAGAATTCTAATTGTCGTTTATTTTTTTTTTATTCTTCACTAGCAAAATGTTACGAGCACGGAATAAATTTTTTTTAATTTACTGTATTACATTAATTAATTAATTAACATAATTATTAATTAATTATTAGTATTTATTTTATGTATTTTCAAAAATTTTAGGTAATATAATTTTTTGGCAAGAATTCCATTTTATTTTCATAAATAATAACATTATTCCCCGGAAGAATTCAATTATTTTTATAAATAGTAAATTTTGTTTGTTATAAAACTTTTACGAAAGAATTCAATTTTTTTTCTTCATTCATTATAAAATTTTTTAAACAAAATTCAATTTTTTTTTATTTTCTGTAAAATTTTTGAAGACAATTCAATTATTTTTATGAATTTTTATTATGAATTATTATTTTTATGAATTTTTATTATGAATTATTATTTTTATGAATTTTTATTATGAATTATTATTTTTATGAAATTTATTTATTTAAAAAAAATTATAATAATACTTTTCTAAAAAATTAAATTTATGAAATTTTAATAAATTCTTTGAAACAATTCAATTATTTTTAATATAATTTTCAGGGAAAAATTTTTAATATTTTCTACAATTTTAATAAATTTTCCGAAAAAATTAAATTATTTTTTTAATTACACTAAAATCTTTACAAAAATTCAATTATTTTTAATAAACTTTCACAGATTTTTTTTAATTTCATTATTTTAATATTATTTATTAATTAATTTTTTTCTCAATTCTCTATAACATTTTTTAGAAGAATTAAATTATTTCCAATAGAATTTGAATAAAACTTCACGAAAGAATTTAATTATTTACTAAAATTTTTAAACATTCTTCAAAACAATTAAATTATTTTTTGAAAAAGTAAAATCATTGCGAAAATTCAATTCTTTTATTATTTTATTCTATTTTTAATAAAATTTTATAAAAAAGTTGAATTGTTTTTTTTAATTATTTATACAAAAACTCCATTAAAATTGTTTTAAAAAAAGCTTAGTTTTCTATAAATGTCTTTAATAAATTTTTAACTAGTAAAATTATTAATAACAGTTATTAACAAAAATCAATTACATTGAATATATTGAAAACAATTTTTCAAAAGAATTAAATTTTTTTAAAAATAGAAAAAATTCAATAATTCAATTCTTTAATTTAAATTAATAAAAAACATGATTATACTTATAAATAAAATTTTTAAAAAATTCTTCAAAACAATTGAATCAGAATTTTCACAAATTTAAATACAATTCTTCGCGAGAATTCAATTTTTTCAACAAAAATTGATGTTCAAATTCTTTATTTAGAAATCAACAGGCAAATAGACCTTTAAATATATTTATGAAAATAAAATGTTAATAGTAATATTATCAATTAGTTAATTACAATTATTAACAAAATTAATTGTATTCAAGAAATTAAAGAAGTTGTTCACGAAATTCAATTATTTTCAAAAGATTTTAATTAGGCATAGGATTTAAAAATGTTTTTAAATTCTACTATTTTCATAAATAATAGATTTAAAAAAATCTTTTAAATTCTTTTATTTTTATAAATAATAAAATTCTTAAATAATAAATAAATAATACTATTTATAATTATATTATTTATAATTATATATATTAAATAATAAATAAATAAATTTTCTTAAATAATAAAATTCTTCGAAGATAAAATAAATTTGATGTAAAACATTTTTTTTAACATAAATTAAAAATAAATATGAAAAAAAATTTCCTTTCTCTCTCTCTTAACAACTATTTGGCAGAAAAAGTAATTTTCTTCGTGAAATTACGACAATTTTCCTGTGAGAGTTGACTTGTGAATCATACAAAAAGTTATAGCAATATACATTTCTCGCAGCAGAGAAAATAAACACAGAAATAAATTTTTTGGGGGTAAAAATTTTCCCAGATGGGAAATTCAAAGGCATTTCAATGACCTTGCTAGTTGGGAAATCGAGTTTCGCTTTTCATCCAGAAACATCTTACGAGAGAGTTGTGTGGTGGTGGTGATGATGACGATGATGACGATGACGTTTGCCAAAATAAATAGTAGCCTTGACTTGTTTCAAATTTTTTTCCTTTTTTTCTCTCTCTCTCTAGTTTTCATCTTCAAAACACAAATTCTAATTTGTCATATAGACGCATTAAAAATTACGTGTGAAAATGTTTTCTCTCTTTCTTCCATATTATTTAAACTCATTTATCTTCTTTATTTCTTTAATTTTCCTTTTCTCTTTCTTCGCAATTAATTTTCTTTCACTCTTCATTTCTTTCTTCTCTACAAAATCTGTATTTAATTTTTTTTTTTAATCAATTTGCCTTTAGAATTCTTTTTTCATATTTTTGCTAAATTTTATTTTCAATTTTATGAATATAATTAAAATTTTAAAAAAATGTTTTATCAAAATAAAAAAATTAATAAATTATACACTGATTTACTTGCATCGAATAAATTTTTTTAACAACAATTTATTGTCAAATAAATATTTACTTGAATTAAATAAACTTTTTTAACAACAATTTATTATCAAATAAATATTTACTTGAATTAAATAAATGTTTGTTAATAACAATTCGTTGACGAATAAATATTTCCTTGAATAAAGGAATTTTTTGTTAATAATAATTCGTTGATAAGTAAATATTTACTTGAAATAAAAAAATGTTTATTAATAAATATGTCTTAAATAAATTATTTGTTAAATAAATATTTACTTGAAGTAAAAAAATGTTTATTATTAAATATTTCTTAAATAAATTATTTGTTAAATAAATATTTACTTAAATTAAAAAAAATATTTTAGTAACGTACATAGTAAATGTTTAATTAATAAAAGAAGAAGGAAAAAATCAACAAATAGGTAATAAATAATAAAAAAATAAATAAGATATTATAATATAAAAAGAGAGAAAAAGAATGTTATTAAAAAAAAATTCTTTTTTTAATCTTGGCGGGAATTGAAAGTCAACTTTTTGAAAAAGTAAATATAAAATCGAGTTGAGATGGGGATTATAATATACGTAGGTGTAAGATATCCTTGCTTTACGAGATTCAAGTCTACTCGAAATTTAAGCCGTGAGCCAGAGTTAGTTCCGCCCGCGCGCCTAACCAGTGCGTTACTCAAAAAAAAATTTTTTTGCACTTTTTTTTTTCTCCGAAAAAACCTCCGCCCCTTGTTTTTAATTCCGAAAAAGTCGTTTTTTTTTATTTTCCACTTGGAAAATGCCTCTTTATACTTATCGTTTCCCCGTGGAACGACCGACAACGAGAGAGGAGGAAGCTGCCGTCTACTGGGTAGGCAACAATTAATAAATAAATTAATAAATAGAAAATAATAAAAAAAAAAATTAAAAAATTTTTTTCAACAAATTAGTCATTAAAATTGTAAATTAATTTATAAATTTCTATTAACAGCAAACTATTAATTACAATTGTAAATTAATTCTCTATTATTGTCGTTAATTTATAAATTTTTATTAATAAAACATTATAAATAAGAATTATTAATAAGAATTATTAATAAGAATTATTAATAAAATTATTAATAAAATTTATTCATTTATAAAAGTTATTAAATAATGTACAGTATAATAAATAATTAAATTATAAATTTATTATTTATTAAATTATTTCATAAATTATTATAAACTTTTTATCTCAATTCATTTATATAAACAAATTATGTAAAGTCTGACCATTTTTGTCAATAAAAATTAAATAAATTAAATGATTGATTTTAAACTAAATTCTAAATAAAATTATTAGTCAATAAATTAATTAAAATATTTCCTATGATTAATCAATGAAGATAATTAATTAAAAATACAATTATTAATTTGTTAAATTACTTAATTATTTAGCTAAGATTAAAAGTAATTTAAAAACAGAAATAATACCTCTTGTAAAACTAATATTCTTCTGAAGATTCATTTTTAAATTAAAAAAAAGAGTTGAATTCATTTTTTTATGTGATAAATAGTTAATTACTGTTTTTTCGAACTTATTTAAATGTTTGCAACTATAGTTTAGTAATATATTTAAAAAAAATATATAAAATATAAAATGTTTAGTAGAAAAATATTTTATAAAACACAAAATATTAAGTAGAATATAAATTATTTAATAATTCATAAAATATTTAACAAAATACAAAGTATTTAGTAAAAATTCGAAATATTTAATAATATATAAAACATTTGGTAGAAAAATATTTAATAAAATATAAAACATTTAGTAGAAAAATATTTTATAAAACACAAAATATTTACAAAGTATTTAATAAAAATTCGAAATATTTAGTAAAATATAAATTATTATTAAAGCTTTTTTAATTTCATTAAAATATTTAGTCAAAACTTTAGTAAAAATCCTAAATTATTATTTTGCTAAATTTTATTACCAGAGGAAAAAAAATGTTCTAGTTTTTAAAATTTTTTAAAGTCAACGAAAATATTTATCTTGAGAAAGTTCTAGAAATAAACATTTTTTTTATATAAAAGTGATTTATGTAGAATTTAAAAAAACATGTCAATAAATTTAAAGGAAAACGAATTTTTTCCTTTTTTCCCCCCCTTAGAAATTAGTATTTTTTTGTAAAGTAATTTTTTTTCATCGCACCAGGTGAAACGGAATTTTTGGGAAAAAAATTTTTTCACTTTTGTTTAGAATAAAAAAAAATAGAAAAAAATTATGAAATAGTTACAAAAATACATTCAATTCTCAAATTTTGTTTCGCAATAATTCAACTCTGACGTGAACGACTGGTGCCAAAAATTACTAAACGTTATTGGAGTAAACAAATAGATATTCTCCTCTCCTCATCGGTCATTAAACCAAAGAAATTGTTTCATTGAAACTATAATTAAATGAAAGTTTTTGAATAAAAAAAAATAAATATAAATTATAAATATTATTTAGAATTATTTACTTTAATAAATTAAAAAGCATTTTGTTGAAGTTAACAAAATTATTGGTTTAGAAAATGTTACTTTAAAAAATACATTTTTGTTGCCTACTTTAGTCCCTCGAGTTAAAAAAAGGCCATATTAGTTCCTAGTGTTGAAAACGGCTATTTTACTCCCTAAAGTTAAAAAAGGCTACTTTATTCCCTCGAGTTAAAAAAAGGCCATTTTACTCCCTAGTGTTAAATGTGGCTATTTTAATCCCTACGATATTAAAAATTACATTTTTCTATGCAAATTTCAGGCATTTATTATTATTATTATTATCCTTATTTTTATTATTTTTACTATCATTATTTTTATTATTATTATTATTAATATTATTGTTATGGAAATTATTATTATAACTAACAATTTGACTTCGAAATGAATCAGAATAAAAAAATTAATTCCCTTGAAAAATATGTTTCGCAAAATAAGAAGTAACAATATAAATGCTAAAAGTACCACTATTTCGGAAATTAATAATTCGAATAAAACGTTTTCATCACAATGATTCAAATTTTGCGAAAAATCAGCTGATAAATCATTCCGTATGAAATGTTTTGCCAAAATTTCAAGAATTATTATAGTTGAGCCAAGTCTTTTGCAGAAATAAATGTTGTATATTTTTTTTGCGCGCCACTTTGCGGTTAAGATTTTTAAAAAAATCAACAATCTTTTGTATTTAAAAAAGAAAAAAGCATTAAAAAAATAGTTGAAAAATTAATTGAAAACATCGCATAAGAGGGGGTGGAATTTAGGTTGGAACCTGACCTTCAAAACTTGACCTACAGAAAAGGTTTTATTTTAAAATTGAAACGAAGTAATGGCGACGAGTGACATGGTAAAAATGGGAGCGCGGTTGTTAGAGAATATTAGCAAATTGAATGAAAAAGAAAAAAGGAAATTGTTGAAAAATAAAAATTTTAAACATGGCAACTTTGATCGTAAAGTGCGCGGTATTTTTGCCCACACCGCTGAAAGCCTTCAACAAAATCTATTTCGAGTCCAAGACGAAGCTTCAGCCCAATCTCTTGTCACAAAATAATGTACCTGACCTATTTTATTGATATTAAATTACAAATTAAAAAAAATGGATATTTTACCCAAAGGATATTTTTTAATAACCGTTTTCAGCTTGTGAAAAATTTCCTTCGTTCGGTATTTATCAAGAGAATTCAAAAATTAAATCAACATTTTAGTTTTAATGCGACGTGCAAAGTCGCGCCTCTCCGACTTGTCGTGCATTTAATAATAGACTTTAGCCCTGCCCTTCAAAATTTTCAAGCTACTTGTTCAACATTGCGAGGCGTATTTGCAAATTTATTTTTCTTAAATATAAACAAAAATATTTATCAAATTAGTTCTATATCAAATTATTACTATGTAAACGTATATTATTGAAGCTAGTAAATATTTTTAATTTTTTTAAAAGGAATTTAAAAAAAAATTCTTATAATCGCGAATATAAACAAATGCTTAAGCGGACAAAAGCCGGAAGCACTTTACGTAGATGGAAATCTAAAAAGGATCGTTAACGACCAAGTGTTGCCTCTCAATCTTAATGCTTGACAAGCTCTCTGGCTAAAAATGTCATTTTAGCGGCTTTTAAAGCTCTCGAGAAATGTTTATTGCGATTTTAATGCCTCATAATGGTTAAAATAATGGTAAATAGTAAAAATATAATAACAATCGTAATAATAAAAAAAATCTATTATTAATAAAAGTCGTAATAAAAAAGTAATATAAAAGTAAAGTTAAATTAATCTCGGATCGAATTAAACTTTGGAAAACTTTCGGTGTTGTGTTGGAAACATTCGCGAAAGATTGCTTAATTTTTTCTACATTGGTCTCTATTTTTTAAATTCAGTACAGCAATGTCCTAATTTCACGCGAACTTGCAAGTTTAGTGGAGCATAATCTGAAAATGCGAGAAATTTTCTTTTGAGCGTCTCACGAGAGAATGTTTCATCACATTGAATCGTGTTTGCGCGCAATTGAAAACTTTATATTATTACATAACTCACACTCGAAAATTACTTCTCTGCCAAAACATAATTCAATTTGAAAAAGCACTTCAAATTTTGGCTTCTCTGGTATCAATTTTGAAAAAAAAGAAAATTTCCCATTGCAGTAAATCATTTTTAAACCGAATTGCAATAGAAAAAAAAGACCCGTTTGCTAATACCGCCCATAACGTAACGTCTATAATGGAATATTTATTTCGGTATATATACACACGACGCGTGTAGGCGTAAAGAAGTTATTAAATTGAGACCGCCTGCATTGATTAATTGGCAATCTCTCGATTTAAATTTAACCCCATTTTTCTAATACATTTCAACACTGACAGGGTAATTGACACCTGTTTTGGCATATGCCTCAATAATATTCAATCTTTGGTCATCAACCTCTTTTGTCAAAATATAATCTATTTCGTCTCGATTTGATGAAAAAAAATTTGTATTAAATTTGAATAAAAAAATATTTTTAAAAATCGACTAGGACTCAAAACAAAAATTTTTTTCGTGGTGTTCTGTCAAAGGCAAGGCAGAATTTATTAAAACCATCAGTTTTAATTAAATAAGCTCAGAATTTCACCTTTAAAGACGGCTATTTACTTCAGAGTGTCATTTTCAGAAAACAATTTTTTTCAAAAAAATTTTGTTTTTCAGCCTTACCGAACGACACCCCTCGTACTGCCGGGTGCAAAAATTAAGAAGGATGCACCCCTGGGTGAATGTTATCTTCGTCATCATCCGAATCCGATGATAAGAGCCGCACCCCATCACTATGAGATTGCACATCCCGAAGTTGCTATGAAACAAAAAGTACGTAAATTTAAATATCATATCTCGCCAGTAGTCAGTGAACAAATTATAACATTATAAATTATTGTAAATCCGTTGTCAATGTCAAAGAGGGATCTCCAAATATTTACAGTTTCATAAAAAAAATTATTTTTTAGTTTCGAATTTTTAAAAGTTCAATAAAGATAGATTTACACAATTTATAATGACGAAAAGGCAAAATTATTTCAAATTGCCAAAAAAAGTTACTTCCAGTAAGTAACAAATATAAACGAAAAAAAAAATTCCATTCGAATTGCAGAAATGAAGAAATTTTTTGAAACTGTAAATATTTGTCTCCCTCTTTTTTTGTTTCTTGATGAAATATATACAAAAAGCGAAAATGTAAATTAATAAAATATTTTTCCTTCGACAAATTGCATTATTTACAAGTCTACTTCGATTTTATTTAAAACTAAACAAAAAGTTTAAGTTTATTTTATAATGAAATAAAAACGAATCTCATCAGGTGGCTGAGTCGGTTCTACAGCGTGTCTTGGGGCCCGATGAATTACCTAAGGTTTGCAAAAAAGAAAAAAAAACAATTTTTTTTGGCGTGCTTTTTGCCTTTTCCGAAAAGCTTTTCGCGGTTTTTTTTACTTCTTCACCAGAACTTTCAGAGCAAATCTGGTACTCTCATCTTTGATTCAAATATCTAAAAACTTTAATTTACTCTCATTTCACTTTTCTCTTGGGTCAAAAGTGTTGACTAATAAAGTAACCGACGCTGAATATCTTCTAGACTGAGATTAAAAATTTGTAGCGACTTTTAAAACCATTGAGGAGGCTGCATCAATTCGGTAGAAAGAGACAAGTAGTTTCTATCGTTCCCCGTTCTTTTCTTGTCTACAAGTTTGTAATCGGACGAGGGGTGCTAACGCCCCTAGGGTTTTGGGAATCCCACCTAAACATAGACTCCGCTTATGCGCAGGCGTCTTTAGACAAGGAAAGAAGAGGGGACGATAGAATACTGTCCATCTCTTTCTACAAAGTTGACGTATTTTTGTCCATTTTTTTATTAATTTCTATTTCTCTCTAGTCGAAAAAAAACTTTTAGAATGATTCATGGAATATTAATCAACCTTTACTATTCACTAAACAGGCAATAAAGTATTAGTCCCTATTCAAGCTTTATGGCCCTGCTCGTTGACTTTGCAGTGACATCAATATCATCGAAATTCATCGTGAGCCATTATTAATTAAAATAATTAATTTACATCATTACTAATTTTTTTTGTACATAATAGATCGCTAAAAGAAATATCGAAAAAAAACCAGGACGAAGCTGATGTGCTCCAGCCGAGAGAATTTTTTTCGAATACTTAAAAAATAATAAGTAATAATATTTATTATAATAGTGATGATAATAATTTTGTGTTTAAAAAAAAAACTTTTGTGCTGACTGCCTTTCTTAATAAACTGACGCTGCAAAACTGATAAACTGACCGTAATTTTTAATTCACTGTCCTTTGGACATCAAACTTTTTTTACTGGGCATATGGAAAAAGAGCTCTCATATTTTTCCCCAAAATAAAAAAAAGAACAAAAATCTCATTTCGAAGGACGCTTATAAAAAAATTTCCACGTGCCCTTAACATAAAATTTTACCATTTTCCCGCCATTCATTAAATTAGTTTTCTCAAGAGTCGATTTTTTTAAGTTTAAAAAACGAAACCTCTAATACATACTTCAATTTTCTAACAATTCCCGTTTTTACTTTGATTTTGTTCGACAGGTTGTGCATAAGCAATTCAATACACCAATCGGCCTCTACTCTGAACAAAATATCGCGGACACTATTAAATGTCAGGCATCTGCCATTCCGTAAGTAATTGAATTTAAAAAAAAGGGACAAATCAAAATGTAAAATAGCTTTTAACCCTTCTAAAACTGAGAAAAAAGAATATTTAAAAAAAAATTAATGTGCTGCTTTTAAATAAACGTACTTCTACTTGTTAATATTCACATTCAATAACAAACTTGCTTTCGCTTTCTGTTAATGCAAATTAAATTTCTATAACTATACAGACGGAAAAAAAAGAATTCGGTAAAAGAAACTAATTTTCAAAAAAAGGTCGCGGCTGATAAAAATCTCTTTTACACTCATACGCTATTTGCGGTGTGAACGAACTCTTAATATTCCGAAAAAAACAAACGATAGAAAGTGAAAAGGCTAAAAAAGAGCAAGTAAATAAGGAGTGACTCCCACCCCCCGTTATTTACTGGCTGTTTCTTTATTTTTTGCAGCATTTTCATAGATTTTTCGTTCGTGAAACAAAAACAACAAATTCAGGAGAAAGCGAGAATAATGAAAGAACAGGCCATGGCAGCCACTTCAAAGAACGTGTGGCCTCAATTTAATAAACCCAATTAATTTCTATCATTTAAAAAAAACCCGCAAAAATATTTTCGATTACGTTTTCTTGCCAAAAAAAATTTTACCTTATTCGTTTTTGTTATAAAAAAAATATAATAAAAAAAGCAACAAAAAAATCTTTTTCGAAAAATTATCCATAAAAAATTCAATATATATTTAATTTTTTATTTTAGAAACAATTTGCATGCAATATCTTACACGCTTTACACGTGATAACTTTATAATAGAAAACATTAATTGGACAATAAAGTAGAATCTACTAACGATTAGAATTAATATTTACTTTCTACATTTTTACTCTCTCTACTCTGTTATATAATTGCTTGCTGTAGATTTTTAAAAAAAACCCGTTTTAGTCATTGACGTTTATATTATGAAAGTGAATAAATAAATAAAAATCAAATCTTTAAACAAATTTTTCAATGTAAAATATATTTCGAAATTTTTTTTTATTTGAAATAACGAAAGTAAAAAGAAATATATTTATATTGAAAAAAATAAAGACAATAAATAGCAAATTTAATCAATGAAAATAAAAAAATGTCTTTTTATAAAATTTTCCAGGCAAAAAAAACTTTTTTTTATTTTCTTTAACAAGAAATACGAAAACGAAAACTTCTGTTTATTTACTCATTTGGATCAAAATCCTAAGTAATTGAAAAGTTCAATATTCAAATTGAATAAGCTCAGAATTTCACCAGAAAAGACTTGTAATTTGCTCCAGAGTTCTTTGAAGAAAGAAGTTGTTCTATCTGGAAAAGAAATATTTTTAACTATTACAAATATTTTCTTACATGGGAATAAAATATTTCTTGCTTTCAAAAATTGTTCTATGTAGAAAAAAAATATTTTTAACTTCTACAAAATTGTTTTACTGTTGGGGAAAAATACTTTCTGCTTCTAAAAATTGTTCTATGTAGGAAAAAATAATTTTTAACCCTTACAAATCATTTTCTGTGGGGAAAAAATACTTTAACAAATAGTACTGCTTAATGAATTAAAATTTAAATGTAAAAACAAAAATTAGCAAATAAATATTCACTTTAAATAATTGAACGTCTTTCGAAAAATGGGAAATAGTAAATTTGCACGATCTAAAAGCTAATTGAAGAGACAAAAAATATTAATAATGAAATTAGAAAAAATACGAGTTTATAGTAGATTGTAGATGTGCTAAATTTTTATAATACAATTAATAAAAAGAAAGATTAATATTAATATAAATTGGCTGCTGCTAATTAACTCGCGAAATGAGACGATTAAGAGAATTCGTGTCCGAATAATTATGTAGCATGAAGAAACCGGTGAAGTACGACCCGAGTAAGAGCGAAGCATACAAGGCTCTTCAGGACGAAGCATTTGGGGATTACCCGCATCAGGAAATCAGACAGCCAGCACGTACCGGAGTTTTTGCGCCGCAAAAAGCGAATCATTACGGGGTATATCAAATTTTTTGATTTCTCTATTTTTAAATTTCCTTAAAAAAAATAATAAATAAAAAAATCTAGTCGAACAATACATTTAACCTTTCTCAATGAATAAAAATGATTTTTTTCGATTTTATTTATTCTTTCTTCTGATTTTAATTATTCGAATTAAATTCATTGATCATTTAAAATAATTATTTAAATTTTACTCATAAGGAATTCAAATTAATTATTTAAATTTTACTCATAAGGAATTCAAATTAATTATTCAAATTTTTACTCATAAAAAATTCAAATTAATTATTCAAAATTTACTGATAAAATTTTTTAATTAATTATTCAAATCTTACTGATAAAATTTTTTAATTTATTATTCAAATTTGACTCGTTAAACATTTAAATTATTTATTCGAAATTTACCATCTTACGCATAATTATTCAAATTAAAAATTAAAATTTTATTTACTTATACTTTTAGCTATGGTTTATGGCAAAAAAATTTTTAAATAGAAATAGAAAAAATTTTTTTACAATTACATTACTTTCAGGCACCACAACCTCCGCCAAGGAGTCCTTCCTCTTTTGTAAGTATATTTATAAAATATTTTCAACCCCTTAATAATTTTTTTTTATTAAAAAAACATTTAATAATATTAAATTGTAATTTTCTGAATAAATTTAAATAAATTAAGAAGTAAATTTAAATAAATAAAGCAATTAAGAAATATTTTTTTTATAGTTGTTAGTTTTCCTTTTTTTAATTATTGTTTATAAAAAAATTTTCTTTTTAAAACGATTTAGTTATAGAAAAAGATTAATTTATTATTATAATTTATTATTACAATTTATTTTTATAATTTAATTTAAAATTTTATTTTTATAATTTATTTTTAAATTTTCTTTTTATAATTTATTTTACATTTATTTTAATATGGAAAAGTATAGTAATTAATTATCGTAGTGAATTAAAAAATTAATTTTTTTAATTTTACAAGACAAAGTTAGAAAGAGAAAAATTTTATTTATTGTGAAAAAAATTAATTAAGTTTTGAAAAATAAATTTCTTCCTCTGAAACAATTTTCTGATGCAATTTTTAAGGGTGGGAACTTTAGACGCCCCTTCCCTCTTCCTTTCGTTAAGGATCGTGTCAATGACTACTGAATTTTGTACGTGAAATTTGTGTACTTGATTTAAAAAAAGAATTATTTATTTTTCGCTTATTCGCTAATTTTTGAAAAACTTGGCTTCGCGGCTAAAAATTTGCTCACCACTAAAAAGAAAAAGAAAAAATTTATTAAAAAAAAAACAGTTTCTTTGTTTATTAAACAAAACTACGTTTAACTAACGGAAAATGTTGATAATATTAATAATAATATTAATAATGAACGTAACCTAAATAATAATAATATTAATAATGATAAACGTAACCAAAAATTACAATCGTAACTAAAAATAATTATAAACGTAACAAAAAATAATGATCACTACAAACATAACCAAAAATAATTAAATAATATCCATTTAGTCGCGAAATTTTGAGGTTATGAATGCATTTTTTTAGATTTTCTTTTCCCTATAACCGACTTTGATCTAAATTTAATACCATTTTAGTTATTTTTTAAAAACTATTACCACTATTTCTATTCATAGTTATAGTTATTATCTTTCTTCGAATGTTTTGTAGATTTACTTATATTACCTTTTTCTCTTTTTCCATGGAACTTTTCCTCTTCTTTCTTCGTTTAATTACATTAAAGTTGTTCGTCTGTTTATTTTTTTTTAATTTAAATTGCCTCTAATTATATTTATATTCGAATAATTAAAACAAATTTTGCTTTTCTTCCAAACATCTTGAGACGCTTTGACACTGTCATGAACTAAACAACATAGAATGTCAACACAGTAAAATAAATTTGCACATAATGCGCCATCTACAATGACATTTAGCCACGGTTGAATAGTTACGAATCGATTGTCGACTTGCAATTATTGCACTCTAAGGCTGTGTACACAATGTGTTTAACTTTTCAGTTTCGCCTGATATTATTTTTCTAATTTGATAATTCCTCTATTTTCAGAAAATTGTAACAATTCTAAATTATGACAAAATTAAATAAATAGAGGTAAATAAAAGTAAATTAAATAGAAGTAAATAAAAGTAAAATACATAGAACTAAATAAAAGTAAAATAAAAGTAAAATAAAAGTGAATAAAAGTGAATAAAAATTACAAGTTGCAATTTAATGTTTATGAACTCGACTTTAGTCTCAAATAAAGCTGATATTCCCCACCCTGACTTAGACTATCGCCTTGTAAGATTTGTTGTTTCCAACCTCTGCTCGATCGGGGAATACCACATTTGAATTTTTTTCGTTTTGTTTTAAGGCCCCTTCACAATTGTTCGCGAATTTATTAAAACATTAGTGTAAAAGCCCCATTACATGATAATTCTGCGATAGGAAAAGAAAAAAACGAATATTAATAATACTAATATAAATAAAATTTACATTCATAATAATCAGCAATAATCAAAATTCACAGAATTATCAATTTTGTTGAATATTTAATATTTTAATGTTTAATTCATTCATTATTTCGAATACAGCTAACTTTGTTAAAAAAATTGTTTAAGTTTAAGTACACAACTTCCCAGCAAAAACCTACATAAATATAAAATTTAAGGGGCTTTCAAAATCGTAGCAATTTTTTCGCACTGAAACAGTTAAAATTGCAACGACTTTTGACATCTCCTTAATATCCCTAAGGCTAAGTCCACAATGGGACATTTTTAAGTCCTTTGTACACACTGAACTAAAGACTACAAATTACAAACCTTATTTTTAAAACATCTTTTTAATATTAGACATTAATATTTAATATTAGACATAAAAAGAGTCTATTGTGGACATAACCTAGAATGTAAAGTAAAATTTCCACTAAAAACATCAAATTTCTCTTTGTATTTTTTTAGGTTGACGATGATGAAAAAATTCATCAAAGCAACAGCTTCAAGAGAATCATGTACAGTGTGATGGGCCATTCTGATTTTTGAAAAGAAGAAAAAACATTCAAATCTGAACTGAATTGAAAAAAAAACATAAATAATTTATATTTTGTTACACACGTGAAAACAATATTTATGGTGAAAATATCCCCACTCCGAAAAGAAAAATACTTTTTATTTACAAAAAAAAAAACTTGAAGAATCAAAACTTGCGAGGCCAATAAATTTTGTAAAAAAAAACTATTATTATTGGCCAAGAGACATTTTTCAGGTTGTAAAGAAAAATTTTTTTTATTTTAATTCTATTGTTTGTTAATTCACATATATATCTATATTATTTACGTATATATATATTTATGGTTTAAAACGAATTTACTTTAAGTCATTTTTAATTTAAGTCATCTCTATATTTTATGCAAAGCCCAATTATTTTTCCTCCACTGACGTAGAGAATAAAATAATAATATTTTAAGATGCATTACTTTTTATTTACCCTGACAAATTTAGAATTAAAAAACTACACTATAAACATAACCTAAAAGTTATTTTTACTGTTTTTTAGAGAAAAACAAATTTCTTTTATACAAAAAAGAAAAAAACTATCACTAAACATAACCTAAAAGTTATTTTTTACTTTTTTTTTAAAGAGAAAACAATTTTCTTTTTTTTTACAAAAAGAAAAGTAAGAAAAAACTATCACTAAACATAACCTAAAAGTTATTTTTACTTTTTTTTTAAAGAGAAAACAAATTTTTTTTTACAAAAAGAAAAAAAAGAAAAAACTATCACTAAACATAACCTAAAAGTTATTTTTACTTTTTCTTTTAAAGAGAAAACAATATTCTTTTTTACAAAAAGGAAAAAAAGATAAAACTGCCACTAAACATAACCTAAAATCTTTTTCAAAGGGAAAAACAAATTTCTTTTTTTAGAAAAGGGAAAAAAAGGAACAAATTCGGTGGTACTTACAATTTTAATGAGTTCAACAGAATTCTACAAATGTGCAGGTTGAAATTCTTAAGATTTTTGCTTTTTGTTTTTTCGAAAAGGAAAATTACAATTATAATAAGAGCCTGACACACGACCGTAGAGAATCACACACTGACAATTAAAACAATATATTTCATAATATTATATTTATACTTTACTAAAAACTACTTATATGCAAATAAAATAAAAACGGCGTTTTCTTGACTTTTGCCCTGAGCTTAAAAAGTACATTTTTTTTCCTTTATTACTATTTCTTTTTCTTTATATATTTTATATTCAGAGAAAAAAAAGGTAATTTTTGGCTTCTGTTACCCGCAGTTGCCAACGAGAGTGCCTTTTTTCCCACAAGATTTAAAATTATCACAAACATAAATGTTTTTTCCAGTTAATATATTTGTGACGCGCTCCCAAGAAAGGGGAAAGAAGCAAACGAATTATAGGTTAAGTTCGTGTTGGATTTATCTTTATAGAAAGTTTTTTTTAAATTATTTTCTTTTAAAAACAGTTTTCACTGAATATTTTGGACATAACAAAGACTTGAAGATCAATAATTTTTAACTAATTATTGTTTTTCTTTTTGTATTTTTACTCGAAAAATTTAAAACATAACCTCAAATTTTTTGCTTCTTCCTTTCTTCGGAGCGTGAAACATTTAAAAAAATAAAAAAAAAAAATTGGAGAAAAAATAAAATTACCCAAAAAAAGTAGGATTTAAATACTGTGCCTTTTGCAGACTTTCTGTTTCTTAAGGTTATGTTATTCAGTGGTCACGTGTCCCATATTCTTTACTATGGAAAAACGTCACACTGAAAAACATGACCTTAAGCAAAAAAATATAAACCAAAAAATTAAATTACAATCAATTTTTTGTTTTTAAAATTGAATCATTGACTTTTAAATATTGAAAAAAAATTCTTTTTAAGTAAATTGAATCATTGGTTTTTTAATATAAAAAAAATTCTTTTTAAGTAAATTGAATCATTGATTTTTAAATATTGAAAAAAATTTCTTTTTAGGTTAATTAAATCATTGACTTTTAAATATAGAAAAAAATTCTTTTTAAAAAAATAGTAAAAATAATAAAACAGAAAAAAATTATTATTAAGAAAAAAGTTAAAATAATATAAAAATATCGTGTTTGTAAAGAAATAAATTTCGGGCTAAAAACAAAATAATAAAAATATTTCCAATTCGCGTTTTATTTAATAATCCACCGTTTATTCAAATTTTGTCATTTTTTTCATTTTTTTTTCTCAATAACAATTTTTCCTTTTTTTTTCCTCAACAAAATAAAAATACCAATCATTTAATTTTTCACAAGGAAAAAACACAGCGACTGTAAAAATTTTAATTGATTGGTCACAATTTTTGTCTTCTTTCGTTTATTTCTTTTCGTTTCTTTATTTATCAGATCCAAAAATTCAAAAAAAAAAAACATTCTCGCACAAAAATCTACATACTTTTTTTCTTTTTTCATTAAATAGTTAAAAATAATACTTTCATAGTCGTCACCGATTTCTAAGACAATAATAATAATAATAATTATAATAATAATAATAATCGAGCAAATGACAATGATTATTTGCACTTGAGTTTTTTTTTCTCACGTTAGAAGAGTACAATTTTTTTCCATTTCTCATTCACTTCCTCTGAATTATTTTTATTTTTTTTTTTTTAGTTTATATTATTAAATATTATTTTAATCACCTTAAATAATTTGTTAGTTTGATTAGTAGCTTAAAATTAATTTGCTTGCAAAAATTTACAATTTTTTTTCTGAATTTTCTTTTTTTGCATATAAAAAACATTTTCATTGATAAACTATTTAGAAAGAAAAACAATTATAATTATTCAAAGAGTTCCAAATTCATACATTTTTTATTATTGAAAATACTGGAATTTTTTACTAGCAAATTTTCCCTTTGAGTATTTTTTATTTTTTAATTAACAAAAATAATAATAATGAAAAATTAGTTTATTTTCTTTGGATCCAGCAATAATTCAGAGACAGTTTTTTGTTTGCTTGTTTTGTAGATAAAATTTCTAAAGTGTAAGAGAATAGGGGTGGGGAGAGGGGGGGAAGAAATAAAGAGAAAATTGTACTTTTCGTTTAAAAAAAATTAAATAAATCTTACACACGGTACTAATGCCAGGGCACTAAAAGGAAAAATTTTTTTTTCTTTGATTCCACGATGGTTTTTTTTTATTTTCTCTCGCTCCGTTCGCTCACTTTTTCTCTTTCTTTCGCTTTCATTTTTTTTCCTTTCAATACAAGTTCTCACAGAATTCTTCTTCTTCTTGTTTTCTTTAAATAACAAATATTAATATTTTCGATGAATAAATAAACATTTACTACCGTTTCTAGGGGAGGGGGAGAGAAGAGGGGTGAGGGGAAAAAGAATTTGTTTATAATTATAAAGTAAACGCGTCGTCGAGCAATTGTTTCAATTCTTTCGTGTGTTGGGCTTTACTTCCGGTTGCTGGCGATGCTGCTGTTGGACGTCCAACGTATCTGGAAAGAAAAAACAGGAATAATTTACTTTTTATTAAAAATTATCATTTAAATTAAATTAAATTATTAAAAATACATTCAATTATTTACATAAATGTCAATTATTCGAACTAAATTTAATTGTTCGAACTAAATTCAATTATTCGAACTAAGTTCAATTATTTCAAATAAAATTCAATTTTCTTAAATGTAAATTTAATTATTGGAACTAAAGTCAATCATTCGAAGTGAATTGAATTATTATTTTGTCAAAACTCAATTATTCAAAATAAATTCAATTATTTTAACTGAATTCAACTTTTTGACCTTAATTCAATTATTTTAACTAAATTCATTTAGAGGGACTAAATTTAATGATTTATACTAAATTCGAATTATTCAAAATGAATTCAATTTTTTTGACCTTAATTCAATTATTTTAACTAAAAATTCAATTATTAAAATTTAATTTAATTTATTGACCTAAATTCAATTATTTTAACTAAATTCATTTATTCGAACTAAATTTAATCATTAAAAATAAATTCAATTTATTTACCTAACTTCAATTATTTTAACTAAAAATTCAATTATTAAAATTTAATTTAATTTATTGACCTAAATTCAATGACTTCAACTAAAAATTCTATTATTAAAATTTAATTTAATTTATTGACTTGAATTTAATTATTTTAACTAGAAATTTTATTATTGAAATTTAATTTAATTTATTTATCTAAATTCAAATATTTCAACTAGAAATTCAATTTTTTGACCTAAATTCAATTATTCTAATAAATATTTAATAAAATTTCATTTAAAAAAATGGCAAAGATAAAAAAAATGTATTTCTAATTTTCGTAAATTCATCTCTTTCAATTTTGAATTTTTCCCCATTTTTCTCTTAGTTTTCGTCTTTTTTTTCAATTTTTGTTTATTGCAAAAAAGAATATAATGGAAATTAATTTCCTATTGAAAAATATTTTTTCTTTTCTCTTGAGAGAAAAAAAAGAATTCAAATTGTTATAAAAAAATTTCTTGTTTCGGTTACAAAAATATTTTTTTTTAGTAAAAAAAAAATAGTTTTGGTTTGGTCAAAAAATATGTTTGTTTTGGTCAAAAAATATGTTTGTTTTGGTAAAAAATATATATTTTCGTTTTGGTAAAAAAATATTTTCGTTTTGGTAAAAAAATATTTTTGTTTTAGTAAAAAAAAAAGATAGTTTTGTTTTGGTCAAAAATATGTTTGTTTTGGTGAAAAATATATTTTCGTTTTGATTAAAAAAATACTTTTGTTTTAATTAAAAAAAATATTTTTGCTTTTGTTTAAAAAAAAAAAAAAATTACCTCGTGATTCTTTCGCTGGGTTTTGTCGATTCCTCAGCTTGCGAATCGTGAGTTGGTTTCTTGTCCTCTGCCTTCGAGGACGAGAACAATGAACCAAACCATCCGTCGCTTTTTGAATCTTCGTTACTGAAACATGGCCCAAATTTTCCACTTCTTATAAAATTTTATTTTTTCTCCTTTTGAAAAAAAAACAAAAAATAGAAATAAATTTTGCTAATTTTAACTAATTATTGATAAATCAGTGCATTAGTGAATTTTTTTTAAATTATCGACACAGAAAAATAAAAAGCTTTCTAGATATATATTTTAATGAAAAACTGAAAGTAAAAAACATGGGCCATATAAACAGTAAAAATAATTCAGATTCAATGATTTTTTTAAACTCTTTTTTAAATTAATATTTTCTTGTTCATTTATTCTGCCCCCTTATCGTCAGAATTTTTCCATATTTTTCCTTCTTTTTTTTAGTTTTTTTAGTTATTACTACAAAAACTGATTTTTGAAAAACTAAAACTGTTTTATATTAATTGTTAAAAATTAGTTTTAGTAAAAAAAATTGTTGCTTACTACATAAGTAAACGAAGAAATAACTTTACTTAAAAAAATTATTTTCTCTTGAAAAAAATCGTTTTATTAAAGAAATTATTTTCTTTTGAAAAAAATCGTTTTATTAAAAAAAACTGATTTTCTGAGAAATTAAAAAAAATGTTCTCTTTTTTTTCGAATTCTACAAACAAAAATAGTTGATATTGAAAAAAAACTGGAATAACAACTCGATGCAAAGAATAAAGCGGAACTTTTTTTTATTCAATTTTAAAAGAGAGAAATCATTGATTCCTTTTTAAGTGAAAAAAGCGAACAACATTTGTGAGAAATTAGAAAAATTCAAAACTCTAAAGAACGAATAGAGGAAAAATTAACAGAAGCAAAAAGAAAAAAAAACTACAAAAAATGAAAATGGAAACCAAGTAAAACTAATTTTCAAAGATTTAACAAAAAAAGAAATTTTTTAATTTACTTAATGGTATTTCTGAATTTAATGAAATGCGATTGAAACAAATAGTTGAGTTTATTAAATTGACTTAATAATTTTTTTTATATTAATTAGTTTAATAAATAGACTTAATAATTTTTTCTTATATTAATTAATTTAATAAATTGACTTAATAATTTTTTTATATTATTTAATTTAATAAATTGACTTATTATTTTTTCTATATTTACTAATTTAATAAATTAATTAAGTTAATTTTTTATAATTAACATAATATTAATTAATTTTAAAAAATCGTTTCTAAAAATATAAATAATAATTTACTTACCTTGGAAAAATGAGTGATTTTTCGATTAAAAGTGATAATAATTTAATAAATAATGAAAAAAAAGTGAGACGAGCGATAAAAAAAATTGTTACTTGCGTGAATAAAAGGCAAAAACTTACGAAGACGATCGCGTTCCATTGAGAGCGGTGTTAAATCTCGGCTGAACGTAGTTCCAAGCTCCTTGATTTTTATGCTCCTCCTGACACCAAATAAGTTCCGCCGATGGATATTTTTCCGCCTCCTTCTTCACCAGGTCGTAAGGGAACGGCGAAATCTACAAACGAAAGGCAAATTACAAAACTGTCAAAGGGAAGAAAAACTTTCAGAATATTTAAAAAAAAATTACTAGTTAGAAAAAAACAATATTTATTCAAATAAAAATATTCATTCACAAAAATAATAGTAAGAAAAAAATTAAAACATTTTATTTGAATAAATAATCAAAACATAAAAATTGACTCTTACTTAAAATATTTTTTCATAAAAATAGTAGCAACAAAAAAAAATGGAAACGATTTATTCGAATAAATAATTAACATAAAAAAATTGACTATTGATAAAAATAGAAAAAAAGGAATAATTTAGTTTTTATTAAAAATTATCAACTAAATTGTAAATGTAAATATAATTATTGAAACTGAAATCAATCATTCGAAGTGAATTAAATTATTATTTCGCCCAAATTCAATTAATTAAAATAAATTCAATTATTTTAACTGAATTCAATTTTTTGACCTTAATTCAATTATTTTAACTAAATTCATTTAGTTGAACTGAATTTAATTATTTATACTAAATTCAATTACTCAAAATCAATTCAATTTATTTACACGATTTCAATTTATTTACGTAAATTCAATTATTTAAAGTAAAAATTAAAATTTTTGACCTGAATTCAATAATTTTAACTACAAATTCAATTATTTTAACTAAAAATTCAATTATTTAAACTAAATTCGAATTGAAGTTAATTTATTGACCTAAATTCAATTATTTTAACTAAAAATTCAATTATTTAAACTAAATTCGAATTGAATTAATTTATTTACCTCAATTCAATTATTTAAAGTAAAAATTAATTTTTTTGACCTAAATTCAATAATTTTAACTAAAAATTCAATTATTTTAACTAAATACGAAAAGAATTTAATTTATTGGCCTAAATTCAATAATTTTAACAGAAATTAAATTATTTAAACTAAATTCGAATTGAATTAATTTATTTACCTAAATTCAATTATTTAAAATAAAAATAAAAATTTTTGACCTGAATTCAATAATTTTAACTACAAATTCAATTATTTTAACTAAAAATTCAATTATTTTAACTAAATACGAATTGAATTTAATTTATTGACCTAAATTCAATTATTTTAACTAAACATTCAGTTATTTAAACTAAATTCGAATTGAATTTATTTATTTACCTAAATTCAATCATTTAAAGTAAAAATTTAATTTTTTGACCTAAATTCAATAATTTTAAGGCGGTGTCAAAGTCGATTGGATTTTTGCATTGAGCTTCAAAGGGAAAATCGCATCGACTTTGACATCCCCTTAACTAAAAATTCAATTATTTTAACTAAATACGAAAAGAATTTAATTTTTTTGGCCTAAATTAAATAATTTTAACAGAAATTAAATTATTTAAACTAAATTCGAATTGAATTAATTTATTTACCTAAATTCAATTATTTAAAGTAAAAATTAAAATTTTTGACCTAAATTCAATAATTTTAACTACAAATTCAATTATTTTAACTAAAAATTCAATTACTTAAACTAAATTCGAATTGAATTTAATTTATTGACCTAAATTCAATCATTTTAACTAAAAATTCAATTATTTAAACTAAATTCGAATTAAATTAATTTATTTACCTAAATTCAATTATTTAAAGTAAAAATTAATTTTTTTTACCTAAATTCAATTATTTTAAGGCGGTGTCAAAGTCGATTGGATTTTTGCATTGAGCTTCAAAGGGAAAATCGCATCGACTTTGACATCCCCTTAACTAAAAATTCAATTATTTTAACTAAATACGAAAAGAATTTATTTTTTTTGGCCTAAATTCAATTATTTTAACAAAAATTAAAGTATTTAAACTAAATTCGAATTGAATTAATTTATTTACCTAAATTCAATTATTTAAAATAAAAATAAAAAATTTTTGACCTGAATTCAATAAGTTTAACTACAAATTCATTTATTTAACTAAATACGAATTGAATTTAATTTATTGACCTAAATTCAATATTTTAACAAAAATTCAATTATTTAAACTAAATTCGAATTGAATTAATTTATTGACCTAAATTCAATTATTTTAACTAAAAATTCAATTTTTTAAAGTAAATTCGAATTGAATTAATTTATTTACCTAAATTCAATTATTTTTACTCAAAAATTAAATTTTTTGACCAAAATAGTACTGGCAAAAAAATTGAAACTGAAAAACTGAAATTGACTCTTAATTAAAATATAAAAATTGATTCTAGATTAAAATAGAAAAATTGACACTCAATTAAAATATTTTTCCGAACAATACCTGCTCGACACGCGCGATAGCGACTTTATCGTCGAGTCCACGCTCGCTCCTCGACTTCTTGAGGTCGTAGTAGACTTTGCCCGAGCAGAAGATGACCCTCTTGACGGCGCTGGGACAGTCGGCGGCCGCGCCCTCCTCGGGAATGATGCGGAGGAATTGCGTGTTCTCCGTCATCAGGTCGAAGCTGGAGCGCGCCTCGGGATGTCTCAGGAGCGACTTGGGCGTCATGATGATGAGCGGCTTGCGGAACGGCAGGGCGATTTGCCGACGGAGGATGTGAAAGAGATTGGCCGGTGTCGTGCAATTCGCGACAATCCAGTTGATGTCGTGAAGTTGACGCACTGCGAATTCCTCACTCTCCGGCGGGAAATAGTCCGGATCGTCGGCCGACATTTGGAGGAAGCGCTCGAGACGCGCGCTCGAGTGTTCGGGGCCCTGGAAATTGGGAAATTAATTCATTTTCATTCTTCTTGATTCGAAAATTTTATTTCATTTAATTTAAACAATTCTTCTTCATTCAAAAATTAAATTTAATCAATTCTTCTTCATTTAAAAATTGAATTTAAACGATTCTTCTTCAGTCAAAAATTTAATTTAAACAATTCTTCTTCATTCAAAAATTTAATTTAATTTAAACAATTTTTTTAAATTCATTTAGTTTTAATTTATTAAATTTTTTATCTAAAATTGAAACTGAAATTAACGTCAAAATCAATTCTTCTAAAAAAAACATCTACGAAAACTGAATTATTTAAATGGAAAAATAAATAATTTATAAAATAATTAAGTGCTTTTTAAAAATTGCACACTTACAAATATTTTAGTCAAAAATTTTTCTTTAATAATTGGATTATTCCGAAGAAAATTTAATAAAACTAATTTTTTAAAAATTTTATAACATTTTTGGGACAAATTCAATTATATTTTTACAAATTCAATTATTTTTTTACAAATTATATAATTTTTTTACAAATTAAATTATTATTCTTACAAATTTTAATAAAATTATTTGCAAAATTCTAATTTAGTTTCTTCAATAAAAATATTTACCAGTAGAATTCAATTATTTTCAAAATAATTAAAATTCTTCGCTAAAATTCAATTATTTTTAAAACTTTTAAGAAAAATTCTTTTCAGAATTTCAATTATTTACCAATAATACTAAAATTCGCAGCAGAAATTTAATTTAAAAAAAAAAAATAAATTTCAACACAGGAATTCAATTAATTTCAATTACATAAATTATTTTCAAAACACTTAATAATTTTTTTTTGAAATTCAATTATTTGAAATAATTTAATTTTTGCAAAGAAGTTTGATTCTTTAGAAAATAATTGAATTGAAGGGTGCGCTAAAACAACGCTGTAAGCGCCATTTTTTCTTAGGTTAGATTTGCATCGAATTTGACGTTATAAATCTTTTTCTGTACAATGTATGGTTAAATCAGTAAAAAATTCTTATTTAGTTGATAATTATGATAATTACAAACAATTTTTTATTATCTATAAATTAATATTAATTAATGATAATTAGCTCGAAAAGTTAAAGTGTCGTGTTGGCGCTTACAGCTTTGTTTTAGCACACCCTTCAATTCTTCTCTTAAATATTGTTATTTAAGAAGAAAAATTGAATTCTACATTTTCAATTTTAATTTAAATTCCAGAAAAATAATTGAATTCTTTCGAAGAATTGCGTTAAACTTTTAAAATAATTAAATAGACATAATAAACGAAATTTAACAAATTTAAACAAAATTAAAAGCAAATTTTTTCAAAAAAAAGAAAATAAATTTACAGAATTGTTTAAAAAAATTATATTTTTCTTTTAAATTACTATTATTTCTAACTTTTCCAAAACTAAATAAGTTTTCATAATTAAATTTTGTTTCTAAAATTGCTATTGTTTCAAACTATTCAAAAATTAAATTACTTTTCAAAATTCAATTTTTGTTTCAAAAAAATTACTATTGGTTCTAACTTTTTTGAAATTTAATTTAGTTTTTAAATTTCAATTTTGTTTTAAAAAATTGCTATTGTTTCTAACTTTTTTTGAAATTTCATTTGGTTTTCAAAATTTAATTTTGTTTTTAAAAATTTGCTATTGTTTCTAACTTTTTTTGAAATTTAATTTAGTTTTCAAAATTCAATGTTGTTTTTAAAAATCGCTATTGTTTCTAAAATTTTCCAAAATTAAATTAGTTTTTAAACTAAAAATTCTTCTATTTATATTCGTTATTTTTAAAAATTAATTAATAAATACATTTTTTTTTTAATTTGTAATTGAATTTATTCAAAAATTCAAATTTTCTAAAATTTCAAATTCAAAACCTATTGAAATTTATTTATTTATGAAAATTGAAAAAGCCTGATTCATAATCGAGTATTCTTAGGGTTATTTATTTTTTTTTCAAGGAGATAAAAAATATATATACCTGGCCTTCGAGACCGTGTGGTTGGAGCATAACGAGTCCCGATTGTCGGACCCATTTCGCCTGTCCACTGCTGATGAACTGATCAATAATGCACTGCGCGGTGTTGTTGAAGTCTCCAAACTGCGCCTCCCAAATGACGAGGGCGTTTGGATTCGTCATCGAGTAGCCCAATTCGAAACCTACAAAAATTACATTCATTTATTCATTATTCTCCATTTATTTGTAAATTATTTATCTATTTATTGTTAATCTAATATTCATTTAATTTATTTAGTTCATGTTCATGTTTAGATCAACTTTTTGGCAAATATATAGAAAACTTGTTGGTTTTTAACCCTCGTTATAAAAAAAAAAAATCGTCTGTGGCATTAAGCGCAGTCCACAGTCCCCACCAAGCGACGGGGGACGATAGATTACGTATAAAAGCCGAGTGGGGGACGAGGGTTAACCAAAAATGGTATTTTTTCTAGAAACGGAAAAATGAGGAGTGATCTGATTAATCGAAGCCGTTAAAGAAAAAAAGAAGAAGAAAAGGAAATGAAAAGGAAAAAAAAGGAAAAGAAAGAAAGAAGAAAAGGAAATGAAAAGGAAAAAAGGAAAAGAAAAAAAGGAAAAGATAAAAATAAAAGAAGAAGAAGAGAAGATAGAAAACAATATTTCGTCTTTTCCTCACCAAGAACTCCATACTCGGACAACGAACTATTGCACACTGTGTACGGAGCCTGATCCGGATAGAGATAGCAGAGAGGACGATACGTCGCCTTATCCACCGTCTGATGATGAAGAACGTGATGCCTGTGCGAAAACGTTCCTCTCTCCACATCCTGACCCGAGAGCCTCACATGAATTCCCTCCTTCAGCAGCGATCCAAAAGCCATCGCCTCACCCAAAGCCCAGTCCACAGTCCTCGACTCGACCATTTCCAATCGTCCGCGCAGAATTCTCTCAATTCCCTTGTGAATGACGAATTCGGCCGCATTCGGAGGCGGCGACGAGAACTTCTTGCCAATGTGAACGAGCGTGTCCTCCTTGACGCCAGTGGGCGACACCTTCAACGGGTCCTTGCCCTCGAAGAAGCCCGACCACGGGGAGTCGAGCCAGTCCTTGTACTTGATGTGCGTCTCCTGCTTCGCGTTGCCGTAGGCCTCCTCGCAGATCTTCTCGTACTTGTCCTTGACGTCCTTCACTTCTTCGGTGGTGACGACGCCCTCTTGCACCAGCTGGTTCGAGTACTTGTCGAGGACGCGCGGCGTATTCTTGATCTTGCGGTACATGAGCGGCTGGGTGAACATTGGCTCGTCGGCCTCGTTGTGGCCGTTGCGACGGTACGAGACGATGTCGATCACCACGTCTTTGTGGAAGGTCGCGCGCCACTCGGCGGCCATTTTGCACACGTGCATCACTGCCTCCGGGTCGTCCGAGTTCACGTGGAAGATGGGCGCGTTCACCACTCGCGCAACGTCTGGTTTCAAAAAGAAAAGATTTCATTTAGAAAATTGAATTTCAAATAATTCAAATAATTTTCCTTCTCTTGTTCATCTTTTTGCAAAAAAATTTCCTGCCATTTTAAATTCTTTAAAATCTTTAAAATAATTTAAATTAAATCTTTAAAATCTTTAAAATAATTTAAATTAAATCTTTAAAATAATTTAAATTAAATCTTTAAAATAATTTAAATTAAATCTTTAAAATAATTTAAATTAAATCTTTAAAATCTTTAAAATAATTTAAATTAAATCTTTAAAATCTTTAAAATAATTTGAATTGTTTTTTAAGAAATTCAGGGTTGCCACAAATATTGAATTTTATTTTTCCCTGATTTCCAGACAAAATTCCCCCTTTTTTCCCTGACCATAAAAAATATTCTGATTCACTCGAAAAATTATTAGATACTCAAAAAAATGTTCTATTAAATTTATTTACAACCTTCATTAAATGTACAATTTTTGAAAAACATCAATAACTAAATTTTTAAATAACTATTTAATTATTACTTTTCCACAGGAATTAAAATTCTTCAGAACATTCAAATTCAAACCTTTTTGAAACTCAACAATTTATAAGAATATTATTACAAAACATAAAGAAGGCGATCACTTTCTTCATGTTTTCTTATAATTTAAATAGGCATGACATTTTTCAACAAAAATTTAATTATTTACAAAAATCCTAATAAAATCCTTCGCAAGAATTCAATAATTTTTAAAAGTAATAAAATTTTCACAAAAAAATTCAATTATTTACAAAAATCTTAATAAAATCCTTCGCAAGAATTCAATTATTTTCAAAAGTAATAACATTTTCTCAAAAAAATTCAATTATTTTCAAAAGTAATAATATTTTCTCAAAAAAATTCAATTACTTTCAAAAGTAATAACATTTTTCGAAATAATTCAATTATTTTCATAAACAATAAATGGATTATTCGGTAATTTCTTTTTTTAATCAATTTTTATTAGCAAATTCTAGAAAAATTTAATTATTCAAATTGAAAAATAAATAATTTATTGAATAATTGAATGATTGCTAAAATTGAATTCTCATAAAGAATATCAACAAATTTCTTAAATAATTGAATTCTTTTGACAAATTTTAATAAAATTTTAAAGAATAATTACATTTTTCGAGGAATTTGATTAAAATATTGTATCCAAAATTAATTAAAATCAATGCGATGAGTTTTATTATTCATGAAAATAATTGAAAAACATTTCCAAAACTGTTATTAAAAATTTTCTAAAATAATTGAATTTCCGTGAAGAATTTTATTATTTATGAAAATAATCCAATTCTTGTAAAGAACTTTGTTAAATTTTTTCAATAACTGAACTCTAACGACGAATTTTATAAAAATATTTTTAAATAATTGATATTTTTCAACAAATTTTATAAAATTTTGTATATTAAATAATTGAACACACGTAAAAATTTTATTATTTATGAAAATAATTTAATTATTTCAATGAAATTTATTAAAAATCTCATAAATTATTGAATTTCTGTGAAATTTGAACAAGAATTTTATTCAAGTTTTTAAATATATTTTAATTTTGAAGAATTGTATTATTTATAACAATAATTGAAATTTTGAAGAGAATTAAAAATTTTTTTTTAAAATAATTGAATATGATGAATTTTATTATTTATAAAGATAATTGAAATTTTGACAAAAATTTTTAAACATAATTGAATTTCAGCGAAGAATTTTATTACTTTTGAAAATAATTTAATTCTTCCAACGAATTTTATTCATGTTTATAAAAATAATTGAATTTCGGTGAAGAATTTTACTATTTTCTAAAAATAATTAAATTCTTGAAAAGAACATTGTTAAATTTTTTTCAATAACTTAACTCTTGGGACGAATTTTATAAAATTCTTTTTAAATAATTGATATTTTTCGCAAAATTATTTGAAATTTTTTATAGTAAATAATTGAATTCCTGTGAAAATTTTATTATTTATGAAAATAATTGCTTTATTTAGAATAAATTCTTCAATTTTATAAATTATTGAATTTCTGTGAAATTTTTCCAAGAATTTTATTAATGTTTTTAAAAATAATTGAATTTCGAAGATGAATTGTATTATTTATAAAGATAATTGAAATTTTGACGAGAATTTTTAACAAAATTTTGAACATATTTGAATTTTGGAGAAGAATTTTTTTATTCTTAAAGATATAATTGAAATGACCAGAATTTTTAAAAATTTTTGAATATAATTGAATTTCTGCGAAGAATTTTATTACTCTTGAAAATAATTTAATTCTTCCAACGAATTTCATTCAAGTTTATAAAAATAATTGAATTTCGGTGAAGAATTTTACTATTTCTAAAAAATAATTGAATTCTTGAAAAGAACTTTGTTAAATTTTTTTCAATAACTGAACTCTTGTGGCGAATTTTATAAAATTCTTTTTAAATAATTGATATTTTTCGTAAAATTATTTGAAATTTTGTATATTAAATAATTGAATTCCTGTGAAAATTTTATTATTTATGAAAATAATTGCTTTATTTAGAAGAAATTCATCAATTTTATAAATTATTGAATTCCTGTGAAATTTTTCCAAGAATTTTATTAATGTTTTTAAAAATAATTGAATTTCGAAGATGAATTGTATTATTTATAAAGATAATTGAAATTTTGACGAGAATTTAAAAAAAAAATGTTGAACATAATTGAATTTTGGAGAAGAATTTTTTATTAAATATATAATTGAAATGACCAGAATTTTTAAAAATTTTTGAATATAATTGAAATTTCGCGAAGAATTTTTGCATCTTTTGAAAATAATTGAATTTCTATAATTATTTGTAACTTTTCCAAAATTAAATTTTTTTCAGTATTTTTAACTAAAATTCTTTTATCAATCTAGTATTTATGAAAATTGTAAAAATTATTCATTACATAATTTATAAGTAATAATTTTATGATAGTTCTTTAAAAATTATGTTATTTAAAAATAAATTAGTGTCTGAAATAGAAAAAATTCAATGTTTTGTTTTAAAATTCGTGGTTATTTTTATAGTTTACGAGGCAAACAAAAAAACATCAAAATTTAGAGTTTGTTCATGAATTTTTGAAATTCGATCTTTTCCAGTACTTTTACTAAAAATCCCTGACATTTCCCTGACTTCGCTGACCAATTTTACTTTTCCTGACTTTTTCCTAAATCCCCTGAATTCCCTGACCTGTGGCAACCCTGATAAGAGAAGAAAAATAGAAAAATTACCAGTGCAGTAGGGTGAGGATCGTGAATGTCGTGGATCGGTGGTGAATCCAATTTGATTATTAGCGACGATGTGAATCGTGCCGTGAGTCGTGTAGTCGGGCAAATCGGACAAGTGCATCGTCTCGAAGACAATGCCCTGGCCGCAGAAGGCCGCGTCGCCGTGCAACAGCACCGACATCACCTTCTTGCCCTCGCCATCTCCGCGGTAAAACTGCTCGGCCCTTGTTTTTCCCTGAACAATGGGATCGACAGCCTCGAGATGCGAGGGATTCGCAACCACCGCCAGGCGGATATTTTTATTCGTCACGCGATTCAATCGCTCGATGTACGTTCCCAAATGGTACTTGACATCGCCGGAACCCTGCGAAAAAATTTTTTAATTACTCATTTCATTAATTAATTATCAAATTCTATTTGTATAAATAATCAATATTGTCTTTAGTCCAAAAGCCGAGTCAAAAATATTATTTATTCAAAAATTAATTATATTAATCTTCATTTTCTTTCATTCTGTTCATTCTGTCCGCAGTTTGAAGTTACATTACTTTTGTTTTTTTTCCTTTAGAAAATATTAGTTGACAAATTGAAAATGTATTTTTTCATGATTTTTTATAAAAAAAAATTGTAAAATTGATAATTAAAAATTTTGACATTCTGTTATTTTTAAAATTGCTATTGTATTTTAAAAAGTGAGCGAAAAGTTGCTGTAAATGAATTCTATTTTTATTATGAAAAAAATAGTAGAATTAAATTTTTTGAGTCAAAATTGTGACTCTTGTTCTGAGGAAAGGAAAGAAAAATTATTTCGCCTTCTTTTCCTCGGAAAGAAAATAAAAATTATTGTGGAAAAAGGAAAAAACTTGATTTTTAGTGAATTTTCACTCACGTCGTCCGCGGCTTCAAGGGCAGCGAACTGAGTGAATATTTGGCTCAGCGGCTTTCGGCAAACATTCGCCAAAACATTCAGTCGTCCTCTGTGGGGCATTCCCATGACAATCGACTCGACGCCCAATTCCGTCGATTTATCGATGACTTGCTTCATTGCCGGGATCAAAATTTCACAGCCTTCGAGACCGAATCTCTTCTCTGAGGTCCATTTCTTCGCAAGGAACGCCTCAAATCTGAAAAGGAATTATTTTCGTCAATCAAAAAATACGTCAATTTCAATTAGCGATATAATAATAATTAAAATTAATTAAAAATAGAATTATTTTTTTATTAAATTCATTAATTTACGGTTAATTAAAAATATAATTGAAAATTATAATAATTAAAATGAACGAAAAATGGAATTATTTTTTTATTAAATTCATTAATTTACGGTTAATTAAAAATATAATTGAAAATTATAATTAATTAAAAAAATAATCTAAAATTTATAATGAACTAAAATAAAAATAAATAAAAATGAAAACAATTTCAATGAATAGAGATGTAAAAAGAAAAATACCCAGTAGCTCGGGTCAATCTCGCGAGAATAAGTCGCTTCTCGTCGTTGGTGATTTCCATAACTCCCGGTGTCTCCATTTTTTGTCGAATCCAATTACATTGCTCGAGGGAATTGATGAACATAAATTCCACGCCAATATGTCCACAGTAAGTGGCCTCGAGTCGCTTCAAAATTTCACGAAGTGGAAGAGATTTCTCCTTACCGCCAATGAATGTCGTCGAGGGCAATTTGAAAACTCTGTCCATATCCGATTCCTCTATTTTATTTCATTTGCAGATGGGGGGAGGGAAAAAAGAAATAAATTTTTTACATTATTATTTATTAAGAGATAAGTGTTAAAAAAAAGAATTCAGTTCAATTCACCTCGGAACTAATTTTATATATTCAATTGTGTAAGCGCAATATATTTAAGTTGCCAAATAAATTATTACACAAAAAAAAAAAGAAAAAGCGGAGGAAAACTTTATAGAATTCTGTTGAAAAATAAAATAATTTAATAAAAAAAAGGAGAAAGAAACTGATACTGAAAATGTTTAAGGCTTAAAATTAGTGAATTTTGTACAATTTTCCCACTGGAGAATTCTTCAGAGTGTCCAGCGATTTTATTGATTGATTAGCTAATTATTTATATTATTTAATTATCAATTTAATTAATTATTAAATAATTATTAATTAATTATCAATTTAATTATTTATTAATTAATTATTAATTAATTATCAATTTAATTAATTATTAATTTTTTCAATTTAAATTTTTTAAGTTTTGTACAATTTTTCAAAGGAATTTTCTTCGTCTTTTTATCCCAAACGCTGGACACGCTGATTTCTCTTCCTCCTTTATACCTGAAAAATTCATGCAATTTTTAATTTTAAAAAAAGATATTTTTTACAATTTGTGATTTTTTGTGTGACAAAAGCGAGTGAGGGGAAAATCAAATGTTAATGACAATCGACAACAACTACCAAAAAACGGACAACAACAAAAAATAAATCAATAAACAGAAACTAAATTAAAAACAAAAAAATAACTATGAAAGAAAAAAAAATATTTCCTGCAAAAAAAATTGAAATTGATAAACGAAGGAAAGGAGAAAAATAGAAAAATAAAACTAGGAATGTAGAAAAATAGAAAACAAAATTGAAAAATAAAAAAGTAGGAAAATAAAAAAATGAAGAAGTAGAAAAATAGAGAAATAAAACTAGGAAAGTAGAAAAATAGAAAAAAATAAAGAAGTAAAAAAGTAGAAAAATAAGAAATTAGAAAAATAAAAAAATGGAAAAGAAGAAAAATTAAAAAATAAAAAAGTAGAAAAATAAAAAAATGGAAAAGAAGAAAAGTTAAAAAATAAAAAAGTAGAAAAATTAAAAAATAAAGAAGTAGAAAAATAAAAAAATGGAAAAGTTGAAAAATAAAAAAGTAGAAAACTAAAAAAATTGAAAAGAAGAAAAATAGAATAAAAATTGAAAAATAAAAAAGTAGAAATTAAAAAAATGAAATAGAAAAATAGAATAAAAAAGAAAAAGAGAAAAAAATCCGTAGCGAAAGAAATCACAGCGGAAAACACCTCAAAAAGAAAAACAAAAAATCGGTTAGTAAAATTTCACCAAAAAAACCAAACACCTTGAAAAATAATTTTTCGTCTACAAAAAAAGAAAAGAAAAAGAAAAACTATTCCACAATAAGAATATTAAAGAAAATAGAAGAACTCTTGCCTACTCTCAAGGAACACCCCAAGCATTTTCCATAAGACAACACAAATTCGATTTCAGATTTTTATGTCCTGAAAAACGAGCCACATCCGGAATAATCTTGCAATTTTCATACTAACAATGTAACCTCATTATTATTATTTATAATACAAATACAAAAAAAAATTACCCAATTTAAAAAAAAAATTACATATTTTTGTTTTTTTTTTATTGTTCTTTTTTTTATTTTTGTTTATTCTTACATACTTTTCATAAGTGCCGCTACACGATTTCGTAGATCTTGAGCGTAAGTGGTCCGCGGATTCTTTCCTGTGGACATTTTAATTTCTTCGACTCAAAAAAATTTTGACATTTCTTTTTCCTCTATCTGAGTATTTTTATATCAAATATTTGATCCATTTTTCCCGATTTTTTTCTCGAATTATCATTAATAAAGAATAGAAAAACAATTTTTTTGTGTTACGCGAAAAGTTTCTGTTCCTTAAAAAAAAGAAAAAAAAAGGAGAGTATTAAATTGAGAAAGAAAAGTTCGGGGAAGAATTAATAAATTAGGGGGAAAAAATGTTTGTTTTCTAAAAGCGAAAATTTTCTGTTGCAAAAAAAAAGAAAGAAAAAAAGAAGAATATTAAATTAGGAGAAAGAAAAAAGTGTTGGGGAAATATTAAAAAAATTAGGGAGAAAAAAGAGAAAGAAGATTTTTTTTTTTTAATAAATATTTGATCCATTTTTGGATCAAGAATTCTGACGATAAAAAAAGTGTTAATAAATTTATTTTACTGATATAAATATTTTCTTTTTACTAAATTTTTAGCCTTTTTTAATTTTCTATTAAAAAAAATTTATGTGGAATTTTTACTAAAATATTTAAATTTTATTATTAATTTGTACTAAAATAAATTTACGTTAAATTACACGAAAATAAAATTGTTAAATTTATAGAAAAATAATTTTACGTTAAATTAATACGAAAATAATTTTACGTTTAATTTATAGGAAAATAAAATTGTTAAATTAATAAGAAAATAATTTTATGTTAAATATACAGAAAAATAAAATTGTTAAATTTAAACAAATCTAATTTGGTGTTAAATCTCTACTAAAACAAATTTTTCTTTTAAATTTCTACTAAAATAAAATTTTTTGTTGAAATTAAAAATTGAAAATATTTAAAATAGAAAATATACAAGCAAAAATGCAAAGAAAATTATTCAAAAAATTAAATTATCGAGCAGGGAATAAAAGTTGCGGGAAATTGGATATTATATGACAATAATTACAAGGTTTCTACAAATTATTCAGAACTAAAGTGGAAATTTTCAAAATTGTCATAAATTTTCAATTTCAATTCCATGAAAATCTCAGGGAAATTCTCATTTGATCGCAAAAAATTTTGAAGCGCATGAAAATTCTATTTAAAAAAATATTAATTCGAGTTTTGAAATTTTTTTTTCGTAAACAACAAAATTCTTCGCAAGAATTCAATTTTTCGTTGGAGAAAATAAATTTTTGATCGAAAATTTAATTATTTTCGTAGAAAATAAAATTCACCAAACGAGAATTCAATTTTTTTTTTAAATTTGTAATAAAATTCGCGACAAGGAATTCAATTATTTTTCCTAGATAATAAGAATTTACTCAAGAATTCAATTATTTTCGCAAAGAAATAAAATTGATTTATTTTCATTAATAAAAGAATAATTTTGTAAAAAAATCAATTATTCTCTGTAAGAATTCAATTATTTTCGTAAACAAAAATATTCTTCTCGAGAATTCAATTATTTTCAGAGAAAATAAAGATTCTCAAAAAATCTTAAACGAAAAAAAATTCTTTTCGAGAATTCAATTATTTTTGGAAACAACAAAAATTCTTTTCGAGAATTCCATTATTTTCGGAATCAAAAAAAAATTCTTCCAGGTAATTAAATTATTTTTTGTGTAAAATAAAATTTTTCTCAAAAGTAAATTCAATTATTTTCTACAATAAAAAAATTTTTTCCATAGAATTTCATTACTTTTATAGGTAAAATAAAATTTTTCCAAAAAATTCAATTATTTTCTGAACGAAAAAAATTCTTTCCGAGAATTAAATTATTTGCTGTAAAAAATAAATTTCTTTTCAAAAGAAAATTCAATTATTTTTTGTAAATAAAAAACGAATTCGTCGCTAGAATTAATTTTTTGTTTGACAATTTTTTTCTAATAATTTTTTATGATTCTTGAAAAAATAGTTTCAAGTTTTGTGATTAGAAATTGATGAATAATTTAATCCTGGAAATCATTGCAGAGTTGTCATGGAATTTTGCAGGGGAAAAATTTGTAGAAACCCTGTAATTTGAAAGAAAAAATGATTACTTATGAGAGAAGTGATAATTTAAAGATGATTATCGGAAACCGATCAGCCTGTGAATTGCCTCTTCAAACAATAAATAATTCAACAATCAACTGCTGTGAATTTTCTGTCCGTCTTTATTTTCTTTAAATAAAAACGAAACCGGTTTTTAACTGATTTTTTTGAAAATTAATTTTTTCATTGAAAATTTTTTCTTTTAGAAAATATTTTTTTGATGTCAACAAATTTTTGGCGAAAATTTTTCCATTGTCGAGGCTGAACGTTTTCCTTAATTTTTTTTTCTCTTAAATATAAAGATAGTAATAGTAATAATGATAATAAAAATAAAAAAAGAAAATAAAAATTCTTATACTAAAGAAAATACTGTAGTTCTTCTCCTCCATTCACAATTTGAAGAAAATCGCAAATAAAGCTTACCGAATGAGTAATAATTATAGAGCAACTCTTGAGGATGTCTATCATCAAGATCAGCACTGTTGATGCCAAGTGGGTCCAACTTTGCGATATGATGACCACGAATCTGTCAATTTAATGCCACTATTCATACGCACCATTTGCAATTCTTCATTATTTTAATTATTATTTTGTTTTCTATTCTTTTCTTCGTCAATTCATAATTTATGAAAACAAAAACAATTCATTTCACTTCAACATTATGTTTGACAATTTTTCTTTTTCCCCAAAATTCCTCCAAATAAGTGTCAATTTTCAATTTTCTCAACAATTTCTTTCAAAATTTCCCTTTTGGATTTTTTCTTGTACGAAAAAAAATAGTAAAATATTTTTTGTATTTTCCTTCCCATTTTTTTGAATTTACAAAAAACAATTTTTATTGGTTGCAAATAATTTTGATCTACAAACAATTTTAATTATTAGTTTCTATTTTAATTGTTTACACAAAATTTTTATTTTTCTAAAAATTTTAATTGTTTAAAAATAATTTTTGTTGACAAAGAATTTTTAATGACAGTCAATTTTAATTGTTTACAAATAATTTTTATTTACCAACAAATTTAATTGTTTATCAACAAATTTTATTTACCAACAAATTTAATTGTTTATCAACAAATTTTATTTACCAACAATTTTAATTGTTCATCAAAAAATTTTATTTACAAACAATTTTTATTGACAGTTTTAATTATTACTTTTTATCTTAATTGTTGAAAAATAATTTTTATTTCAAATTTCAATTATTCACAAATATTTTCTTCTTTTTTTTTGAAATATTACAAAAACATTCTTTCGAAGAAATTCGAAGAAAAATATTGAAAGAAAGTATGAAAGAATGTATTTCGAAAAAAATTTTTGTCAAAACAACTTATTTTCGGAGAAAGTGGAAAAAAGATTTTTATCCCCGCAATAAAAGGGGCGATGATGATAATAATAATAATTATTATTGTTATAAAAAAAAAATTGACACCCAACACCTCCCATGAAAAAAAAATAAGTAGAGAGGGAGAGAGAAATAGGTAAAAAATAATAAAAAGAAAAAGAGCGGAAAAATAAAAAATTTCATGCACATTAATGAGGCGAATTAAAAAAGTAATAATTCATGCAGAACTACAATAACAATTATTAAAGAAGCAACATGCAGAAATTTTTTTTTACTCCCATATATTACCTTTCCATAAACATTGAAAATAAAATTCAAAATTTATTTAATTTCTTTTTCTCAACCTGAAAATATTTGCCTTTGTTTTGTTTTTGAAAAGCGCAGGCGCTTAAAAAAAAGCCTTTTGCGAATTTGTCACCCGAACATTTTCAGTATCAGCGATCGATGAGTTTTTTTTTAAACGAGCCTTGAATTTTTTTTCCAAATAAATTTAAAATTTAATTTAAAATTAATTTTTTTATTCAAAATTAATTTTTTTATTCACAACGAATTTTTTAATTCCAAATTAATTTGAATGAAAGTTTATTTTTTAATTCAAAATTAATTTTTTTATTCACAACGAATTTTTTAATTCCAAATTAATTTGAATGAAAGTTTCTTTTCTAAAATTAGAAAAATAGATATTTGAATAAATATTTAAACAATTAATTTGCTTCTTTTTTTGCTTTTTTCAATTTTCTTTTTTAATTTGATAAAATTTTTCAATAACAATTTTTCGACACATTTTGTTTTAATTTTTACAATTTCAATTTTACTCCAAAAAATTATATTTCAATTCCTACGATAAAAAATTTGTTTGACATGAAAATTCTTCAACATCTTTTTTGTAAATTTAATTATTATTCCAAAAAAAAAAAAAAAATTGTGTGAGAAGCAAAAAAATTGACTAGAAAAATTTCCTCTGAATATTGAATCATCTAATTGTCTGTATTTAAAAAAAAAGGCAAGAATTAAAAATCATTGCATCATTCGAGGCTCATTGACTTGGCGGAAAGAGGAAAAATTAAATGATGACGTAAATTTGAATATACTCGCAATCGTTTCAAGACAATCGAGTAATAACAGTTTTGAATTGATATAAGGAAATAAAGGAGAGAAATTGTTTATTTTAAATCAGTCTGGATGCTAATTAAAATTGGCTGATCGAGAGATTTAAAAAAAAAAAGTAATTAAAATTGCAAAAAAAAAAGAAAATAAATTACGAAAAAAGAAAAATAGAAGTAAAAGAAAATAAAAGAACAAAAAAGTTAAAAAAAAGAATAAAATGAAATAAACAGAAAAATTAAAAAAAAATACAATTCTTCTTCTATGAGGAAAAAAAAAATAAAGTGAATTACAAAAAATAGAAAAAATAAAATAAAATAAATTGATGAAAAGTAAAAAAAAGAAATAAATTAAAGAAAATAAATAAAATTAATTAACAAATAAAATACAAAACGTAAAATTGCAAAAAAAATAGAATAAACAAAACTAAATTGATAAAAAAAGAAAAGAAAAAAAAATAAAAAACAATTATGGAAAAGAAATTAAAAAAAAAATAATAACGAAAAACAAAATAAAATACAATAAATAAAATAAACTACAAAAAATAGAGAAAAAATACAAAAAAATAAAAAGAAATTAGAAAAAAAAGAAAAGAAAAATAATATATTAGAAAAAATAATATTCAAAGAAGCTTTTTAGAAAAAATAAAAATAATTAATACAAATAAAAATAAAATAAAAAAAAATAAAATAAAAAAAATAAAATAAAATAGAAAAAAACAAAATAAATTGCAAAAAGTGGAAAAAAACAATAATGGAAAATAAATTACAAAAAATAATTAAAAATTGCAAAAAATAGGTGAAAAATGGGAAAATAAATTAGAGAAAATAAAAAAAAGAATAAAATACAAAAAATAAAGGAAATTAGAAAGAATTAAAAATAAAAGAAAATAAATTCCAAAAAGTCTAAAAAAATAAATAAAGGAAAAGAAATTTGCAAAAAAAAATAAGTGAAAAATGTGAAAATAAATTAGAGAAAATAGAAAAACACAAAAATAGAATAAAATACAAAAAATAAAGGAAATTAGAAAAAATAAGAAAGAAAAGAAAATAAATTGCAAAAAATCGCATAAAATAAACAGAAAATAATTAAAGAAAGGAAACGAAATTACAAAAAATAATTAAAAATAGCAAAAAACATGTGAAAAAATTCCAAATGCTTCGATAATGAAAGAAAATTAAAAAAAATTGTTAATAAAATCGAAAAGAAAAAATTTCCCTCGTTTACTGTTAATTATCATCCGAGACTGATTTGGACGGGCGAAAGAACATGATAATGATGATGATGATGATGATTAAAGCCTTACCAAGCATATATTGTCGAGCAACTTGTTCAGGAGATCCCCTGCGAGCCGCATAATGTTTGTGTATTGATTCTGATTGCATTATACCCAGTGGATCCAGATCGGAGACTAAGTGGCCTCGAGCCTAAATATTAACGAACAATTTGCCAGAAAAAATAAAAGAAAGCTCTCGTTTTCCCATTTCAACAAAACGAAAAAATTAATAATAATAATAATAATAAATAAATTAATTAATTAATTAATAAACACAATTAATAAATTCAAATAAACACAAAAAAAGAAAAAAAAAGCAAACATAAAAGGGGCAAAAAAGTCATTTTAATAATTAAATTAAAAAAAAGAAAAATGAATTAAATTTAGTTCGAAATAAACAATTTGGTCGCGATTCTGCGTTTTTATTAAATTTCAACATCGCTTTGTAAATTTGTGTCTTTTTTAGTAAACAATTGTTATTTTTTTCTAATTGTTAGTTGAATTAATGTTAAATTGAATTAAAATAAATTAAATTAACGTTAAATTGAATTAAAATGAATTAAATTAACGTTAAATTGAATTAAAATAAATTAAATTTACGTTAAATTGAAATTAATTGAATATAATTAAATTAAATTTACAAAATCATTTTTTTTTGCTTTCATCTTCAATGCCGCAGAGAAATGTTATAAGAGAAGGAAAAAAAGTGTCAATAAAATATTGGCAAAGAAAGTGCTCGTCTCGTCAATAAATAAATAAAATATAAACTTTACTGCTTTTTGTTATTATTAAGTTATCTAATAATTAATAAAAGTTAAATTAGCGAGAATTTTTTTTTAAGATTGAAATATTACAGTTCACATGCTTTATAATAAAGAGATTTGTTTTTTTAAAAAAAATGTGATTTGAATTGATTTTCAAAAACCATATTATCGCTTTTAATAAACTTGAAACAAGCCAAGGCGAATATAAATATGCCAAAGCATTTGTCACCTTCTTTTTTTTTAGAGCAAAAATATAATAACAATAATAATAATGCTAAAAATAAAAATTCTTTTCGCATCGATATTGGTTCAAATTACCAAAAAAAATCATTTTTTCAATTTTAAAAGAGTGGAAAACAAAAAAATTAGGAAAAATAATTTTTTTCAATTTAGAAAGCAGCAAAAAAAACGAATAAATAACTAAAACGAATAAATAATTTTAACTAAAATGAAAAAATAATTTAGTAAATAAAAATAAAGTTAATAAAATAACTAATAGGAAAAAAACAGAAAATAAAGAAACGAAAATTGAAAAAAGAAATAGAGTAACTAATAAAAAAGTAAAATTAATAATCGATCTAAAAATAAAAAAAAAACAAATAAAAAAAGAAAAAATCGGATTAAAAGCAATAAGCAGAAAATAGTGAAACAAAAAATATTTAAATACAAAACAATATGTAAAACAGTGATAATTAAATTAAAATGTAAAATAAAAATCTGATAAATTGAAAAATAAAAAAAACTGGAATTAAGAACCAAAATCAAAGAATTCGAATTGCCCATTAACGCTGTAACTGCATTACATTTAAATCTCATGCAACATTTTTAATCCCCAATTAACGTCACATTTATATATATATATATAATAATAATTATTTATAATAACAATAATAATATTCAATATTATTAATAGGTAACAACAAATTATAGTAATTAATTATCCTAATAAAAATAATTAACAATTATTTCTAATTAAAGATTATCACTAATAATAATATTAACAATAATAATAGTAATAATAATATTAGTAAAAATAGTAATAACATATTAAGAATATTAATAAAAATAGTAATAACATGTTAAGAATATTAATAAAAATAGTAATAATACATTAATAATATTAATAGTAATATTATTAATATTACCAATTTTAAAAATTAAAAAAAAATTTTTTTTTTAAATTTAAAAAAAAATGTTAAAAATACCAAATAATAACAATATTAACAATAATAGTTAACTTGTAATCTAGTAATAATAACAACAAGAATAATAATATCTCTTTGAGCATGCGATGAATGGTGATTGAAATCTCCCCCCAAAAAAAAGGAACTTTTTCTAAATTCCAAAATATCTGGGACCTCAATATTCACTTAAAAAATTGCAGTAATAAATAATAAAATTGTAATAAAAAAGAAAAAAATATTGATAGTAATTAATAAATATTAATATTAACAATGAAAATTAATAGTAAATATTAAAAAAAAATATTAATAATAACTAATAAGAATTAATAGTAATTTATTTTAAAAAATTTAACAAATAATGAAAATTAATAGTAATATTAAAAAATTTTAATAATAAATAATAAAAATTACTAGTAAATAATAATAATAATAATAATAATAATAATAATAATAATAATAATAATAATAATAATAATAATAATAATAAATATTAATAAAAATGAATAAAAAGTAATAATAATGACAATAATAAAAAAAATAAGAATTTTGACTACAAAGATAACGAAAAAAGTCACTCATTACAATAATCTCATCTGGGAGGTGCCGAGCGAAAGAAATTAAAAAAGAAAAATATACACTAGGAAGTATCAAAAGTCATTTCAAACAATCTACAATGCTAATTAACGTCTGACTTTGAAATTGAGGTTGCAGATTTAGAAATAATTTTCAATTTCAATTTACAATACTCGCTGCGTTGACCTTCTTTTTATTCGAAAAAAAATTAGTGATTATTTTTCTTATTTTTCCAAAAAACAAGAAAGAAAAAAAATTTTTTTTTAAATAACGTTATTATTTTGAGCAATTCCACGTGAACTGATTTCAGCACAAAAGTTTCTCTTTTCTCAAAAAAAAAACATACTTTTTCAATTTTTTTTTTACAAAAACTACGAGATTTTTAATTTTTCGAAATCATTTTCATTCAAAAGCTGTGAATTTTCAAAAAATAAATGTAAAAATCTAAGTGTCAGCATCTAATTTTTATTTAAACGAATTGAAATTATTTTTAGCAGCTGATAAAAATGTTAAATAGTTCAAAATTTCGACAATTTGACGTTTAAATCAATTCATTTCTATACAATTGGAAATTCCAATTATTTTAAGTTACGATCAATTTAATTACCGATTGGTAAAAATTAAAATAAGTAAGAATTTAGATAATTTAATATTTTGACGAATTAAATTTAAAATCGAATAGAACTCAAATTTTTATCAACTAAATTTAAAAAGTAAATATTACACTTTTTATCGATTGAAATTTAAATCTGAATAAAGTCGAAATTTAAAATCAATAAAAACTAATAAAATTAAAATAAAAATTTTTATCGATTGTAATTTCAAATAGAATAAAATCAAAATTGTTATCAATTGAAATTTAAAAGCGAATAAAATTAAAATCTTAATTGTTTTAAATCTAATTAAAATGGAGAGGAATTTTGAAGGATTTTTTTTCAAAAATAGCGAAAAAGAATCGTTACCAAATGAAAAAGGGGAGAAATTATAAAAATTAAAAATGTTTAAAAATAATGGGGAAAATATTGTAAAGAAAGAAGAGAGTTGAAAATTTGTACTCGATCATTTCACGAGGAATTGCTAATTTGCTTTTTATTGTTTGGTTATGGATAATAATTGTTGATTGTAAATAATAAAATACCTGGTAGGATCGAATGATGGCTTGAACCGCCAAATGATCGTCGATGATTTTTTCATTGACAGGAACTTGTCCAATTTGAGATCCACCGCCGAGGGGCAATAATGAACCGAGCGGAATTTGGTTGTAGCTGGGAGCGAGTGAGGGTGGCGCCTGATAGGCCATACCTGGAGCAGCTCCTGCTGTACTGTTTCGAAAGAACGAGTCCCAGGACTGAAAAACGTATTTTTTCCTTTAGTATTTGCTTCCAATTACACAAATTTAATCAAAAATTTCATTTCGTTTCAGATTTACATCAATTTTAATTTAATTTTCAACTAAATTCCAATTTTAATTCAATTTTCAACTGAATACAGTTTCAATTCAATTTCAACTCAATTTCAATTCAATTTCAATTCAATTTTTAACTAAATTCAAGTTCAATCTAATTTTCAACTAAATTAACTTTCAATTCAATTTTTAACTAAATTCACTTTCAATTTAATTTTCAACTACATTCAGTTTCAATTTAATTTTTTTGAATTTAAATTCAATTTAATTTCAAATTGAACTGAATTTAATTTCATATTGAACTAAATATAAATTTCAAATTAAACTAAATATAAATTTCAATTTGAACTAAATAAAAATTTTAAATAGAACTAAATATAAATTTATTTTGGAACTAAATAAAAATTAGAATTAATTTCAATCAAAATTTAACATCAAATTGAATAAAAATTAAATTAAAAATTTAATTTATTTTCGAATTTGTAGTAAATATTAACTTAATTTCAAACTGAATTGAATTTGAATTTAATTTTAATTTTAATTCAATGTAATTTTAAATTCTATTGAATTTGTATTTAATTTAAAAAAAAAATTAAATTTCAATTGAATTGAATTGAATTTAATTTAGTTCAGAATTGAATTGTATTCAATTCTTACTAAAATCTGAATATAAATAAAATTGAATTAAATTTCAAATAGAAATAAACTTCATTTCCAATAAAATTGAATTTAATTCTAATTTCGAACTAAATTTAAATTTAAATTCAAACTGAATTGAATTTAATTTTAAATTTAAATTGAAAATGAATTGAATTTAATTTTAAATTTAAATTCAAACTGAATTGAATTTAATTTTAAATTTAAATTTAAACTGAATGAAAATAGAAATGAATTTTAAATTGAAGTGAATTTAGTTTTAAATTGAACTGCATTTAGATTAAAATTGAATTGAATTTAAATTCGAAGTAAATTGAATTTAAATTCAAACTGAATTTAATTTAATTTTAAATTTAAATTTAAACTGAATGAAAATAGAAATGAATTTTAAATTAAAGTGAATTTAGTTTCAAATTGAACTGAATTTAGTTTAAAATTGAATTGAATTTAATTTCGAATTGAATTGAATTTGAATTCGAACTAAATTGAATTTAAATTCGAATTTAATTGAATTTAATTTCGAATTGAATTGAATTTAAATCCGAACTGAATTGAATTGAAATTTAAATTCGAACTGAATTGAATTGAAATTTAAATTCGAACTAAATGAAAGTAGAAATGAATTTTAATTGAATTTAACTCAATACGAATTGAATTTCGAATGGAATTGAATTTTAATTGAATTTTGAATTGGAATTATTGAAAACTCACGACATGAACGCTGGATGGATCCTGGAGCCAGGCATTGTACATTTCCTCAACGTAGGAGCTGGTGGAGCCATTTAAAAAAGGTTCGGTCGCCACCCGACTGCTGCTGTATCTGCGTCCCGATTCCGGAATCACAACCTGACTCGTCCTCGCCAACGGGTGACTCCTCACGAGCCATGAAGCGAACCTTTCGGCCCCACAGACGCGTGGGGCCAATGGCGTTAGTGCACTAAATACCGTCCTTGCTTTATACATTTTTCACCTACAAATTAAAAAACACCAAATTAACAATCGAAATAAAATTGATTCACAAAAAAAATAACATTCATTCTCTTCTAATCTTTTCTTTTCTCCTCTTCTCTCCCTTTCGCTATTTATTTAAATTGTCTCTGGACTTTAATAAAAAAAAACCTTTTTTCCTTTTTCATTTAGTTTTTATTTTTTTTCTTATTTATTTTCTTTTTTATTCCTTTATTTTCTTTTCCATTCGTTTATTTATTTTCTTTTCTATTCCTTCCTTTTGTTTTTTATTTATTCTCCTATTTATTCCTTTTCATTCGTTTACTTATTTTCTTTTCTATTTCTTCTTTTTGTTTTTTATTTATTTTCCTTTTTATTCCCTTTTTTCTTTTTCACTCGTTTATTTTTGATTTTCTATTCCTTCTTTTTGATTTTATTTATTTTCTTTCTTATTCCTCTTTTTGTTTTTATTTATTTTCTTTTTTAATCCTTCATTTTCTTTTTCAATTATTTATTTATTTTCTTTTCTATTCCATTTTTTGTTTTTTATTTATTTATTTTATTCCTTTTTTGTTTCTTATTTATTTTCCCTTTTATTCCTTTTTTCCTTTTTTTATTTTCGTTTTTCTTTTTTGGTTTTATTGAATTTAAATTCAATTCTACAATTTTCCCCCTATTTTCTATGAAAAAATCGACTTTGAATTGAAAACTGTATTAAAATAGAAAATAAAATATAAAAGAAGGAATAAAAAAGAAATGACTACTAGCAGAAAACGGAAAATTCTCTAACAATTAGAAATTTTTCCCTAATTTGAAAACTTATTTATTAAATTACTAAATAGACGAATTTTTCTTAATTTAGACTAAATTATTTTCAATGTGTGGCGTATTTTTCGAAAAAATTTCATCACGAGAGGAGCTGAAAAACAAAAGAATAATTTTTCAGTATTAACCGGAAAAATCAACACCTGGAGTGACTGGAGATACGATAAGCCATTTTTTTGTACAATTATTACAGCACACAAACGACGTCTGTGAAATATATTTCTCTCTCTATAAGTAAACTGGAACATCTCTTATCAACAACAGACTTAAAACAATAATATTATCTTTCCACTTCTTGTTTTTAATTTTTAATCTCCTCGTGTCGCACTTTTGCTTTTTTTCTGCATCAATTCTCTAGATTCTCCACAAAGAGAGAGAAAAAGGGAAAAAGAAATAGAGGGGGGAAAATAGAAACAAAAAGGGAAAAATAAGAATAAAAAAATAGAGAAAAAATAGAAAAAGAAAAGAGAGAAAAATAAAAATAGAAAGAGAAAAATAAAAACAGAAAGAAAAAAATAGGAATAAAAAAATAAGAGAGGGAAAAAATAGGGAGAAAAAGAAATGAGAGAGAAAAATAGAGACAGAGAAAAAATGAAGAGAAAGAGAGAGAGAGAAAAAAATATAAACAGAAAGAACGACAAAGAAAAAAGAAAAAAAGGAGAAAAATAGAGACAAAAAAAAATAATAAAAAATAAAAAAAAGGGAAAAATAGTAAAAAATAAAAAAAGGGAAAAATAGTAAAAAATAAAAAAAAAGGAAAAATAATAAAAAATAAAAAGTAATAGAGAGAAAAAGAAAGAGAGGGAGAAAAATAGAAGCAGAAAGAGCGACAGAGAAAAATCTCGACACTTGTCAGGAAAATAAAAATTATCTCCCTATAGGTCAATGTCTCAGATCATTCTCTGATTAATTTCTATTGTTTCTTGAATTTTTTTTAATAAAAAAAAATCCTTGTATTTTTTCCCCCCTCTTTTCTGTCTATTTATGAAAATTAATTGCAAGACAGACCTTGAAATTTATATTTAAACATAACTATAAAATGTATATATTGAAGAAAAAAAAGGAAGGGAGGAAGAAAAAAAAATTTTTTTTTTTCTTTTCGCAGTTCTGAATGAGAAGAGACGCACATGAAAATTGTTACGCAATCCGAAATAAAGTGCCAACTTTTAAAATAAATAACATGACGAAATCAATATATAACTATATGTTATAAATGTGAATATTGTGCCAAAATAAAAAAAGAATTTCGAATAGGAATTTTTTTTTCTTTCAAAAATTTTTCTTTTCTCTTTTCGTTACGTAATTTTGTGAGTTAGTAAAATTTTTTTTTATAACTGTACAACAATTTTTCTTTAATAAATAATAATAGAAAATATTTTTATTATTTAAGAAACTAGATTAAAATAAAATAATTAAAAATTAGGAACAATAATATTATTAAATTATTAATAATGGAAAACATTTTAATTATTAAGAAATAAATGCAAAATATTTTAATTATTAAGAAATAAATGAATAATATTCTAATTATTAAGAAGTAAATAGAAAATATTTTAATTATTGATAAATAAAAAAAATTTGATTATTGAACAATAAAAAATATTTTAATTATAGATAAATTAATAATAATAATTGAATTTTTGTAAAAATTTTTAAAAAATTTTAAATAATTTAATTTTGTTCAAAAATAATTGAATTTCGGTGAAAACTATTTTAAATAAATGTATTTTGGTAAAAATTAAAAAAAAAATAATTGAATTTTGTTCAAAAATAATTGAATTTTAGTAAAAATTGAAAATTGAAAAAAATAATTGAATTATGTTAAAAAATAATTAAATTTTAGTAAACATTGAAAAATTGAAAAAAATAATTGAATTTTTTGTAAAAATTAAAAAAAATTTTTAAACAATTGAATTTTGTTAAAAAATAATTAAATTTCGGTAAAAATTATTTTAAATAATTGAATTTTTGTAAAAATTAAAAAAAATTTTTAAATAATTGAATTTTGTTAAAAAATAATTAAATTTCGTTAAAAACTATTTTAAATAATTGAATTTCGGTAAAAATTGAAAAAATAATTGAATTATGTTTTGAATTTTTGTAAAAAAAATATTTACTATTATTAAAAAAATAATTTAATTTTAAACAACAATGTTATTGCTCTTGAAATTAAACTCTTTAAATTAATAAACAAGAATAATTAATTAGAAAAATTCGCCAATAATTGAATTTTTTTAAAATTTGAATCTGAAATTATTTAAAAGTTCAAATTCGAAAATAAAAAATTTGTTAATTTGCATATTAATAATAATAATAATAATAATAATAATAATTTTCTAGTAGTACAATAAATAATAACAATAATAATTCCAATAAATAATAATTAATTAAAAACAATCAATCAAATGAAATTCGGAAATGCCGGATATTCAGAGATAAGCAAAAAAAAATAATAAAATCCACAAAAACAATAAACGAAACATTAGGAATTTAATAAATCCAAACATTTCTTATCGCGGACCTAAGTATTTGAAACTGATAAGAAAAAAATGAAGTCATAACACAAAAAAAGACATAAATTTTAAACTATAATACCAAAGTAGACATTCATTTTCGAATTACGAGTAAATTAAAGTTTCATTTACTTAATAATACTCCAAAAAAAGAAATTTAGCTAAAAATGTCACTTTCTAAATTATCAATATTAAAATATACAATTTTTTTTTACTAAATTAGGAAAAATGAATATTTTGTTGTTGTTAGAAAAAACCCTAATTGTGTAAAAATAATTTGTTACCGCTTTTTATTTCAATGTTTACTTTCTATTTACTTGCACTTTTTTTTTTATCAAAAATTAGAATTGATTCGAAAAATTAAGAAAAAACTCCTTCGAGAGTTTTTCGAGGTTATAATTTATAAACAAGGAAATTCAAGAATAAGGTCACGAACCTTGTTCCAGAAAACAATTTTTGAAGAGCAAGGACGACAATAAAATGACCAATATTGTAAAATGAAGTGCAAAAAAAATGTTAGTGGGAAAAAAACGTCAAAAAAAAGTTCAAATTCTGTGGAAAAATGAGCGAAAAATTAAAGTTCTATATTTCTATTTTCTCTCAACACTTTTTTTTACTAAATGGAATTTCCGAGAAAGACAACATGTGACGTCCGTCTGCTATATAATAGTGTGACAAAACCGACAATTCTTAAACACACGTCATCGTGTCAATTTGATTTTTAACTTCGACCAAACGAATCGAAAACGAACATATTAGAAAAAATACTACAAAAATAATTTTTCCGGTAACATTATACAATCTTTTCCCCAACTTCATACATATATATATAGCATTTCACGAAAAATGAGGTTATTTTTTCTATAATGCACCACCACAGTGAAAGCCCGGGAAAAATAATTTTCACCGCAATGAAACCAATAAGGGGGAAAAAATTTCCAATACCGAAAATGAAAACTTCCCTTTCCCCCCCACTCTTAATTCTTATTTTAAAAAAAATTGCCTATATTTATTACTTTTACCTTGTGCAATAATTTTACGTAACTTTTTTTTTTTGTAAAAAAAGAGAAAAGAAAAAGTTTTTGCCTGAAATGTTAAGAAGAGAAGGAATAATTTTTTAATCGAGTTTCATATTCAGGTGAATTGGTAATTTTTTTCCGAGTGTGATTGAGAGAATTTTTGCCGGGAAATTGAGAAATTATTCGGCTCTTACCTGATGTTAACGTATCGATGATGACAGTCCGTCCACCATTTGCAACACTCTCACCAGGTAACGCGAAATGCCAAGACTTCCCAAAAAAATGTTAAAACACATGCGCTCCCGAACAGTTGTCTCGCGCCTCTGGTGACAGTTTCGAAAAGTTAGGTTATGTTCCCCGTGCGGCGCGCCGGGAATGATTATTTTCTTCTCTCAATTTTTCAATTTTTCGAAATTTTATTTTCACCAGCCAATTGTCTGGTGATAGTTCGAATATTGAAATTGTAATTTTTCGGCGACTTTTTTTTTAATAATAACTCTTTTTGTAAAATTGTAAATGGGGTGTTTGGTTTTAAATTTGCCGCCGTTTTCGGTCGGTAAGGAAAACAGTTTTCTCCCCTATTCGCATTTTTGCTTGATTTCAATTTTTTTTAATTTTAATCATTTTAATATTTCCGGTTCTTTTCCAAAATCCGAGTAGATCTGAATCCAAAGTCCTATATAGAAAATCCAAATCCAAAAGGCAAAATGAAAAAAGCATATAAAGCTACGTTCACAATGGGCAATATTTTCGCGCGCGAAATTAAAAGGCGAAAGTGCAGCAAAAACCGGAAGTATTTGTTTATACAGGTCTAAAGGAAATTCTGCTCTCGAGAAAATAAACAATAGCTCTTCGAGTGAAGAAACATATTTTTATTTACAAGTTTTAGTGCATATATTAATTCAATACTAAAGTGATAATTTTATTCGACAGATTTTCATTGATTTTAATTTGACAGTTATTTGTTAAATTTGCAAAGTGACAAATGAAATTCGAAACGAAAAATCGAAAAACCCGAGTTAATAATAAAAAGCGACGTTAACCTACGAATTTCTTTTTGGTGTATTTTATGGTTTTCAAGGGTTTTTAACGGTTTTAATGTTTAATACACGTGTCAATTTTAAAATTTCAATTTCGCGATTGTCGTTAAAATTCGTTATCTCACTTTTTTTCGGTGTTTAAAAAAATTAAAACAATTATGAGAAAAGTTTTCTGAAATTCTGTCTTTCAAACTGTCATTTCTATTGTAAAAATAAAATAGTGACACGGGAAAATTGAGAAATGGATACAAAAACACGAATTAATGGTATAAAAATTTACAATATTTGAAAACTAGATTTTTTCACTAAAAATATTTCACTTTAGGGATTTTTTTACTAGAAAAAATATTTCAGCTTTGGAGTTTTTTTATTTTTAGTGTTGAAAAATAGGTAATTTTTTGTAGAACTTGGCGAACAGTTGGAAATGTCAGAGTCGGAGTGTAAAAAAATTAAGACACAATTGGGTTTAATGAAAATGCTTTATAATCAAGGAATTCCCTCGGAATTAATTGAGACACAGTCGGATTATTGTTTTGATAATGGGGAATTAATTTTTCCAATAACTCGTGAGGATTATTTGGAAAATAAGGGGGAAAATTCGGAGTCAAAGGATTTTCGGGAATTTTTGAATCAACAAGATTTGCATTTTCGGAAATTTGAAAATGAAATTAATCGATGGAATTTGAAGATCAATGAAACTATTGGTAATTATTTATTTAATTTATTTAAATAATTATTTAATTCATAAATTCAGGTTTAGTTTGAAATTTAATTTCCGTTTTGAATTTTATTCGTTTAATTTTTTTTAATTTGAGTTTTAATTTTAATCGTTTTTATTTTTTGGTTTTAGTTTAAATTTTTTTCAAGTTTTAATTTTATTCGTTTCTTTTTAATTTTAGTTTCAAATTTTAATTTCAGTTTTGAATTTTGTCTTTATTTTTTTTAGTTTTAGTTTTAATTTTATTCGTTTAATTTTTTTTATTTTGAGTTTTAATTTTTATTAGTTTTAGTTTTTATTTGGTTTTAGTTTAAATTTTTTTTCAAGTTTCAATTTTATTCGTTCCTTTTTAATTTTAGTTTTAAATTCTAATTTCAATTTGAATTTTCCTTTTAGTTTTAATTCTAGTCTTATGATTTTATTTTTAATTTTTTATAATTTTAATTTTCTGTGATTAAAATTGAAAATTAATTTTCTCATTACAGCCGAAAGCGAGCGAACAAATTCGAGAAAAAGTCTCAGAACTTCATTATCTCAGGAACTGGAAATAAAAAATGAAAAAATCGCCAATGAGGAGAAAATAAATTCTGACAGTGAATTAAATTCTTTGCGAAAAAAATCCGGCGACTGGAATTACGAGAGAAAAATATGTTCACTTTCAACAAGAACCATTGGAACTGATGTAAAAGGTAAAAAACGACTTTTTTAAAATTTTCTTTCAATTCGTTTCTTTTGTATTTTTTTAATTTCTTTCCAATTCTTCCAGAAATTTTTAAGGACAATGAAGAATCAACGGAAAATTTGCAAATTTTGAATCAAACAGAACCCGAAACTAGCGACGAGAGAAAAATAAAAATTGAAATTAAAATGAAAGACGAAACTAAAATTGAAAACGAAATAAAGAAGGAAAAGGAAATAAATTGTCCCTTAGAAGAAATCCAAGTAATAAACAAAAATAAGGGAAACATTCTCAAAGAATATTCTCCAAATTCAAGAATAAAAAATCAAACAGAAAATTCTCTAACTTCAAGAATAAAAAATCAAACAGAAAATTCTCCAATTGCAAGAATAAAAAATCCAAAAGAAAATTCTCCAACTGCGAGAATGAAAAATCAAAAAGAAAATTCTCTGAATAGTGAAAAAATAAACGAAGGAAATAAAATACGAACGGACGGAGTTTCAATAAATTCTGACACATTTGACGAGAGAAATTTCAATGAAAATAATTTTCTAAAGAATGAATTGTATTTAAATCTTTGCCAAAGTTTTGAAGGCAGTGAAAATAAAATCAACGGAAAATTGTATAAAAGAAACAACAAAAAAACAAACGATTATAATAATAATAATACTAACAATAATGTCAATATTAGAAAATTTGAGAAAAAAGCGCAGAAGAATAAAAATTCTCAAAAGTCCATAATCGTAAATAATGGGAAATTAAGTGAGAAAATTAACGAGAGCGCAGTGACAATTGCCATTGGTAATAAGAAGAAGAAGAGAAAATTGCGAAGTTTCAATTCGAAAAGTACAATTGCGACGAAATACGAGTCGAATAATTTTGTTGGTGGCGTAAAAAAGGAGCGAAAACGACGAAAGGAGAAATTTTCGAAAAATGGTAACAATTTTCAATTGAAATTAAAATTGAAATTGAAATTGAAATTTATTTAATTACCATAATTAATAATATTAAATATTAATACACAAGTCTTTTTTTAAATATTTAATAATAAATTCTATGAATTTAGTTTTTTTTTAAATTGTATTCAATATTTTAAATTTGTTTTTTATAATAATTGTTTTCAATTTTGGAAAGTTCGCAGTTCGAGTGTAAAAAATTCCCAAGGAAAAATCGAAAATTCGAATGATTTAGTGGAAATTTATCACAATATGGCATTGAAAACCGGAAGTATGTCCGTCGTATCAAGCAAACATTCACGAATGAATCCCCATTTTAATGAGGAATCGATTCAGGAAATTTCGCCAAGAAATGTTAAAAAAATTTCAATTACCAATCAGAAGGGAAAAATTACCTCCAAGGAGAAATTATTGCCAATCATCGACGTAGTGACTAAAGAAAAATTAACGTATTGTTTATTTTTTTAAATTCAATTTTTCCCTTAATTCAATTCACTTCAATGATTTTGTTTCAAGTTAATTCGGTTAAATTTAACTCAAAGTCAATTGAATTAAATTTATAAAGTTTATTTAGCAAACTAAATAATTTAATTTAATTAACAATTTCCTTCAAAGTTTAACTAGAATTTTAATGAAAGCATTGAACAAAATTTAACCGTAAATAAAATTTAAACCAAACGGTTAAATTAAATTTTACTAAATTAATAGATTAAACGGTTAAATTTTATTTACAGTTAAATTTTATTCAATGCTTTAATTAAAATTTTAGTTAATTAAATTTTTGTATTAAATAAATTGGCAAATTTAATTATTTTACTATTTATTTAGAAAAAGAGAGAATTAGAAAAATAGAACATTTTTTCTGGATAAAATCAAGAAGGGGAAAATTAACAAAAATTTAACAGACGAAAATTTATATTTCAGACTCGACGATGGATCGAGGACGGAAAATGTTTTCTTCAGTGAAAATGAAGCGAAATATCTACACTCCTACCCGGGAAATAAATTCTACGATCCAATTTTAATGAGAAATTATGAGCAACCAACAGTCGCGTCAAAATTGAAGAGAGTTCAAAGATCCTATTATAATAGATTGAATTTTCGGAATATTCCCTTCACAGTTGGCACTTCAATTTCGCCGAGCCATAATTTAGGACTCAATATTCAACAAGTACGGTAATAAGAATTATTAAATTCAAAATTCAATTATTTCTCCTTCTTTTTTTTTAATTAATAAAATTGACGATTGATTAATAGGTGTTGAGTATAATGAAGAGCAAACAAGTGAGGCCGCAAGGAGCCTCGTCGATGTTGATTCGCAAAATGAGTCTGGGAAACAGGCCCAATTCGTCGAGCGAAATTCACGGTCAATTGGGTTTGAATTTCGTCAATTTGCCGACGAAGAAGAATTCAACGTTAAATTGCAAAACATCGAAAGTTTCGAAAATTCCTTCCTCAAATAAAATGCCGAATTCGTTGTATCAGAATTTCAATAGAAATGTTTGTGAAACACTGTTTGAAGATAAAGAGGTTTTTTACTTTAAATTTAGTCAAAACTAATAATAAAATATTGAATTTAACGATAATTTCGAGTCAGTAATAAAAATACGAATATAATTTAATTTTATGATTCTTTTAATTTATAATTAATTTTTTTATAAAAAGTAAAATAATTTTTTTTTTATAAAAAGTAAAATAATTTTTTTTTTTATAAAAAGTAAAATAATTATTTTTCTTTTTGGAAATTTTCAGATGGAAGCGAATAATGTCGAAGAAAATAGTCGAGGCAGATCGGAAGCGAATGACGATAAAGGAAATCGAGAAGTCTTGATAAAACTTCACGATCAATTCGAAGAAATGAATTCGTAATTATAGAATTTATTTTCTTCAAATTTATTTTTTGGTTAATTTTTAGGTGGAGAAAAATTTGAAAAAGGTAATTAATTAAATGAGGAAAAGTGAATATCGAATGACGAGGTTTCAATTTTACAGGAAGTACGAAAAATTGCAGGAAAAGTCGGAAAAGTGTAAGGACAAGGCATTGGCGAAGGAAATTGAAAAATTGGAAGTCGATCTCGTCGATAAGGAAGAGGAAATTAATGCCGTTATTGGCCTCTATAAGGAAGTAATTTCTGAATTATAAAAAAAATATTAATAGCTATTTTTAAAAATAATTTCAGTAATTTTAATAATTTCAATACTAATTTTAATAACTTCCATAGTAATTTTAATAATTTTAACAATTTCAATATTAATTTTAATAAGTTCAATAACTTCAATAGTAAATTTAATAATTTTAATAATTTCAACATTAATTTTAAAAATTTCAATAGTAGTTTTAATAATTTTAATAATTCCAATAGTAAATTTAATAATTTTAATAATTTAAACATTAATTTTAACAATTTAAATATTAATTTTAATAAGTTCAATAATTTCAATAGTAAATTTAATAATTTTAATAATTTCAACATTAATTTTAACAATTTCAATAATTTCAATAGTAAATTTAATAATTTTAATAATTTTAATAATTTCAATAGAAATTTTAATAACTTCCATAGTAATTTTAATAATTGATAGTAATAATCAATAGTAAATTTAATAAATTTATTAATTTCAATATTAATTTTAACAATTTCAATAGTAATTTTAATAATTTTAATAATTTCAATATTATAATTTTAATAATTTCAATAGCAATTTTAATAAGTTCAATATTATAATTTTAATAATTTCAATAGTAATTTTATTAGAAATTTTAATAATAAATTTCGACGATAAATTCACAGACTTGTAAATTATTAAAAATTCCCCCTTCAGGTAATGTCTCTAAAGAAGCAAATGAAACGAATGTCGGAGAAGAACAGTTTCGTTTGCATGTCCTCCGACTCTTCTAATCAAAATCCAATAATAAATTACGCTCACAATCCAATGATTCGCGCCTACTTGTCACCGAAATTGCAAGTGAAAAAAAATCGTCTCAATAATTTCGTCAATTGTCAACGTGAACCGTCAACGGGAACAAGACTCACTGGCCTCTTGCGGCAAATACAAATGTTTCAATGGCAACTCAAACGAGCTTCTTTATAAAAAACAAACAAACAAAAAACGATAATAGTCGCGAAAAACATGTAAATTGTCCTTTTAGAAAAATAAAGAAATTTTGAAGAAAAAAAAAAAAAAATTAGAAAACGTTTTTATTAGCAGTCTTCACAATAAACGCGGATAATATAAAATTCTAAAGTCAAACAACCACCTAAGATATATTTCAAGTTTAATAATATGTATTTAGTTAAATAAAGTACACCTATCAATTATAAAATATTGACAACTTATGAGTTAGATTCTCCATTTTCCAATCTGAATATGTGTCACGCTCCGAAGCCCGAAGAAAGGTACCTAAGAAGCAAAAAAATTTGAGGTTATGTTTTCAAATTTTTGAGCTAAAATAAAGAATGAGAATCAATTATCAATTGAAAATTATTGATCTTGAAGTCTTCATTGTATCCAAGATATGCAATAAAAATTGGTTTCAAATTCAAATAATTAACCGAGATTTTGCATTGTCAATAAAGTAAGACATTTTCATAATAAAATGAATTTCAAAACAAATAAGTAATTATGGCTTCGTCATTATAAGCAGTGTGGCTAACAAAAATATTTCAATATAAGCGGCATGTCACTTTTAGCAAAAATACACATTGAAATAGTTATGAGAGCAAATGTGCGCGGGTTTTTTTTTATTTATTATAATTATGCGTTTTGAAGTCGTCATTCGTGATTCGTCCTCGAGGGGGAGCGATAAAATGTTTACAATTTTCACTAGTAGCCGAGAAGCGAGGACAAAAACTGTAATTTTACGAGGAAAAAGTAATTAAATTTTACTTGCGCACCTTTTTCTATTTGTTTTTTAAAAACAATTCTCTGTCAATAAACGAAAAAGTGCTTTAATTATGCAAGAAAACGATTTGATTATTGTTGGCTTTGATGCAAAGGTTCAGAAGCAGGTTGGTATTCATAATATTGACATATTCGTGAATTTATTTTCGTGTTACTTTCTATATAATTATCCTATCGACATAAGATTTAAAAAATAAATAATATGACTTTACTACTAAAAGAATGTTTTTCTTAACTGTTTTGCCCGTTTTACGTAGCACCGTTTTTAACACAAAAACTGATTTTCGAAACTGAATGAACTGAATTGCAGAATCGAGCCAAACATAACCTCTAAATTTTCGCATTCTTTCCTTTTGTTTTTATGGTTTTTGTTAAATTCGTGTAATTTTATTTAAATTGAATTAAAAATAATTCAATTTCTTCAAAAAATTGTCGTATTTATAAAAATAGTTCAATTGTTTCCAAGAATTCATTAATAATTTTAGGAAATAAATGAAATTTATGAAAATATTAAAAATTTTATTTGAATTCATCCGAATTTAATTATTTTCAAAACAATTTTAATTAAATATTAAAATTGTTTTGAAAATAATTAAATTCCTGAGAAGAATTTTATTATTTCGTAGAAAAATTATTAAAATAAAATAAAAAAAAATTGAAAATAATTAAATTGTTTCAAAAAAATTCTTCAAAAATTGAATTGAATTTTTTTAGTAATTACGAAATAATTGAATTCTGGCGTTGAATTTTATTTAAAGTTGTTAAAAAAGTATAAAATTAAATTATTTCGAAAAGTTTTTTCAAAAAAAATTAATTTCTACGAAGAATTTTATTATTAAAGAAAAAATTGAAATTTTGAAAGAATATTTGTTTAGTTATTAATAATAATTAAATTTTTGAAATATTTTTTTTTTAATTTTCCAATAGTAATTGAATTGAACAATAATAATTGAAATACTTTCTGGACATTTCATTCAAAATAATTGAATTTTCAAGAAATTTTGTTATTTTCGAAAAGTATTTAAATTGGACAAAAAATAATTTAATTATTTTTAATCAATTCTCCATATTTTTTCTAAATATTATTGAAGTCTGTCGTCGAATTTTATTTAAAAATGTTAGAAAAAAAGCTAAAATTGAATTATTTCGGAAATTTTTTTTGCAAGAAATTTCATTTCCACCGTGAATTTTATTATTTTTAAAAATATTTAATTTTGTAAAGAATTTATATTTATTTATTAATAATTGAATTTCTGTAATGAATGTTATTAAAATTGAATTGAATTCTTTCAAGAAATTTTATTCAAAATAATTGAATTTTGAGGAATTTTTTTTAATTTTCGAAAAGCAATTGAATTGGACACAAAATAATTAAAAATTACTTCTAAAAGTAATTGAATTCTTTCTGGATATTTCATTTAAAAAATCAAAAAATTTATTCTTTACGCAAATAATTGAAATAATTGAATTCTTTCGATAAATTTTACTTTAAAAAAATTGACGTCTTTTCCATCTCCGCTCAATTTCCAAATTTCACTGAAAATCAATTTCTAAATTCAGTTAAAAATCAATTTCCAAATTTCGTTGAAAATAAATTCTCAAATTTTGTTAAAAATCAGTTTCTAAATTTAGTTGAAAATCATTTTTTAATTGTGTTTAAAATCAATTTCTAAATTTCCATTGAAATTTCAATTTTCAAATTTATTTAAAAATGAATTTTAAATTTCGTTAAAAATTAGTTTCGAAATTAAATTGAAAATCAATTTCCAAATTTTGTTGAAAATCAATTATGAAATTTCATTAAAATTTCAATTTTTAAATTTAACTGAAAATGAATTTTTGAAATTTCGATAAAAATTAGTTTCGAAATTTCATTGAAAATCAACTTCAAAATTTCCATTGGAAATCAATTTTCAAATTTCGTTAAAAATCAGTTTTTAAATTTAGTTGAAAATCATTTTCTAAATTATGTTTAAAATCAATTTCTAATTTTCCTTGAAATTTCAATTTTTAAATTTAATTGAAAATGAATTTTAAATTTCGTTAAAAATTAGTTTCGGAATTAAATTGAAAATCATTTTCGAAATGTAATTGAATTGGACACAAAATAATTGAGTTTTTGAAACATTTTGTTTTCTAGTTTTCTAAAAGTAATTGAATTGTTTCTGGATATTTCATTTAAAAAAAATCAAAAAATTTATTCTTTACGTAAATAACCTGAAATAATTGAATTGAAGAAAAATAATTGAATTCTTTCGTTTAAACTTTACTTTAAAATAATTGACTTTTTTTTCTATTTTCGCCTTGGGCGCTTCTTTTATTTACTAATTGTTAATTAATTAATAACTAATTGTTAAATAAGTAATAATTAATTGTTAATTAAATTTTTATTTCCCCAGACAATGGACGTATGGAAAGTTTTACAGGATGAATCAGTTTTTATCCCCGAGGATTTGAAACTAATTCTAAAAGCGACAAAATACGATAATTTATTTTCACTCGAAAGATTCACGCAAGTTGAACAGAAGAAAATCGAACACTTCATGCAAAATACATTACACGAAATAATAAAGGAGGAAGATCGTGAAAAGTATTACGGAATATTCAAGGATCACCCGGAGAAGTTCATATTCGTCGGCGGTCTCGAGCAGGCAATATGGGAAATTGTCAGCACAGTCAAGAAACTTGTGGCGCATAGGAAAAGATCAAAAGACTCCGTTTCGACTAGTGCATGTTCCGGTACATCATCATCGTCGTCGACCTCTTTCCCAACAGTTGTCTATAGAACAACATCAACAACAGCAGCAGAAAAAGAAAGCACACCCTCTCTGAGTGATATGAAAACAATTTTGGACCGAAATGTGAATAATTACGTGCAGGAGAATTATTCCTATCGCAGTTTACCGCAAATCTCGTCAAAAGTCACGGTCGACTGCAATGGTTCGCATATTGCACTGTTGCATTGCCCCTTTCCCATGTGTCGGAAGTTGACGAAAATCGGACGAAATGGAACTCGATGGAATACGTCGAATTTTTATAAACACATTAGCGTGCATTCGAGCAAGGAAGAGGCGGTGGAAAAATTGACCGTTACTTCGAATACTCTGTTTGCCAAGACGGAGGATAATTATTTGAATGATAATAATAGTAGTGAAACAGTGCAGGAGGAAAGTGTCGAGGTAGAGGACATTAAGCCGAATTTGAGTGAATCTAACTGGTGAAAATCGTTTCGATTCGAATTCAAATCGGAACACGGTTTTTTTTTTATTAAGAAACCTTAGAAATCGATTGTTGATGGAAATTCAAAACTGATCTTCAATGAAATTTGGAAATTGATTTTCAATGAAAGTTGGAAATGATTTTTAATGAAACTTAGAAATGGCTTTTCAATAAAATTTCAAAATTAATTTTCAACGAAATTTGAAAAATGATTTTCAACGAAATTTGACAAATGATTTTCAACGAAATTTGACAAATGATTTTCAACGAAACTTGGAAATTGATTTTCAATTTAATTTCGAAACTAATTTTTAACGAAATTTAAAATTCATTTTCAATTAAATTTGAAAATTGAAATTTCAATGGAAATTTAGAAATTGATTTTAAACATAATTTAGAAAATGATTTTCAACTAAATTTAGAAACTGATTTTTAATGAAGTTTGAAAATTGATTTTCATTTAAATTTCGAAATTAATTTTTAACGAAATTTAAAAATTCATTTTCAGTTAAATTTGAAATTTGAAACTTCAAGGAAATTTAGAAATTGATTTTAAACATAATTCAGAAAATTATTTTCAGTTAAATTTAAAAATTGAAATTTTAATGAAATTTGAAAATTGATTTTTAACGAAATTTGAAAATTGATTTTCAATGAAATTTTAAAATTGATTTTTAACGAAATTTAAAAATTCATTTTCAGTTAAATTTAAAAATTGAAATTTTAATGTAATTTCAAAATTGATTTTCAAGGAAATTTGAAATTTGATTTTTAATTTAGTTTCGAAATTAATTTTTAACGAAATTTAAAAATTCATTTTCAGTTAAATTTGAAATTTGAAACTTCAAGGAAATTTAGAAATTGATTTTAAACATAATTCAGAAAATTATTTTCAGTTAAATTTAAAAATTGAAATTTTAATGAAATTTGAAAATTGATTTTTAACGAAATTTGAAAATTGATTTTCAATGAAATTTTAAAATTGATTTTTAACGAAATTTAAAAATTCATTTTCAGTTAAATTTAAAAATTGAAATTTTAATGTAATTTCAAAATTGATTTTCAAGGAAATTTGAAATTTGATTTTTAATTTAGTTTCGAAATTAATTTTTAACGAAATTTAAAAATTCATTTTCAGTTAAATTTGAAATTTGAAACTTCAAGGAAATTTAGAAATTGATTTTAAACATAATTCAGAAAATTATTTTCAACTAAATTTAGAAATTGATTTTCAAGGAAATTTGAAAATTGATTTTTAACGAAATTTGAAAATTGATTTTCAATGAAATTTTAAAATTGATTTTTAACGAAATTTAAAAATTCATTTTCAGTTAAATTTAAAAATTGAAATTTTAATGAAATTTCAAAATTGATTTTCAAGGAAATTTGAAATTTGATTTTTAATTAAGTTTCGAAATTAATTTTTAACGAAATTTAAAAATTAATTTTCAGTTAAATTTAAAAATTGAAATTTCAATGGAAATTTAGAAATTGATTTTAAACATAATTTAGAAAATGATTTTCAACTAAATTTAGAAACTGATTTTCAAGGAAATTTGAAAATTGATTTTTAACGAAATTTGAAAATTGATTTTCAATGAAATTTTAAAATTGATTTTTAACGAAATTTAAAAATTCATTTTCAGTTAAATTAAAAAATTGAAATTTTAATGAAATTTCAAAATTGATTTTCAAGGAAATTTGAAATTTGATTTTTAATTAAGTTTCGAAATTAATTTTTAACGAAATTTAAAAATTAATTTTCAGTTAAATTTAAAAATTGAAATTTCAATGGAAATTTAGAAATTGATTTTAAACATAATTTAGAAAATGATTTTCAACTAAATTTAGAAACTGATTTTTAATGAAATTTGAAAATTGATTTTCAATTAAGTTTCGAAATTAATTTTTAACGAAATTTAAAAAATCAGTTCCAGTCAAATAAAGAATTTGATTTTAAACAGAATTTGAAAATTGAAACTTCAAAGAAATTTAAAAACTGATTTTTAACGAAATTTGAAAAATGATTTTCAATGGTTTTAAAATTAATTTTTAACGGAATTTAGAAATTGATTTTCAGTAAAATTTGAAATTTGATTTTCTAGGGAAATTTGAAAATTAATTTTCAATAGAGCAATTTTTAAGACTAAAAGTTTTTTTTTAAAAAGAAGTGATTAAAAGAATCTATTCACAATTAATTTTTAGAAATATTTTTAAGTATTAGCATAAGTAATATTTTTATATAATATTGTTATTTAAAATGCATATTTCGTGTTATTTATTTCATTCGTGAATAAAAGAAGCGCCCAAGGCGAAAATAAAAAAGGAGTCAATTATTTTAAAGTAAAATTTATCGAAAGAATTCAATTATTTTTCTTCAATTCAATTATTTCAATTATTTGCAAAAAGAATAAATTTTTTGATTTTTTTGAATGAAATATCCAGAAAGAATTCAATTACTTTTAGAAAACAAAAAAAAATGTTTCAAACACTTAATTATTTTGTGTCCAATTCAATTACTTTTTAAAAATTAAACAAACATTCCTCAAGATTCAATTATTTTGAATCAAATTTATTTAAAAGAATTCAATTTAATTTTAATAAAATTCATTACAGAAATTCAATTATTAATAAATAAAAAAAAATTCTTTACAAAATTAAATTTTTTTACATAAATAATAAAATTCTCCGTGGAAATGAAATTTCTTGCAAAAAAAAAGTTTCCGAAATAATTCAATTTTATATTTTTTTTAACATTTTTAAATAAAATTCGACGGCAGACTTCAATGATATTTAGAAAAAATATGGAGAATGAATTAAATTATAATTTCTTAATTATTAAAAATTCAATTCTATTTTTGAAGAATTCTTTGACAGAATAATTATTTTCAATTTATTTTTTATTTTAATAATTTTTCTACAAAAAAAAATTGAATTCTTCTCAGGAATTCAATTATTTTCATAATACAATTTTAATTCCATTATTTAAAAAAAATTCTTTTCAACAATTCTAATAAAATTCGTCCCAAGAATTTCTTTATTTTCATGATTAATTTCTTTGCAGAAATTCTATTATTTTCGAAATAAATCTTTTAAAACAAGAAATTCTTTTAACAATTCAATTATTTATTCCAATTATTGAATAAAATTTGTCGCTATAATTAAATTATTTCAATTATTTGCGTAAATAACAAATTTTTTATTATTTTGAATAAAATATTCAGAAAGAATTTAATTATTTTTGTTCAATTCAATTACTTTTGGAAAATTAAAAAAAAATTCCCCAAAATTCAATTATTTTAAATAAAATCTCTTGGAAGAATTCAATTATTTTTTGTCCAATTCACTTATTTTCGGAAAATTTAAAATGAAATTCTTCTAAATTCAATTATTTTGAATAAAACCTCTTGAAAGAATTCAATTATTTTTCTGCAATTCAATTACACTTTTAGAAAATTAAAAAAAAATGTTTCAAAAATTTACTAATTTTGAATAAAATTTCTCGAGGGGTAAAATGATTTTTATTATGAATTCCTCGGAAGAAATTCAATTTTTTTCATAAAGTTCAAAATTAAATTCTTTGGACAAATTTATTGTTTATTATCAAAAGTTTTCGAAACACATTGAATGTCTATGCGAAAAAAATGTATTACTATTTAAAAAAAAAACCAATTAAATTCTGTCGAGAAAATCTATTTAAAAAATTTTTTTTAACATTAATTTCTTTCAAAGAATATTGCTTCATAGTTTTTTCTCTTTTTGCGAAAAATTTAATTATTCAATTTATTAAAATTTTATAATGTTAACATTAAAAATATTTAAAAAATTTTATTTTGAGAACAGAATGGATATTAAAAAAGAAAAAGAAAAATTTTCCACTATTGGGAGAATCGAGAATAAAATAGAAACAAAGAATAAAATAAAAGAAAAGAAAATATACAATGAATGATGAAAACAATTTTTCCATTCAGTTTAAATTTTTATTGATCCGACTTTCTACTCTATTAATGTATACATGTAATTTGAAACGTCGGCAAATGACTTAATTTTTATAATAATAATAATAATAATAATAATGAATTTTTTATTACATATATTCAACATGCGTATAAACGTCGAAGAATTTCCTTTTTTTCACACTTGTTTTTTTTTTTTTCTCTCTTTTTTTCTTCAATCTTGTTCATATTCATATTTATTTTTGACGCGTAGATCTTTTTCTCTTTAATATACATATATATTTATATATATCAATTCTTTTATATAATATATCTGCACATTAACACTCAATAATGGACAGGAACGCTACTGCATTCTATATTATAGTTAATCATCCATTTTTTAATACACTTATTAATAATTAGCTTAATATTATTGTTATTGTTATTATTATTTGTATTTAAATTTATATTTGTATTTATATTTGTATATTTTTATTTATATTTATTATTTATTTATATATTTTTATTTATATTTATATTTATAATATTTATATTTATAATATTTATATTTATATTCATATTTAAATTTATAATATAATAATAATTAATTCTATATCAAATTTTTTTTTGTCACATTTCAATCGACGATCGCTATTTTTTTTCTCAATAATCTCCCGAGTTTTTTTTCAACTCTAGATATGTAATAACGAATTGCAAATCTGATTTTTATTTTCGTTTTATTCATCAAGCTCCTCGTCCACGAATTTTTTTTTAAATTTTTCCATATTTAATTATTCAATTAATCAATTATTCAATTCGAATTTTTATAGAAAAAATACTTTTCTTTAGAATTTTATAATTTTTAGTTCAATTTTTTTTTGCCTACATATCTAGGTTTGTAAATTTTTAAAGGTACTTTTCAGTCTTTTCGATATCGGCCGAATTCGCTTCTTCGCCAATTTTTTATTCTCGAATTAATAATCTCGAAAATTTCCAGTACATTTTTGCATTAAGACAATTTTTTTACCCACTTAGTCGAAAATACGATTTTTTTGTTCAACATTTGGAAATTTCGGAAGTCAGAATTTTTTAATTTAGAACTTCGATTTATTTTTCTTTAAGCAATTTTTCGAAATATCGAATTTTTCTTTCTTTCGAAAAGAAAGATTTATTTTTCTTTTGGTATTTTCTTCTAAACATTGAATTTTACTTCTTTCGAAAAGAAATAGAATTTTTTTTTGTAAAAAAATATTTTCCAATTCGCGCGGACAAGAAACTCGACTTTTTTCTTTCTTATCATTGTCATTATCGAAAAATTCCCTCTCCAAAGAACACTGAAGGTTTGTTTTTTGTTTTTGCTTATTTTTTAATGAAATAAATTTTATTACATTTTTTCGTTAATTATTTTAATAACATTTAAAAGTTGATAGCGTGAACTTGATGCATTTTTTTGTCGTCGAGCTAAAAAAGTACCTTAAGCAACGTCAATATAAAATTTCTTAAAAGCTAGGACAATATAGTTTTTTTTGTATTTTTTTTTTAATCTTCCGCACGCATTCTTTCTTTTTACTCTTGCACTCTCGTCGATCTTCAATATCGACGTTTTTTCTCTTCTTTTTTGCTCAATAATATAAAACTAAATAAAACCAGAAAGAAAGATTTCTCCTTTTTAATACTCGTATATTTTTCTGATATTGAATATCGAGGAATTTTAATATTCTCCCTCTGGTGAATTTTTTTTTTTTAATTTTTTTGGAAAAAAATGTAAAGCTCCATTTTTTGGAAGAAATCAAAAAATTGAAAATTGTTAATTTTTGGAAAATTCGTAAATTAATTTAAATTAATTTTTATTTAAAAAATTCAATTTAAAATTTTTAATTCTTGGCAAGAATTTAATTATTTTTATGTAAATAATTAATTCAAAAAATTCAATTATTTTCATTAAAATTTCTTTTAAAAAAAATTCAATTATTTTCAAATATTCCGAGAAAATTTTTTAAAACATTTCAATTATTTTTTCCAAATTGTAAACTTTATGGTCAGAATTAAATTATTTTCGTAAATAATAAAATTCAATTATTTTTTTAATAAATTTGTAAAATTCAATTATTTGTTTTAAATAATTGAAAAAATTCAATTATTTTTTAAATAAATTTGTAAAATTAAATTATTTTTTTGAAATAATTGAAAAAATTTAATTATTTTTTAAATAAATTTGTAAAATTCAATTTTTTTTGAAAAATTGAAAAAATTCAATTATTTTTTAAATAAATTTGTAAAATTCAATTTTTTTTTGAAGTAATTGAAAAAATTCAATTATTTTTTAAATAAATTTGTAAAATTTAACTATTTTTTTGAAATAATTGAAACAATTCAATTTTTTCAAAATAACTTAAAAAATCCCTTTTTTTAAATAATTGAAAAAACTTAATTATTTTATTCAATTTTGCCAAAAACTGGAACGATTAAATTTTTTCCCAAAGAAAACCAAAAAAATTGATTCAGCTAATTAAAAAAAAAATATTAACAATCTTTCCTCACACAATTCTTCCTCGTCTCTCTCTTTTTTTTCTTGTTTAACTCCCACATTTTATATCACAGACTAAATAATGCTTTGGTCTACAAAAACTTGTTGATTTTCATTTTGCCTCCGTCATTGTTTTTTTTTTAAATCTAAACTTCATCTTCTCGTTCTTTAAAAAAAAAATTCAAATCTTTTCCGTTAAAAAAGATTCGTTGAGATTAGTTTTCCTCATTATTTTTTTCCTTCTTACAACAGTGATTTCAAATGTAGTGCAATTGCCGAGTTACTTTGTCGACTGAGAAAAATTGTTGTGAAAATAATAATTTTTCTTTACCATAAAATAAAATTTTTGTTTTCCATACAAACTTTTCTCTTTGGTAAAAATTAACTTTTTCAAAAAACTCTTTTCTTATATTTTACTATTTCTTTATTTGTTTTCAAAGAATTTATTTCTTATTTATTTTCAAAGAATTTATTTCTTATTTATTTTCAAAGAATTTATTTCTTATTTATTTCCAAAGAATTGATTTCTTAAATTTGGTTTCAATCGTTTCACAATCGTTTCAATCAAAAAAATTTTTTTTTTAAATTATTTGAGAAAAATGTTTCAAGAAAAAGTTTTTTTAAATTGAAAATTAGCTTTTTTGGGTAAAAAATTATAATTAATTAATTAATTAATAACGGAGATGTTATAATTAGATTAAGTTTCAGGTAGCACCGTAAAAATTGCGAAACAAAGTTACATCACTAGAATAACAAGTTGAAAATTATTTCCATAGTTTCTTTCCGAACGAAAATTCGGAAACGTAGCAGAATTTTCCTTTCGTTTTTTTATTTTTCATGTATTTTCATTTATTTTCATTTATTTTTATTTGCTTTTATTTATTATTTTTATTCATTTTTATTCATTTTTATTCATTTTTATTTATTTCTATTCATTTTTATTCTTTTTCATTCTAATTCTAGAATTATTCTTTAATTTAAAGCGGCCAAATTTCTTTTTCCGAATGTTCGATTGATTTTCTAAAATTCAGTTTTATTTTTCAAAGAACGCAAAAAATTCTAATATTAATGTTACAATTTTATTGTTTATACGTTCGTTAACACTTAATAATAATATTCTTATTAATATTCCAACGTTTGATATTTTCTCTTATTTCGTCTAAAAAATAGAAAAAAAAAAAAATAAACAGAAAAATTATTTTCTCCAAACGGAAAATTAAAAAAAATCGAACGATACTTTAAAGTAAAGTATTAAAAAAGAACAAAAAATCCATTATTTACTAAACAAAAATTTAAAACATCTTTTTCTTCCCCTTCGTTCTTTATTCGATTACCTAATCGAACTTGAAAATTGATTCGGGAATTTTTTCCCCTTTTACTTGTTGATTTTTTTTATTCTATTTTCGAAAGTAGTTGCAATTTTTTTCAAATAAAAATTATTTTTACCTTCTTTTTTCTCTCCTTTTGGGTCACGAAAAAATGAGTTTAAAGAATGTATTTTCTTTTCGTTTCTTTTGTTCGCAGGGCTTTTAAAGACTCCGTCAGGCATTTTTCGCCACGAGGGCGTCAATTAAACGCAATTTTGCTTTCGTTCGCTTATAAGTCTCGTAAATCATAAGTACTTGGGGTCCGCGATCTTCTCTCTGCATTCGGCGACCGGCTCTCGCTTCAAATTGCACCTCCAATTCCTTAAGTGCTCGACGAAGACGTTTCTTTTCTTCTCGCGTTGCTCGTTGTTGTGCCAACAATTCGTCCCTTTAAAGTGGCAGAAAAATTTTTTTTTGTTACATTTATTTCTTTGTTCAGTATTAATAATTCGTAATATTGTCAAATTTTACTTCAAATTTAAAATAATCAAATAATAATAATCAAATAGTCGTAATTTGTAATTTTGTCTCATTTTAATATTAAAAAGGCGAAGGAAAGTTTATGATTGATTTTAATTTAGAAAAGGAAATATTGTATTTTATTTTAAAAAAAAGAAATTAAGTCTAATTTTAATTCAAAAGAAAGATTTTCAGAAATTTCAACCTCGACTAGGATTCATCACTTTCTTTCTGTTTAATAATAATTAAAAATGATCGAATCATTTTTTTTTGTTTCAAAGAATATTTTACTGCAAATTTGAACTAAAATTCAATTTTTTAATCGATTTTCGTTACAAACATCTACAAAATTCAATTATTTAAATACAAAAAAAATAATTTACTGAACGTTTCTAAATATTAAATTCATTCAAAGAATTTTAAATTAAATTTTTATATCAATTCAATTTATTTTAATATTATTAAAAATAATTTAATTCTTACGACGAATTTTATTCAAATTTATGAATAAATCAATTCAATTCATTTGCAGGCTTCGCACTCCATTATGAGTTTAAAAAAAGTAGGAAAAAGTAGCCTTGATGACAAAAAAAAGTAGGAAATAGTAGCCGCGATGACAAAAAAAAAAGAATTAAAGAATTTCATTAAAAACTTTTTTAAAAAAAGAACACTAAAGACAAAAATAGTAATAAAAGAATAGGAAAAGAACAAATAGTTAAGAAAAAAGACAAAAATAGTAAAAAAACGAATAGTAAAGCCAGAAATAAAAAAGAGAAAATAGTAAAAAAAAAAATTGGACAAGTGCGAGTTGAACTCGAACTGCATTGGCGGGTTTTTATAAAATTAGCTTTTTTTGGCAAAGCATGTAGATAATTAAAAAAGTAAAGTGGTTCTCAAAAACCCAAAAATAAAGAAGCAAAACTAGAAAAATAAGTGGAAACAGATGAATTTTAAGAATTTCGGTTTTTTAAATTTTTTATAAAATTATTTTTTTTGGCAAAGCATGTAGATAATTAAAAAAGTAAAGTGGTTCTCAAAAACCCAAAAATAAAGAAGCAAAACTAGAAAAATAAGTGGAAACAGATGAATTTTAAGAATTTCGGTTTTTTAAATTTTTTATAAAATTATTTTTTTTGGCAAAGCATGTAGATAATTAAAAAAGTAAAGTGGTTCTCAAAAACCCAAAAATAAAGAAGCAAAACTAGAAAAACATGTGGAAACAGATGAATTTTAAGAATTTCGGGTTTTTAAATTTTTTATAAAATTAGCTTTTTTTGGCGAAGCATGTAGATAATTAAAAAAGTAAAGTGGTTCTTAAATTTTGTCTAAAGAATTCAATTATTTCAATTGTTTTCATAAATACCAAAATTTTTTCGATTTACTAAATTCTTTTAAATATTATTTTTGATAAATATTCCTAATAAGAATTCATTTCTTTTCATAAATTTCCATAAAATTAAAAAAATAATTCAATAATTTCCAAAAGTAACATAATTCTTCGCAGAAATTCAATTATGTTTAACATTTTTTTTGAAATTCTCCGAAATTTCAATTATCTTTATAAATAATTAAATTGTTCTCTACAATTCAATTATTTTCAAAAATGTTAATAAAATTCTACGCAAACATTTAATTATTTTCATAAATATGTTATAACATTCTTTTGAAGGATTCAATTACTTTTATAAATAGTAAAATTCTTTGCACTAATTCAATTAGTATCAATAAATTTTAATGAAATTGAATTAATGAAATTTTTCAATTATAATTATGAACAGTCAAGATTGTTTTTTGAAAAATTGAAACAATTTTTTTAAAAAATTTGTTTAATTCAATAGAGTAAATGTTGGTAAAATTATTTCCTATTATCTTATTGGCGGTCGTTTTTCATTAACTATTTTAGTTTTAACACTATTTGTTGAGAAAAGTAGCTTTTAGTAGCATTAGGCTCAAAAAAGTAGCCAAAAAGTAGCCTCGTATCAAAAAAGTAGCAAATAGTAGCTTTTAGTAGAAGAGTGCGAAGCCTGCATTTGAGAAATTTCATTAAAATTGTGTAAAAAATAAATCAATTGTTTCGTAAAATTTCACTGAAATTTCAGAAAATAGTTCAATTATTTCGAATTTACTAAAAGTCATAAAAATAATTGAATGCTAGCAAACAAATTCAATTATTTATAAAATAATTGAATTCTTGAGAAGAATTTTATTTAAAAAATTGTGAAATTATTCATTTTTAGGGGAAAATTTTATTATTACTGCAAATAATTAAATTCGTGAGAATAATTTTTGTAAATTTTTATGTAATTGAATTTTTGCTAAGAATTTAAAGAATTTTGAAAATAATTTCTATTTAACAAGAAGAATTTGAATAAATTTTGAAAATAATTGAAATCGTAGAAAGAAAATTATTAAAATTTTTGAAAATAATTGAAATCTTCAAAAGAATTTTATTTTTTATAAAAATAATTGAATTATTTCGAATTTACTAAAATTCATAAAAATAATTTCATTCCAGCGAAGCATTAAAGTAAAATTATAACATAAAAAATAAATTGACTGATTCTGGAATAATTTTATTAAAATTATTTTAAATAATTGACTTCTTTCAAAAAAATGTCATTAAAACTGCGTCAAAAATAATTGAATTCCTGGGAAGTTATTTTATTATTTTTATTGAAATAATTCACGTATTGTGACACTTTTATTAAAAATTTAGAAATTTAATTTAATTATTTTTAGTGTTTATTTCAACTAAAATTTAATTTTAAAGAAAGAAAATTGAATGAAAATATTGAAATAATTGAATTCCTAAGAAGAATTTTACTGATATTTGTAAAATAATTGAATTTTAGTAAAAAAATTTTATTATTTGTGAAAATAATTGAAATGGAATGATTCAATTATTACGACTATTTATTTATGTTCAAAAACAAATTTATTACGTTGGAAAATAATTGATTTTTTTTCAAATATTCATTACTTTTCGTAAATTCAATTATTTTTGTTGTTTTTTAAACTAAAATTTAAATTTAAAGAAAGAAAATTGAAATTGAATGAAAATATTGAAATAATTGAATTCCTAAGAAGAATTTTGCGGATATTTGTAAAGTAATTGAATTTTAGTAAAAAAAATTGTTTTATTTGTGAAAGTAATTGAATTTTTTGTAAAAAAAATTGTATTATTTGTGAAAATAATTGAATTGAAATGTTTCAATTATTACGACAATTTATTTATGTTTAAAATCAAATTTATTACGTTGGAAAATAATTGAATTTTTTTTAAATATTCACTACTTTTCCTAAATTCAATCATTTTTTGGTGTTTTTTAAACTAAAATTTAAATTTAATAAAAATTTCTATTCAGTCTTTTTTAAATTTGATATTTTATTTTTAAAAAAGGAAATTTGAATATTTTATTTCTCGATTAGACCAAAAAGGAAATTTTATCTGATTTTTAACAAAATTTGCATTAAATTTTAATTTTAAGAAGAAAATAAGTTTTTGGAGAAAAAAAAATGTAGAATAGGAAGAGAGTGGAAGAGAAAATTGAAAAATAATTACTGTGGCAAGGAATGAAGACTTTCTCCGGCTCCTCGACTTCCTTCACTGCTACTGTGTTGGCTATCGCTGTCCGTTGGAAATTGATCAGTTTCGATGCAATCCAAAATTCCCCGATGCGACATGTCCGGCTCGCTTGCTCTTCTCTCGCCGTCCGCCGGATTTCCAGGCAAGAACGACGACGTAAAATCCATCGCCTCGTGCTCCAAAATTGTCGCCAATTCCGACATACTGTCTTTATTCTTATTCTGCAAATAATAATTATAAAAATTAATTCCTTTTTCATTTTTTGATGATCGATTTTTAATTTTTTCTCTAGAGGTGTAATTTTTGATAATTGTTCTTCAATTTTTCCTCTAGAGACAATTTTGAATCATTCTTTTTTTAATTTTTCCTCTAGAAACAATTTTAGATCATTGTTTTTTTAATTTTAACTCTAGAGACAATTTTAAATCATTTTTAAAAAATTTTTTTCTGTAGAGACAATTTTAAATCATTGTTTTTTAATATTAACTCTAGAGACAATTTTAAATCATTGTTTTTTAATTTTTTGTCTAGAGGCAATTTTAAATCATTGTTTTTTAATTTTAACTCTAGAGACAATTTTAAATCATTGTTTTTCAATTTTTTCTGTAGAGACAATTTTGAATCATTGTTTTTTAATTTTAACTCTAGAGACAATTTTAAATCATTGTTTTTCAATTTTTTTCTCTAGAGACAATTTTAGATTAAAAATTAGAAGAAATAGAAAAAAACAAAAAATAGAAAAAGATAAGTAGCAAAAATAGAAACAGAATTAGAAAAATAAAAAAAGTAGCAAAAAAGAGATAGAATTAGAAAAATAGAAAAAGAAAAATAGCAAAAATAGAAATAGAGAAAAAAATGAGAAAAAATAGAAATAGAAAAAAAAGAAAAAATAGAAATAGGAAAATCGTACCGCGCCGGCTCGAATCAAGTGCCTCTTGAGTGTTCGATATTTATCATACAACGGCCTAACAATAACGCGATCCTCCTTGGAGACGGCGCGTCCAAAAACATTTTCAATATGCAACAATGCCTTCTGCACGGCAATTTTCTCGTCCATCAATTGCTCATAACTCAAATCCTCCATATTTTCATCGCGATTAAATTTAATTCGTTTCTCATTTAATTTACGCTCAATATCCTTAACATACTCCTCCATATTCGTCTTTCTCGTCTTGCTATCCTGACTAGTTGCACTTGTTGTTGTTGTTGTCGTCGTCGTATTATTATTATTCGTTGGATTTTCATTATTCGCCTGCAATTTATTATCATTGTCGCGCGACAACAATCCAACAATATCGTTCTTCAATAATTTATGCTCCTTGCGTAATTTATTTAATTCGGTGCACAATTTTTTCACATCGCGATTACTCATTTTGTCGGAATTACTTGGCCGATAGCCAAAATTCATTTCAAATTCATCCTCGTAGCGTTTGATTTTCTTCTTTAGACTGCTTATGTGTTTGGCGAGATTTTTTAGACTCACGTCGTTGGCATTAGGCGCGTCGTGTTGATCGTCGTCCTCTGAATAGAAACGACGGGGAATTAGAAGGGAATTGCGAGGCGATAGCATTGCCTCCACTCGGGCGTTCGTCTCTTCTTCCTGGAGAACAAAAAATTCCTTTTTTTAAAAATTGATTTTCTTTTTAAATTCGAAAATGGAAATTTAAGTTAAGAACTTAGAAAAAATCGGGGTGTTTACTATTTTTGTTCGAACGAAATTCACGATTTTTCTTATCAACTTTAAATTTATTTGATTTTGAAAATAAATAAATTGTCGCAATAATTGAATCATTCGAATTCAATTATTTATAATAATACAATCTATAATAATACAATTTTTTTTACTAAAATTCAATTACTTTCACAAATAATACAATTTTTTTTTACTAAAATTCAATTATTTTACAAATATCCGTAAAATTCTTCTTAGAAATTCAATTGTTTCAATATTTTCATTCAATTTCAATTTTCTTTCATTAAATTTAAATTTTAGTTTAAAAAACACAAAAAAATGATTGAATCTAGGAAAAGTAATGAATATTTGACAAAAATTCAATTATTTTCCAAAGTAATAAAATTCTTCGCAAAAAATTGACTATTTTCAAAAACAAATTTATAAATTTGCGTCAAAGTTTCAATTAATTTTGCTAATTAATAAAATTCTTTTCGAACGTCATTTAATTTGAATTGAATTTCTCGCAATTTTATTCAAGTCAATTTTCAATCAATTTTGCGAAAGAAATAAATTTTTTTCAACAATTCTAATAAAATTCCTCGCTAGAATTCAATTGTTTTGAATAAAATTCGTCGCAAGAATTCAATTATTTTTGTTCAATTCAATAACATTAGGAAAATTTAAATGAAAATTCCTTTAAAAAATCAAATTATTTATATTTACAACTAAAACTCTTCGTATAGGATTTCAATTATTTTTTTCCAACAATTTTAGTAAAAATCCGTCGGAAGAATTGAATTAATTTCAATAAAATTCTTCGAAAAAATTCAATTTTATTCTGGAATTTCAATTAAATTTTACGAAATGATTAAATTATATATTTTTATACACGTTTTTATGAATTCTTTTGAAAAAAATCAATTACTTTATTTATGAATTTTAATAAAATTCGTCTCAAGAATTGAATTATTTTTTTTTAGAAAATCTAAAATTTTCGTTGAAATTCAATTGAAATTATTCAATTTTAAAAGAATTTCTAGAAGGATTCAATTATTTTTATTCAATTAAATTTTTTAATGAATTCTTCAAAAAAAAATTTAATTTTTTCTAAAATTTTAATAAAAAGTGTCACAATACGTGAATTATTTCAATAAAAATAATAAAATAACTCTTCCAGGAATTTAATTATTTTTGATGCAGTTTTAATGACATTTTTTTGAAAAAAGTCAATTATTTAAAATAATTTTAATAAAATTATTCCAGAATCAGTGAATTTATTTTTTATGTTATTATTTTACTTTAATGCTTCGCTGGAATGAAATTATGTTTAAGAATTTTAGTAAATTCGAAATAATTAAATTATTTTTATAAAAAAATAAAATTCTTCTTAAAAATTCAATTATTTTCATAAAAAATTCAATTCTTTTGAAAATTTCAATTATTTTTAAAGATTTTATTTAAATTCTTCGCAATAATTCAATTATTTTCAAAAGATTTACAAAAATTATTCTCACGAAGAAAAAAGTTACATTAAATAATATTATTAAAAATAATTCAATTCTTTTTAATAATATTAATAACATTCTTTTAAAGAAAATAAATTACATTCAAAATTATTTAAATTCTTCGCTAAAAATCAATTATTTCTAATGTTATCTGTAAAATTTATTTTCAAATTTCAATTATTTTGCAAATTTTTAAGAAATTAAATTGATATAATTACGTTTCCCGTGTGATGTTGAAATCCCCAATTCGTCAGTGTGGGATTGTTCGAGTCCTCGTGCTCGACAATTGGCGGACGTGCCGGCGATGGTGATCTACTTGGACCGCCGCTCAACATTTCCAAAAAACTCGGACCCGACGAATTTAAATTTGGACTCTTTGGTCCTGAATAATTCTCTGGATTCTCCTCATTTTCCTGTGAAGGGGAAAACAATTTCGCACTTTAGTTTCGAATTTTATTTCACACTTTTACATTATTTTCACACTTTAGACATTTTACATTTTTTTTACATTTTAAATACAATTTCCAAAGGGAAAATGAGAGAAGAAAAATGAAATGAAATTAAAAAAAATTAATTATTAATTTAAAGATAAAGGAGAGTAATAATTTTATTCTTTTCCTACCTTACTGGCTTCTTGATTGAAATCGGAACTTTTGTGAACTCGTCGTCGGCGAATTTGTCTTCGCCCTCGTGGAGTGACGCTTCGACTGAATCTCTCGCTGCTCCGCAAGCGTTCCGCGTCGCATTCAAATCTCTCGGCGGAAAGGACAACGTCGCATGGGGTTGACGTTGGCGACGACTTCGCCGACGCTGGCGAGACGTTTGTCCTCTCGTAGAGCGGCAGGCCGCCGCATCTCTGTAATTTTTTATTTTTTTTTTAAAAAAAGGCTTTCATTTTGAGGACAAAAAATAATTTCCTTCGAAAAAAATAGTTTAAACTTGAAAAGAGTAAAAAAAAAACAAAAAAAATAGTTAAGATAAAGCCAAAAAAAGTAAAGAAAACAAAAAAGTAAAGAAAAAATAAAAAAGTTAAAGAAAAAAGTAAATAAAAAGAAAAAAGTAAAGAAAACCCAAAAAAAGTTTTTAAAAAAACAAAAAAAAAGTAAAAAGAAAATAAAAAAGTAAAAAAAAGCCAAAAAAAGTAAAAAGAAAATAAAAATAGTAAAGAAAAGCGAAAAAAAGTAAAAAGAAAATAAGAAAAGTAAAGAAAAGCCAAAAAAAGTAAAAAGAAAATAAAAGTAGTAAAGAAAAGACAAAAAAAGTAAAAAGAAAACAAAAAAAGTAAAAAAAGCCAAAAAAAGTAAAAAGAAATAAAAAAAGAAAAAAAAACGGAATGATTAAAAACCAGGAAATAATAGAAAAAAGAAAATAAAAAATATAAAAATATAAAAACGCAAGAAGTAAAAAAAGAAATAATTAAAAATCACAGAAAGTAAAAAAACCAAACAAGAAAAAAAACAAAATAACAAAAAACAAGAAATTTAAAAAATCAAAAGAGAGTAAAAAGCAAAATACTGAAAACCAAGAATTTAAAAAAAACCAAAAGAGTAAAAAAACAAGAAATTAAAAAAACTAAAAGAGTAAAAAAACAAAATAAAAAAACCAAAAGAGTAAAAAATCAAGAAGTAAAAAAATCAAAAAAGTAAAAATAAAATAATTTGACGTAATAAATTTTCTATTTTCACTAAGGAAATAAAATAAATTTTTTTTGTAATTTTTCGAATTCTTTTTTCTCATTTTCAGAGAGTAAAAAACTAAAATATCGACTCACCATTCCGTGGCCCATCTCGGATGGCACTTGGGACAGAGTATGAAGGTGCTTTGAACTATTAAAATCCTCGTGACTACTGACCCGTCTTATGTCGGCTTGACTTTTTGTATTCTCGAAAATTCTCTCCTCGCTGTTACTTCTGTGTAGAGAAAAAAGTAAAGAAATAAATGAAAAAACATTTATTTTCCAATAGAAAAGAAAGTTTTCCAATTCTTTCGTAATTTTTTTTTTGATAAAAGAAAAATAAAAAAAAGGAAAATACAAAATCTATATAACAAAAGGAGAAACCGCAAAACAGTTTTGTGCGCGGCAAATGAATCCCGACAATTTAAATCTTTAACTCGATTTCATGACCTCGGTTAAGGGACGACGGATAATATTATAGATGATGACAAATATTCTACGATTTAGAAATGAAATTTTTTTTCTACATTTATTTTTTTTTAGTATTGTTTTTATAAAAATTATTTTCTTTTGTTAAAAGTATTTTTGTAGTAAAAACATTTTTTTTCAAAGTATTTTTCTAGTAAAACCATATTTTTCAACGTATATTTCTAGTAAAACCATTTTTTTTCAAAGTATTTTTCTAGTAAAATCATTTTTTTCTAAATTTTTTTAACAGCATTTTTCTACCAACAGTTTTTTATGAAAAGTATTTTTATATTAAAAGTCGTTCTTTACTGAACGTATTTTTATTCAAAGTATTTCTATTAAAAGTATTTTTATTCTTAAAGTAATTTTTTATTAAAAGTACTTTTATTTTTAAAGCAATTTTTTATTGAATTATTTGTAATTCCAATTTTTTTAGTATAAAAATCTTTGAATAAAGAAATAGTTTTAATAAAAAAATACTTTTAATAGAAAAATACTTTTAATAAAAAACTTTAAATAGAAAAATACGGTTAATAAAAAAATACCTTGATCAAAATGATTTTACTAGAAAAATACTTTTAATAAAGAAATTCTTTTACTAGAAAAATACTTTTAATAGAAAAATTCTTTCAATAAAAAAATACTTTTAACAAAAAAATTTTTTTACTAGAAAAATACCTTTAAGAGGAAAAATACTATCAATAAAAAAATATTTGTAATAGAAAAATACTTTTAATAAAAAAATTCTTTAACCAGAAAAATACTTTCAACAAAAAAATTCTTTTACTAAAAAAATATTTTTTATTGAAAAATACTTTCAATAAAAAAATAGTTTTAACAAAAACATTTTTTTACTAGAAAAATTCTTTTAAGAGAAAAAATACTCTCAATAAAAACATATTTCTAATAGAAAGATACTTTTAATAAAAAATTCTTTTACTAGAAAAATACTTTCAACAAAAAAATACTTTTAATACAAACATTTTTTTACTAGTAAAATACTTTTAATAGAAAAATTCTTTTACTAGAACAATACTTTTAATAGGAAAATACTTTCAATAAGAAAAATACTTTTAATAGAAAAATACTTTTAATAGAAAAATACTTTTAATAGAAAAATACTTTCAATAATAAAAGTACTTTCAATAAAAAAAAGACTTTCAATAAAAAAATACTTTTAATAAAAAAATATGTCTAATAGAAAAATACTCTCTTACAAAAATAAAAAAATACCTTTTTAGCTTTCGTTCCAAACAACAGGATTGACGGCGATCTTTTCTTTTCGCCGGTTTCGGTGCACAATCGGGCGACGAATCTTCGAAGGACTCCTCTTGTTCGTTCTTCAAATCCTTGCACACTTTGCAATCAAATAGTCCACTAACTCTTTTGCTGTAATCAATAGTGAAACGAAAAATGTTAATAAATATTTATTTTTCTTTCCTGTTGTCAAAAAATAAAAAAATGTTTTTTAATAGAAAAAAAGCAAAGCATAGTAATTAAAAAAAATTTTCCAAACAAACAATAGTCGCGAGGTGTATTACGAATTGTTGCGATAAAAAAAAGAATAAAAAAATTACACCACACACACACACAACACTCGATAATGTCATTATCAAGGTCCTAACATTCAAATAATTGCCATCTCTCTGTAGTTGGGAAGTTAATTAACACAATTTAATTAAGTACAATTTTCCCTCGCGGTTAAATTTATACTTCTTTTTTTTGTAGCAAAAGAATAATTTTTGGAATTTTTTATTATTGATCGATGAATATTTATTTTAATTTGGTTTTAATTTAAACGATGTTAATGTTAATTTTTTTCCAAATCTGAGGAAAATATTAAATTTTTTTTTTAATCCGAACAATAAATTAAATTATTTTTTATCTAAACGAAATAAAATTATTTTTTATCTAAACAAAATTAAATATTTTTTATCTAACAAAATTAAATATTTTTTATCTAAACAAAATTAAATATTTTTTATCTAAACGAAATTAAACTTTTTTTAAATCTAAACGAGAAACTTAATTTTTACCCGAACAAAATATTAACAATTTTCTAAACAAGAAATTAAATTCTTTTATTTTTATTCTCAACAAAATATTAACTTTTCAAAAATTATATTTAAACGAAATATTAAACGTTTTTAATTTTATTTAAACGAAATATTACATTTTCTAAATTGTATTTAAATGAAATAATAAATTTTTTCTATTTTTATCTAAACAAAAGATTTAATTCTTTCCTTTCAAATCTAAACAGAAAAAACTAAATTCTTTCCTTTTTATAATTCAAACAGAAAAATTAAATTCATTTTTAATTTAGAAAAAATATTTTCAAAACAATTTTTGTTTATTTAAAAAAAAACCCGGAAAAAACGTTGGTGAAGTTTACAACGTTTATAGTCAACGATTTCCGACGAAAAATGATTTTTTATGGAATTTTTGATAAATTTTTGTACAAAAAATAATTCGTTTTATTTTTTTAATAATGATTTACAAAAAAATATTTGTGAACAATAATTTTTATTGTTTTTGGTAGAAAAATAATTTTTTTCTCTCAATCGTTGATCATAAACGTTGCGAACTTCACCGACGTGGAAAAAATTGATTTAGATACAAAATTTAATTCTTGCATTTGAGAAAATTTTAAATTAATATAAATAATAATAATAATGAAAACAGTGGAGGAAAAAAATGTGAAAATGTCGCAAATGCGATTTAATTATAAATCGAGTTTAGATTGTGTAATAAAAATTAGTGTCTGGTCAAGACTCACACAAGAATTTCTGACGTAATTTTTTTTTTAAAAAAGAGGGTCACATAATTGCAACGATTGTCATTTAATTATATTTTTATTAATATCATTCCTAGAACTGTGGAAAATTAACTGAATTTTTTCTTTAAATTATATCCTTGAAAATTAAGTTCAAATAAATTGCAAAATAATTAATATAATAAGAAATTTATATTTATTTATACATATTAATTAAATATTATACATATTATTAATAATAATTAATTTGACATTAAATGAATAATAAATTCCGGTATTAAAAAAAGTCGAAGAAAAAAAAAATTTTACCGACAAATTTGTTTCGTCAACATTTAAAAAATAAATTAAAAAATAATTAGAAAAATCGTTTGCCTAACATTTCCTAACATTTCTTCTTAGATCGTAAAAATCGTTGTCACATATATATAAATATACTCACAGAAAATGAATTTCTTCTTGAATGAGAAAAAAAAATTCCTGTCACTCATGTAATGACAAAGACCAACTTTCTTTTCCAAAAGCGAACTATTGGCGTAAAGACGAATCTTTCAACGATTCGATGAAACATTTATATGACAGTAAATTTATTTATTAACCACAAAAAATTAAATTTTCAACTGAAAAAAGCACACACGCCCACACGAAAAATCACTCGCAATTATTATTTTTTGTCAACTGGCATTTAAATCGTCACGTTAATCATATTTTTTTTGTCACCACTTGCACTTTTTTCTACTTCTTTTTAGTAGTTTTTTCTATTCTTCCTTTTTTGGTTTAATTTTTGAAAATAGAAGAATAATTTTCTCTCCGGTAGTTTTTTTCCTGCATTTGTGTTAAAAAGTAGGGGGAGGGGGGATTATTTAAATTAAAAATTGTTAGACAAAATTTGTTTAAATTGTTTTCGAGTTAGATTAGAGAAACTTTCGAACACGCTACTTAGCAGGAGGCAGAAAGCATACTGTGTCTTTTCTTTTCGCCAGTGTGTGAGTCACTGAGAAGCACCACCAGGGGAGACCGGGAGAAAGACACTGTATTTTATTTTGTACGCCGCTATAAGGAATACATTTCAATCCGGTGCGATTCGTCTGCATTCTATACGCGCGCAGGCTTTGGAAAGAAGACCCACGCGAGAATTTATCATCATTCAGGGACGTAGCGAAAAGAAAGTGTTTTTTAGGTGCGAGCGCCGCGGAGCAAGTGGGAAAATTTTCACAAATTTCCCTCAATTTCTCTCAAATTTTATTCCCCTCCATTTTCTATTCAATCGAAATTTTTCTTTCATCTCTAGTCGAATTTTTTCGAATTCGAATTATTTTTTTACATCTACAGCCGAAACTCGTCACGCTCGTCACTGACAGTTGCTAACTTAACCTCAAAATAAATATTCTTTCTACTCCGTTTACTCTTCAAGTCTAAATAGATTAATTGTATAATAATTTAATAAATACGTTCTTGTATTAGTATTTTTATAAAAACCCACTTTTTTATTGAAATAATAATTTAATTAAATGCAGACTAGCCAAAAAAATATTCGATCTAGAAACGTTCCAATTTCCGAACGAATTGAAGTTGGTGTCATAAGTGTCGAGACGCCAACTTCAGGAAAGTTCCAAACGTTTTAAAACGTTTCATACTTTCATGTTCTTTATTTAAAATACATAGATTTATTCATTCTTATAATGGAAATTTCTACTAGAAATTTCTAGAACTACTAGAATTTCTATCACTAGAAAAAAATATATAAATTTCCGTATATAAACAAAAATTGCGGTTAAAGAAAAATGAATTTATTACCTATTTAAAAATTCCAGAATCATTTTTGCGGAAAGCAAGTGTAATAAAGTCGGGATGAAAAAAGTGAAAAATACTTTTAAAAAATACTCGATTCGAACATTGCCGGCGACTTTTGATTTATGGCAAAAATACTACCTGTCGAACCGCCTTTGTACTCTAATTTCCCCCCTCCCCGAATTCTGCGTCTCTCTCTCTCTCTCTTTCTTTATTTTTCCAAACGTAAAATGTATATACGGACGATGCGGACAAAAAAAGCGAGGAAAAAAAACATTTACAAGTGTTAAAAGTGACGTTCGTTTCTTCGTTCTCGGTAAAATCAAAAAAACCCAACCAATTTACATTTTAAGGTCTCAACAAAAAAGGTGTAATAAATTAATTTCTTTATGTGACGCGCGTCTCGAAGAGAAAAGGAGGCAAAATCTCAAAGAGGTTATGTTTATCTTTTTTATTTGCGCGATTCGCGCGCAAAGGATTTTTTCTGTGAAAAATAATTCATAATAAATAAAAAAAAAACTAATTATAATAGAAGTTTAGAAAATAATAATTATTTTGAAAAAAAATTATATTAAAAAATAGAATAGAAATAAAAAAAAGAAAAGAATAAATATAATAGAAAAAAGAAAAATTCGGAAAAAAATATTATTTTTACTAACAATTGACAGTGAGTGAATTCTGATGGAAATTTCCACAGGCGAAATTGAGAAATTCTATTGATTAAAGAATTAAAAAAGTGAATCATTTAAAAATTAAAAGTGAATTTGCTCTAATGATAAAATAATGTGCTTTTTAAAGTTTGTTTTATTTTTCACCATAATAATCAATATATTGATTTTGTTGGCAAACGTTATATATACGTGTAAACAACATAATAGCAAATTTACGAGCATGTGACATAATAAATCAAATGTGCTTAAATTAATTCGAGTTGAATCATATATATAAAGTCATGTGCTCCATTAAATAGGCAATTATTTTATTTTTTCGCGTTCACTCTTTTATTAGGTTGACACTTCTCAATTAAAAAGTGTCAACAAGAGCGAGGGAGAGAGAGAGAACATTGTCTTTCAATAAATTATATAATCTAAATATATAATTGGAAATTATTTATATGAAAAATTACTGTAAATTAATTTTTTACTACTTATTTAGTAAATTATTTAGAACCAGTTATTTATAATTATTTACAATTTACCGTTTTAGTAAATTATTTCTTACTAGTTATTTTATAATTGTTTATAATTATTTATAATTATTTATAACTAGTTATTTATAATTATTTATAACTAGTTATTTATAATTACAACTAGTTATAAATATAACTAGTTATTTATAATTATTTACAATTATTTATAACTAGTTATTTATAAATATTTAAAATTATTTATAACCACTCACTTATTATTTACAGTTTTACAATTTCGAATTTGCATTTAAATAATTAATTTTTTTCTATTTTCGTTAAAAAATTATAATTGTGTGCAATTTTTATCCTTTTAGCAAATATGAGAAATTTTTCAACACATTGTAACTGACCTTCACTACTTTTTTTCCAATAAACTCTAAAAATGAGATATTTAAAATTTATTTTTTCCGCTTTAAAATTATTATAAACATGTAAACAATAATTTAAATTTTTTTTCCGCTCTCATTATGTTTTTAATACAAAAAGTTTCCTTTTTCTTAAAAAAAAATAGTTTAATATTTACCTAATACTGTAAATAACTTTTTCTAATTTAAAAATAATTCTTTTTCATTTAAAAACAATTTTAAAAACAATTTAAAAAAATTTTTTTAATTTTATTTTTTAATTTAATTTAATTTTTAATTAATCAGGGTGTCTACTATTTTTATTTAACAAAATATGAATTCATTATAATATGTCTTTTTATAAAATTCAATTATTAATCAGTAATTAAATTAAAATACTTAAAAAATTCTATTTGTTAAAAAGTTTCTAATGAAATTGTTTAAAAAATTTAATTACATATTTTCAGTGGAATTTAAAAATATTTCTATTAACTCCATGATTTTTTGAAATTCATTTACATAATACGTTTAAATTAGTGACTCATTTTTGACTATCAAATTAATTATTTTTAACTAATTCAAATCTAGAGAACAGTATATAAATATCTATAAAAATTGAAATAAAAAGTGATTTTTTAAATACAAATTAAAGTAATAAAACTTTTTTTAATTTTGGTGAAAAAATTCCCGCTTTGGTATAAAATTTGTCGTTTTTTGCGTTTCTACTTTAAGTTTCTATTTTTAAGTTTTAATTTTCCATAATTTTCGCATTTAAATAACAAAAAGCAATTTCTACTGAATATTTAAAAACAATATTTTCTAGTTTCGAAATGTTGAAAATTGAAAATTTATTCATGTGTGAAAAATGATTTAAATATAGTTGCAACGACTCAAAATTTGTTTTACTTGCGGTTCCTTTTGACGTCAATGACTTACTATTTTGAGACGTGCTACCACTTCTTGCGATAACATGTAACCCTTCAAAAACAGTTTTTTTTGCTTAAATTACATCTTCAAATTACATAAAGAAAAATATTTCACGTCATTAAAAAATTGATAATTATATTTTATGTTATTTTTCTGACATCTTGTCACGTCACTGTAAATAATAATAATAATAATAATAATAATAATAATAATAATAATAATAATAATAATAATAATAATAGTAAAATAAAAATAATAATAATAAAATTACAATTATAATAACAAATTATAAATAACAATTAACAACAAATTGTAATAAAAATAACTTAACAAATTGTAACAGTTTTTGAATTTTATGAAAATACGTGTATTGTAGAAAGCCCTTTAAAACTGCAATAGTTTTTTGTTAGGTTAGATTAGTAAAAAATGTTGTTTCAATTTGCCACGCGTGAATAAATTAAAATTGTTTTCGTAAATTTAAAACAAAATTATAATTCGTCGTTCCGGCAAAAAAAGGAAGATAAAAATAAACACTTTTGCTCTATTTTCATCTCTCGCGTTCATAAATTTGGAAAACAAGTCTCATTTCTGATTGACATTTATCAACAAATATATAACGAAATGTAATTTGAAGATCAGAGCTTACGTGCTAAAGGATTCGTATGCACAACAAATTTGTTTTAAAGTAGAACAAGTTGAAAATAAATTTTTGTTTACATGCAAAACGAGCGCTACCCGATGTGTATTTTATTTTAGATATATGCTTACTTTTTATTAGAGAGTTTCAATTTTCATCGCGAACCTCATATTCTAAAACTATTATAAGAATTCCTTAATATATTTCTCTTTAAAAAAAAAAAAAAATCCAAAAAAGAGAGATGGAAAAATTAACACAATTGGGCTTATTTAACACCCGGTGTTATTTAAAAAAAGGAAATAAACATTTATGCAAAATCATTCTTCTTGCAAATGTAGTTCAATAAACAGTTTTATACCTTTGTCTTTTGTTAAAAATAAAAACTTTGCCAAATGAAAATTCGTTTAATTTGTCGTTTGTTGTTTATTTATTGCTACTAAATTAAAAAAGCCGTTTAAATAAAAATTTATTTAATTCAAAATTCGCTTAAATAAAAATGCGATCGGTTTGAAATGCAGTCGAATAAAAAATCGTCTAATTAAAAATCGTCGCTTAGATGAAAATTTGTTTAATTTGAAAATATTCGGTGAAATGGAAACCCGTTTAATTAAAAATTCGGCGTAATGAAAATTTGTTTAATTAAAAATTCGGCCAAATGAAAATTCCTTTAATTAAAAATTCGGCCAAATGAAAATTCCTTTAATTAAAAATTCGGCCAAATGAAACCCCGTTTAATTAAAAATTCGGCAAAATGAAAATACGTTTAATTAAAAATTCGGCTAAATAAAAATACGTTTAAATAAAAATTCGGCCAAATAAAACCCTGTTTAATTAAAAATTCGGCCAAATGAAAATTCGTTTAATTAAAAATTCGGCCAATTGAAAATTCGTTTAATTAAAAATTCGGCCAAATGAAACCCCGTTTAATTAAAAATTCGGCCAAATGAAATCCCGCGTTTAATTAAAAATTCGGCCAAATGAAAACTAGAGAAAATTCTTAGAGGAAAATTTCGCGAAACAAAATAGCTAAGCGAAAATCGTCTGATTAAAATTCTGTGTCCGACAGAAATAACTTTGCGCTTACGTAATTGAAATAATCTGTTATAGGTGATAAGTTGAACTACGTTTAACTATAATGAAAATTGACGCTTTTTTTAGAAAATTCGAAGCAATTGTCACAATAATAATAATAATAATAATAATAATAAAAATGAGTGCGCGGGACAGTCTGCGGGTAAAAAGTCATTAGTCCCCTTGAAGACGATCAATGTCAAGTACGAGAGTTTGTTTTTAGAAAATCTCCTACACTCATTTTATTTATAATACAAACATTATATATATTTATATGTCTAGTGGAAAAGTCTGCGTAAATATAGTAACTTATCGATTGACTCATTTTGCTGTCCACTCTATTTTTGTTTCGCCATTTTACTAATGATGATTATATCGAAATATCGACCTGGCAAATATTTAATTGTTTGGAAAATTTTTTTCTAAAGTTACACAATACTTTGATACATTATTTCCGTTTGACTTTACTATAAACTTGACTTTATACTTGAGGAGACAAACAAAATAAATAAACGGACAGAAGAAAATAAATTATTGTCCAGTCTCCACTATATAAACAAATTTCGGGAAAAATGAATTTAAAAAATTAATTTTCAAAACATAATTAATTAAAATAAATATTGAAAAATATTTTTTTTATTTTTACAGAATTTTTCCACCAAACAATAATTGTCGATTAAAAATAAAATAAAAATAAATAAAAAATTAGCAAATCATTATTATTATATTATTTTTTGTAATTAATTATTTTTTTGTACTTTATTACAAAAAATTCGTTTTTGTAAGCTCGTTCACTACGTAACTAAATAAATTATAACAATACTAAAAATACTTATTAAATGAAAAATAAAAATGTTAATAAAATTGTTAAAGAGTAAAATTAAAGTATAGAAAAAAAGAAAAAAATAAAAGTAGAAAATAGTATTGTTATAATAATAGTTTTTACTAATTAATATCGATTAGAAAAAATAAATTTTTTTTATCTCGAATACGTTTTAATTTCTTTTTTCTCGCGGGTATGTTGATAACAATAATTGAGCTGATTAAATTTCTGTCTCAAGTGCAAGCTACAATCGTATCAATATCAATTAAGATTAATTTTTTTTTCCTTCCTTAAATTGCGATATCAAATTTAAATCCAATTAAATAATTATTTCATCTTGCGTACTACATAATAAATTGTTAAAATACTCTTTAAAAAATGTGTTAAATTAATATTTGTTTATTATAATAATTTAGTGTAATTAAATTTTTTAATAAATAATTACAAGCTAAAATTTCTTATCAATTAGTCACTAATTAATTTTTTATGAATAAATTTCTTATCAATTAGTTACTAATTAATTTCTTGTCAGTTAATTAAATAATAATTGTTTAATAATAATTATTATAATTTTAAAACAATTAGTATTAAATTTTTTAATAATTATTATCAATTGTTATTAAAAGTATTATTGTTAGTATAAATATTATTATTATTATTATTATTTATTTTCTAAGTTATGTAAATAATTAATTATAATATAAAAATTAATTATTAAAATACTTTTTTCTCTAATTTTTTACAGATAAAAAGCTATTTTTACTCCTGATTATCAGGATAAGATATAGTAAAATAAATTGTTATCGATTTAAAATAATAATTTAATTTTCTTTCTCTCTTTCACTATATTCAGAAAAATGAACTGCGCAATATTCTTTGACGTTAATAATATTATTGGAATAAATTTACAGCGACTTTGAAATTTTGGCAAGAAATCAAAAATCTCCCTGAAAGAGCGGCGCGCGAGCGCACGAAACAATTTTCCTTTTTTTTTGAATGAAAATTTATTAGAGGGGCGAATTTTCCCAAAACAAACTTGTTATGATTTGCCGAAAACTAGAAAATAAAGTAAAAAAAAAAATCTGGCACAATTTCAATAAGACTAAATAATCAAAAGATTAATTTGTTTCCCTATTTCGGTATTTTCAAATAAAAGTGAATTAAAAATTATTTCCGAACAAAATTTTCACTAATTTTTAAATTACTAATTTTTATTATTATCATAAATAGAATAAATTTTGACACAATTTCACACTAAACAAAATATTAAAAATAATATTTTTTTACGGTATTCACTGCAATTTAATTTTTTTTTAGCTTTTTCGACCTTTATTTCGCGCGACGCGTTCACATTTCATAATTTTCAATCAATAAATTATATTTTAAAATTAACTTTCAAAATTCTTTTTATGTAATAAATAATTATTGCAATATGAGTGGGAAAAAAAATTCCATAGAGACAATAATAATAATAAAAAAAAACAAATTAAGCAGACGAGAGAGAAAGAAAAAAAAATCTATATCAAGAGTGATAAATAGTGCAATCTTTACGTGAATAATTTATTGACAGGTCGAGGCATTGACACTCGTTCTCCAATCGATTGCACTTCGTTTCTAATGGTTTGCTTATCATAAATCACGTTTTCCACTTCAATTTACAATCGAAGACCGGATATCAATTTATAAACCTTTATTCAATCGATTGACAACTTTATTCAAATCATAAATGTGCACGTTTTTTTTTAAATAATATATAATAATGATGGAAAAAAAACTAACAATAAAAGTTAACAAAAAAAAAAAAATTGTAAAAAAGAGCAATTAAAAGTAATACTAAAGAAAAGTAACAAGAAAGATAATAATTATTATCATAAACATAATAATAATCATAATTATAATAATAATAATAATAATAATAATAATAATAAAATGATAATAATAATAATAATAATAAAAAATGATAATAATAATAATAATAATAATAATAATAATAATAATAATAAAAGCAATAATGTACTTAGCAATTGTTGTATTTAGTAAAAAAATGTAAATGTTGTTAAAATTAAATTATGCATGAAAATTGAAACATTTTAATATTTAGAACAAACTTTTAAATAAGATAAATAAATTTTCCGTTTTTAAACAAGCATTATCGCTTTTTTTTGTTGAAAATGTATTTGAGTTACGTTATATATTTAACGACAGCAGGAAACCGCAATCTTTTATTTTTACACATATCATCAAATAATCAGCGTATAAATTGTCGCTAAATGCATATTTTCAGTTTCACAATATTAAATTTCTCACATTCTCTTTTATGACAGAATCTAGAAAATTCTACACCCAATTTGCAATTTTCGAAAAACTAATTAAAAATTAAATAAACTTTCATTTCTTTTTCCCCGATTTTTTGTTCATGTTAATTTTTAATTCAGAAGCGAACTTATTTCTAGTTTTAAAATCGAAGGCGAATGACAATGACCGAGAGAGAATGAATTTGCAAAATTGTTTTTTTTTCTCTCTCTCTCGTTTTTATATTGGTTTCGTGTATCAGTGACCGAATAAAAAACGACGCGACCCTGAGGAATCGGCCTGCGTCTTGATTTCGTTTTTTTTTCGTACGAGACAGGAAATGGAGAGCGACAATAAGTCACTGTATTGAGAATTATTCTAATTATTATTTTTATAGAGAATTTCTGTAATAAATAAAATAGGAGAAAAAAGACGACCTTCAAGTAGTTTGTTTACATTTACTCGAGCGACAAAAAAAAGGAACAATAGGAAATGATTCTTTATTTTTAACGCTGATTATTAGCGCACAATTATTTAATTTGCAAACTACAAAAAGAGAATTTTTTTCCACATTGACCGTCACGAACCGTTTGAATCGAAAAAAAACCGTTTGAACTCGAGTTCGTTTACAATAATTTTCATTCTAATTTACTTTCGTTCGTTCGATTTTTTCGTCAAAAAGGAAAAAAAATTAATTCGAGTTAAAATAGAGAAAATAAAATTTTTAAATTTCGAATCCAAGGGACGGGAAAATATTGCTTTCTATAAAGAGCAGAAATACGGAGACAAAAAAAGTATCGACCAAATACGGAAGTCGATCTGAATTCACTCGAGTAAATTTCATCCTCTTGCGGAGGAGGGATAAAAATAAAGGTTAACACGTACGCGTAGGCTCGGAACATAAATATCAAACTTTGCATTATTTTCATCGTCAAGGTTGAGAAAAATTGGAAAAAAAAGTTCCTACGGCAAAAAAGGCCGAAACCCGTTTTGGAGCAGAAAAAAGCGAGGAAACGAAATGTGACAAATAAACGAAAACGAAAAGTGAATAGAAAACAATAAAAAGCAAAAAGTAAATAAACAAACCAAGATCAACGACAGAAAAACTCACCAATCAGCAAAGAGGACGTCGGCATCTCGAATAATATCATTGAGAAGATTCGTCGCCGGCGGAACGTGGGGCAGAATTACGGGGGCAAAAACCAAAGAAATCCCCGCATTCCTCTCGTGAAGTCTCTCATATTTATTGAAATAATGCGCCAAAAAGCCGAGCAGTCGATAATTACATGGCGGCAAAGTCGAGATCAATTCCTTCGTTCCCTTGATCCAGGATTCACGATCTACCGCGTAATATTCTGCGTAAAAACAATTTTTGTATTCTCCAAAGTAAAACAGAAAAAAAGCAGTATAAACAAAACATCCAGAAGAAAAGGAAGCTACTAACGATTATAAACACAAAAAACTGAACAAAACACCCAGACTGGGAAGAAAAGGAAGCTACTAACGATTATAAACTTGAAGAAGTCCATCGACGAGTGTCGTTGTGACAAGTGGACTCGGAAGTTCCTTTAGATATTGACGGAGAATTGTCGCCGCTGTCGATGGACATGCGGCATTCTCAAGATCGGCATCGCCGCGATGCTCAAATCTCAATCGTAATCGTTCGGCGAGTCGTGGATTACCACCCGATAATCGAAATACACCCGAACAGTGAAAGCCATGATTCTCGATGTAGGTGCAAAGACGATAGACGACAAATGGCACTCCAGAATCTAAATATGTGTCGCACGTCTCCAATGGCACGCCAAACACTCGATTTGATCCCGATGATCCTCGACCCAAAAGCGATCCAGTCAGCGCGCGTTTCACTCTCGTCAAGCGTGATTCGTCCTGTGAATCACCATCATTCATTATTTTCATTTTTTGGTCATTCTGAAGTTTATATTTTAATTTCATCAGGATTTTGAATAGTTTCGCAATATAATTTTTGATGAATTTGGGGTGAAAAGAGGTCATTTGGTAAGATTTGCAATAGTTTCGCAATATAATTTTTGATGAATTTGGGGTGAAAAGAGGTCATTTGGTGGGGTAGGAATAATGTATGCAATAATTTC